>LR548632.1:0-38294 GCA_900536415.3 Caenorhabditis sp. 38 MB-2015 | reverse complement strand
TGTCGCAAGTTTGCCGATTTTTCCATGAGTTATATCCCCAATTTTTCCATCTTCCCAAACCCAAATTGTGCTCTCATTGTTTTTTGTGCTCGTACCTATCATACACCCCTCTCTCCCTTTTTTTCTTATCAACCCCCATCATTTTTTTGTCCATATAGTGCTAGTTTTTTCGTTGACCTTATAAACAAACATGTTTTTCAAAAAACTCCTATTTTTTCTTCAACTTCCACTAATTTTTGCTATAATTTTTCCGCCACCAGATCCAAAAATTTTCGAGCTTGTCAAAGATTTCAATGACTGGCGAGCTCTTCGTGATCAATTCTTCAACTTGACAGGTAAAAATTCTATTTCATTTTAGGATCCAAAAAAAAATTACAAATGATTCAGACCACAAATTCGGATGGCCAGACTTCACATGCAATGATGACCTAAACATTGGTGAATATCCCACCAATGTTCACCAATTAACCCCGGGTGATATTGGTGTGATCGCTGCTTTGGGTGACTCTTTGACCGTTGGTGAAGCGGCGGAATCCGCCACACTTTCCGAGTTAACAAAAGCTTATCCGGGTGTAAATTTCGTTACCGGAGGGGATGTGAGATTGGATCAACAGGCGACCCTTTTCAGTGAGTTGTGTACTTCTCTCGGAGAAGTTGATATATTGTTTTGGGGATTTTTGTCACGCAGAAAGAATACAACCTTTTATGAACCCTGATGCTATGCAAATAATATTTTAAATTGCAAGAATATTTCTTTTGCATTGGAGCACACTTGCTCACGTGCTTCTGAATCTCTCAGAAGGTTTTAGAACTCTTCAGAATATTCCAGATGGATTCAGAACTCTCCAGAACCTCTCAGAAGGGTTCATAAGGATTCAAAAGGATTCAGAATATTCCAGAAGGATTCAGAATTCTTCAGAATCTCTCAGACGGATTTGGAACTCCTCAGAATCTCTCAGAAGGAATCAGAATCTCTCAGAAGGTTTTCTTACTCTTCAGAATATTCCAGAAGGATTCAGAATCTCTCAGAAGGGTTCAGAATTCTCTAGCATCTTTCAGAACGATTCAGAATCTCTCCGAAGTATTCAGAATCTCTCAGAAGGATTCAGAATTCTTCGGAAGCTTTCAGAAAGATTCATTAGTCTTCAGAATCTCTCAGAAGGGTTCAGAATTCTCTAGCATCTTTCAGAACGATTCAGAATCTCTCCGAAGGTTTTAAAACTCTTCAGACTATAACAGAAGGATTCAGAACTCTTCAGAATCTCTCAGAAGGGTTTAGAATTCTTTAGAATATTCCAGAAGGATTCAGAACTCTTCAGAATCTCTCAGAAGGGTTTAGAATTCTTTAGAATCTTTCAGAAGGATTCAGAATCTCTCAAAAGGTTTTACAACTCTTCAGAAAATTCCAAAAGGATTCAGAGTTCTTCTGGATCTTTCAGAAGCTTCCAAAAACATTCAGAATTCTTTAGAATATTTCAGAAGGATTCAGACTTTTTCAGAGGGTTTTAGAAGGATTCAGAGTTCTTCAGAATCTTTCAGAAATTTTTTTCCCAGACCTCTTCCATCAATACAACGTCAAACTACGTGGCGCCTCATCCAATCGCATCCGCAAATTCTACGATTTCAACCTCGCCGTTCCCGGCGAATCCAGTAACCAGCTCCTCAACCAGACTCACAACCTCATCGATAGACTTCGGTCTCGTCTAACTCATGAAGAACTCCAGAATACCTGGAAATTCATCAACATCTTCATAGGTCACAATGATTTCTGCCAAATCTGCAGCTCTACAAACTATACATTCGGCGAATCGATCCAGCAAAGTCTAGTGCTCCTCAAGTCCAATATCCCAAGAGTTTTCGTCAATATCATGCCTCCCATCAATGTCTATATCCACAAGGCTCTCCACGAAGAATCGCGATTTTGCGAAAAAGTACACCGCCAAACTTGTCCATGTATCTTCGAGCTGAATGACGTCGAATATGACGTCATCAAGGCGAGATACGATGAAGAACTGGAGCAAGTTATTAAGAATTTCAGTAGGAATGACACTTTTGAGGTGGTCCTCGCTCCGGCAGTGGATATGACAGAGATTCCTAGAATTCAGGTGAGTTGGATCGAAGCCTGGACTTGGATTTAAGGCTGAGCCGAAGTTTGGACGAAAGTTTGGACCTGAGCCTAAGCCTATACCCAATCCTGGACCAAAGCCTTTTTCCGAACCTAGATGAAAGCCTATATCCAAGCTCGGACCCAAGCCTGGACTGGACTCAAGCCTATAATGGACCCAAGGCTGTAACTGAACCCAAGTATGTACTGGACTTGAACCTAAGTCTGTACTCAAAACAAGGGACATAGGATACTGTAGTTTTAAAGGAACATGAGCAGTAAGCTGTAGTTGAAGATTTAAAGGGACAGGAGAGAGTTACTGGTATAAATCGATTTTTTCTAGAACTCCCCCAACTTGGCCATCGTTGCTCTTGATTGCTTCCACTTTTCAACAATCTCCCATGATATTTCGGCCAAGCAAATTTGGAAGGTAAATGCGTCAGTGTTCTCCCTCTTGACGCAATTTTTTGCAGGGCCTCTTCCAATACATCAACCACAAAGAGACGACGGACTTTGAGAAAGAGGATTTTGGCAAAGTCAAATGTCCGCCGAAGCAATGTCCATATCTTCGAACGCCGAAAAATTCATTAAATTGTCAATATACATTGGCGAAGAGTTTGATGGTGGATGGTGTTGGTGGAGAAGGAGAAGGGAGCAGTGGTGGTTTGACGATGGTGTTTATGGTGATGATGTTTGTTGTTGGTGAGTTGGGAGGCTGGACTAGAAAACCAAGTCATTATGGCCTAGAAACCTAAATCAATATGGCCTAGAAAACCAATTTATTATGGACTAAGAACCTATCTTTTGTGGCCTAAAAAACTTAGTCTTTATGACCTGGAAAACCAAATTAATATGGACTAGAAAACAAAACACCATGGCCTAGAAAACCAAATTAATATGGACTGAAAACTAAGTCTTTATGACCTAGAAAATCAAACTAATATAGCCTAGAATACCAATTCATTATGGACTAGAAAACTAAACTACCATGGCCTAGAAAACCAATTTATCATGACCAGAAAACCAAGTTATTATGAACTAGAAAACCAAATTAATATGGCCTAGAAAACCAAGTTGTTATGGACTAGAAACCCAAGTTTTTATCGACTAGGAACCTCATCTTTCGTGGCCTAGAAAACCAAAATAATATGGACTGAAAACCAAGTATTTATGACCTAGAAAACCAAGTTGTTATGGATTAGGAACCCCATCTTTCGTGGTCTAGAAAACCAATCAATCATGGACTAGAAAACCAAGTTATTATGGCCTAGAAAACCAAATTAATATGGACTAGGAACCCCATCTTTCGTGGCCTAAAAGACTAAGTCTTTATGACCTAGAATACCAAATTAATATGGACAAGAAAGCCAATTTATTATGGACTAGAAAACCAAACACCATGACCTAGAAAACCAATTTATTATGGACTAGAAAACCAATTCATCATGGACTAGAAAACCAAGTTGTTATGGACTAAGAACCTATCTTTTGTGGCGAAGAAAACCAAGTAATTATGGACTAGAAAACCAAATTGCTATGCAATAGAATACCAATTCATTATGGACTAGGAACCCCATCTTTCGTGGCCTAGATAACAAACTACCGTGGCCTAGAAAACCAAAATACCATGGCCTAGAATACCGATTCATTATGGCCTAGAAAACCAATTCAACCCATTCCAGGCACCATTCTCATCCTGCTCTTCACCCGCCACCAACTCTCCCCACCATCATCCCACCAATTCACCAACGAACGTCGCCGGCTTCTCCCAACCGATTTGAACGACAACATATTTTGATGTGTCTAATGTACTCAACATACTTACGGGTTTTCACTATTATTAGTAGTAAAGTAAACATTGTCTCAAGTTTCTGGAACTAAGTACGACGACACAACAAAAAAATGAAGCAGAACTTGTTTCTATATGCAACCCCCTGTTTTGTTGTTGTTTCTTCTTTGAAAAAATCGAAAGTTTGTCGACCTTTTAATGATATGGGTTGGGCTTATGCATAAATGCGAAATTACATTAAACTATTTATTAAAATTAGAAGAAAAACGAGAATATAACATGTAATTGGAAGGAAAAAAAGTGAAATTGTTCGAGAGACGATGAATGTTGTAGGCTAGACAGAACTTGACATTTACATGGTCTAGGAGAGGCCTAAGACATGCCTAAATACATCCTAACAGGCCTAAAACATACCTGAAAACAGGTTATCGGGCTGAAACCTATTTAGATACTTCTTAACAGGCCTGTGACATGCCTTAATACATGCTGACAGACCTGAAGACGCCTAAATAAATCTTGCAAGCCTGAAACACGCCTAAATACATCCTGATACACCTAAAATTTGACTGAAGATGTTTTGACAGGCCTGAAGACATCCTGGCAGGCCTGAAATCTACCTCAAGACATTTTAACAGGCTTAAAGACATCCTGAGAAGCCTGAAACATACCTAATTAAATCCGGACAGGCTTGAAACTCGCCTAGAGTGATCCTAACAGGCCTTAAAACTGCCTAAGTACAGCCTGTCAACCTAAAATACACCTTAAGAGGCCTGAAACCTTCCTAGGGGATCATGAAAGGCCTGAAACACGCCTAAATATATGCTGAGAGACCTGAAGACATCCTGACAGGCCTGAAACTAGTATAAAGACATTTTGACAGGCCTAAAGTCATCCTGACCAGCCTGAAATCTACCTCAAGACATTTCGACAAGCCTGAAATCTACCTTAAGACATTTTGACAGGCCTAAAGACATCCTGGAAGGCCTGAAACATACCTAAGTAAATCCGGACAGGCCTGAAAAATGCCTAAGTACAGCCTGACAACCTAAAATACACCTTAAGAGGCCTGAAACCTTCCTAGGGGATCATGACAGGCCTGAAACACGCCTAAATATATGCTGAGAGACCTGAAGACATCCTGACAGGCCTTAAACCTGTCTAAGTACATCCTGACAACTCTGAAAGATGCCTAAATACATGCTGACAGACCTGAAACTAGTATAAAGACATTTTGACAGGCCTAAAGTCATCCTGACCAGCCTGAAATCTACCAAAAGACATCTTGACAGGCCTAAAGACATCCTGACAGACCTGAAATCTACCTAAGGACATTTTGACATGCCTAAATACTTCCTAACAGGCCTAAGACATGCCTTAGTACATCAAGACAGTCCTGAAAATCAAGCTGAATTCATTCTAACAAGCCTACAACCTGCCTAGAACTCCAACATGACCCAGAACAATTTCTGGAGCCGTGTCCCTTTAAAATGACCCCTGTCAATGCCCATGTAATGTTTCGTTGTACATATTGTACATATGTACATGTAAGAACAAATCTCTATATATCTTCTTGTTAATTTTCTTCTTTTTTTGCCATTATATGTACATGTAGAGATCAGATATGGCCACTAACACACCTCATAAGAAAAGGAGAAACTTGTTTTCTTCTTCCTTCCTGTGTTGCGCAATCACACACACACACACATACACATATACACACAACGGGTATTCTGGGGGCCATTTGTCGTTTCGACTTTTGGCAGGTATAATTATTGTGGTCAAAGAGAGATGATAAGAATGGAGGTTTTTTCGAGGAGGAGGAGGAGATGTTCGGAGTGACGTCAGGTTTTATTTATGTCTGCCATGGGAAGAGGGTTATACCTGAAGAGAGTGTAGCCTAAACAGGCCTGAAACATGCCTAGAGCAATATAGACAAGCCTGAAACTATCTGTGTGAACTTTGACAGGCCTAAAACATCCTGACGTGCCTGAACTGAATCTAGAGGGTTTCTGACAGGCCAAAAAATGACCTGGGTAGATTTTCGAGGCCATAGTCTTGCCTATGATGTGAATGAGGGGCCTGAGCTCTGCCTAAGATTATCCTGACAGGCCTAAAAATGCCTGACTATGTTATGACAGGCCTTAAACATACCTAAAAACATGCTGACAAGCCTGAAACATGCCTAGGTTCATCCTGACAGGCCTGCGATATGCCTAAGAAATATGTGACACGCCTAAAACATCCTGACCAGCCTAAGCCAGCCTAAATGCATCTTGAAAATCCTTAAATCTGTCTAGAGAAAGAGATAGACAAGCCTGAAATCTACCTGGAAAAAACGCCTCAATTCTGACTATAGGCATCCTGACAAGCCTGAAACTTACCTAAGAACAATTAGACAAGCCTGAGACATGCCTAGCACACTTCTGACACGCCTGGAATTTACCTAAATATCTACTGACAGGCCTGAAACATGCCTAACAGACTTGTGACAAGCCTAACATCCGCCTGAAAGTGTGCTGGCATGCCTGAGGTCCCCCAAAGCCTGAAAAATGTCTGAAAATCACTGAAACATGGCTAGAGGATGTCTGACAGGCCTGAAACATGCCTAAGTACACCCTGACAGACCTGTAACCTGCCTAAATACATCCTGACAAGCCTAAAACCTAAGTACACTCTGACCGGCCTGAAACAATCCTAAGTACATCCTGACAGGCCTGAAATCTGCCTGAGAAGCTTTTAACAAGCCTAACATCCGCCTGAAAATGTGCTGGCATGCCTGAGGTGAAACATGCCTAAATACATCCTGACAAGCCTGAAACCTGCCTAAGGAAATCCTGACAGGCCTGAAAAATGTCTTAATACATCCTGACAAGCCTAAAACCTGGCTGAGAACATTCTGACAGGCCTGAAACCTGACTAAGGAGATCAAGACAGACCTAAAACCTGCCCAAATGCATCCTGATAGACCTGAAACTTGCCTAAGGAGATCCTGACAAGCATAAAACCTGCCTAAATACACCCTGACAAGCCTAAAACATCCATAAGGAAATCCTGACAAGCCTAAAACCAGCCTAAATACACCCTGACAAGCCTAAAACATCCATAAGGAAATCCTGACAAGCCTAAAACCTGCCTAAGGACATTCTGACAGGCCTGAAACCTGCCCAAAGAGATCCCGAAAGGCTGAAATCTGCCTGAAACAATTCTTGACCTATTCGATTATATGCTGACAAGCCTAAGATCTGCCTAAAAATCAGAACAAAATTAGGCCTGTCTCACAAGAATTCGTCAAGCCTGAAATAGTCTGAAAGTCACTGAAACCATGCTAAAAGGGTATCCAGTCTGGCAAGGCTAGAACCTTCTTAGATACCTCCTGATAGACCTAGAAACAATCTGACAAGCCTCAAACATGCCTAGATTATACTATATAATTGAACCAGAAGGTCCAGATCAGATTACTGTACTTTCAATTATGAAATCTAGAAACAAAAATCGAAAGACACACTCATTAACTAACTACCATCTTGTCTTGTTTCTTCCAATTCCCCCCCCCCCCTTCTGATAACAACAAAAACAATAACATAGTATTATACATTTATGTAGTATATATTGAGAAGCCTTCTGCTTCTTCTTCTTCGATCCGTTACAGTTTCACTTTCAGGTGTTCGTAAAGGCAAGCGCCTTCGCGCACTTCAAACTCCGCCCCCTTTTTGCCATACATACCACGGCGATTTTCGAGGGCAGACGAAGACGAAGATATTGCATAATACATTTACATATATTTATATTATTATTGAAGATATGAGGAAGACGATATTGTTGTTGTTATTATGTTCAGCAGGTTTGTTGATTTTTTTTTTTGGTGTTCTCAAGATTCTCGAAGTGGGGTACTGTAGAAGAAGTCTTAGGGTTCTAGAGTACTGTAGAAAAAGGCTTAGAGTTCTGGAGTACTTTAGACGTTCTTTAGCTGAACTAGGGTTACTGTAGAAGAAGGCTTATGGTTCTAGGGTACTGTAGAAGAAGGCTTAGGGTACTGGAGTACTGTAGAAGGGCTTTAGATGAACTAGGGTTACTGTAGAAGAAGGTTTATGGTTCTAGGGTACTGTAGAAGAAGGCTTAGAGTTCTGGAGTACTGTAGTTTTCTTTAGATGAACTAGGTTTACTGTAGAAGAAGACTTAGGGTTCTAGAGTATTGTAGAAAAAGGCTTGGGGTTCTAGGGTACTGTAGAAGAAGGCTTAGGGTTCTAGAGTACTGTAGAAGGCCTTTAGATGAACTAAGGGTACTGTAGAAGAAGGTTTATGATTCTGGAGTACTGTAGTTTTCTTTAGATGAACTAGGTTTACTGTAGAAGAAGGATTAGGGTTCTGGAGTACTGTAGAAGAAGGCTTAGAGTTCTAGAGTACTGTAGAAGGTCTTTAGATGAACTAGGGTTACTGTAGAAAAAGGCTTAGGATTCTAGAGTACTGTAGAAGGTCCTTAGATAAACTAGGGGTACTGTAGAAGGTTTTTAGATGAACAAGGGTTATTGTAGAAGAAGGCTTTGGGTTCTAGGGTACTGTAGAAGAAGGCTTAGGGTTCTAGGGTACTGTAGAAGAAGGCTTAGGGTTCTAGAGTACTGTAGAAGAAGGATTAGGGTTCTAGGGTACTGTAGAAGGTCTTTAGATGAACTAGGGATACTGTAGAAGGTCCATAGGTTACGTTAGGTCATGGGTTACTGTAGAAAGTGCATAGGTTACTGTAGAAGCCTTGAGGTTACTGTAGAAAACCCATAGCTTCAGTGAAGAGATTCTAACATACAAACAAACAAACGAAAAAACATTTCTAATCACTTGTGGGTGTCTCTCATTTTAGAGTTACTGTAGAAGCACTAGGATTACTGTAGTACATGTCCATTAAATGTACAGTAACCCTGACAGCTCTACAGTACTCCTATAGAGATACCTACAATAGTTTGTGACACTTATAGTACGGTATGTTATTGATAAGGTTACTGTCAGTGAGAAAGGATTACTGTATAAATATACTGCCTACTGTAACCACAGTAATCTTACAGTGTCCGCACAGTACTTTGACTGGCCCCAACAGAACCAATGGATGTTCCAACAACAACAACAACAACAGCCTCAATGGAACTTCCAACCTCAGCCACAGTACTACCAACCACAACGTCAACAATACACGCCACCCTATCAACAACAACAACAATATTATCAACCACAACAATATCAGCCACAGGCTCCACCCCCTCCTCCACCACCCCCTCCACCCCCACCACCACCAGCACCCGCTCCCTCACCAATCTACTCGCAAACCGTGGTGATCCCCCAGGCACCGCCACCACCACCCGAGGCCTATCAACCCGCCCAATATACACAACAACAACAGACGGCGCCAATCATGGTGGAGCCCGCCAATATTCCCAGATATCATCAGAGACCTCAGGCTCAGGTTGCGACGGAGCACCAACTTCAACACATTGAAAGAGCCCGGTCGATTTCTTCGTTTGATGTGGATAATCGTATTTTGAGGGAGCAACCAAATGCATTTGCGCAGAATCAGGAAAAGGTTAGTTGCACGTCATGTCAGCATGCAATTGACGAGATTGAGAGAGACGCAGAGAAAAGTTCTCCGAGAGAAGTACAACAGTGAAAGCTTCCATGGCCGACTGGTTAACGGGCGTGTCTTTGAATCGAACGACGGCGCCGAGCTCTGGTTCGATTCCCCCACGCGCCAAAACTTTTTTATTATTTTTCTTTTTTTTTTCAAATTACAGTTTAATGTGTTTTCGAAACTTAAAAATGTATTCAAAATATTTGTGAGAGTAGTATCTGACAAGAGAACGTTGTAAAAAAATGTAATTTGAAAAAAAAAAGAAAAAATAATAAAAAAGTTTGGCGCGTGGGGGAATCGAACCAGAGCTCGGCGCCGTCGTTCGATTCAAAGACACGCCCGTTAACCAGTCGGCCATGGAAGCTTTCACTGTTGTACTTCTCTCGGAGAACTTTTCTCTGCGTCATTGCGCTGACATGACGTGAGTTGTATGTTATATGCTTTGGCTTTCACCTTAAATCGGTCTTAAAGGGGTTGTCCAAGTTGTGCATACACTTCACGACAAATTGCACACCTTTTTTTCCCCCGAAAACCTTTTTAAGACACAAAATGTGCATACATTTAAATTGACGAGCATGTTTTTCACGTTGAGAGAGAGACTGAGAGAGAAACAACGACACTCCGCTTACCCCTTTTTTAGCATCACAAGCTAAAGAGGAGTGAATTTAAATTTTTCGAATTATTATTTTGGCGCCAAGATTTCAAAATTCAAAATTAAGGTTTTGCCGCCGAAAAAGGAATTCAAAAATTGACTTTTTTTCAAAACAAATTTTGGAAATTCAAAAAATTTAGTGTCAGCTACAGTACCCTAGTACGATATATATGGCTTCAAAAGTTTAATCTGTATAGTACAGTACCTCAGGGATACTGTAGTAGACTACAGTACTACTTATATACTATGCATAACTTCAAACATACAGTACTCTTTGGCGCCAAAGTCTGTTAGTTCAAAAAGTTTATCAAAACTTTAGTCATCATGTACAGTACCTCAGAGGTACTGTAAGCACGCTTTCACTTGATTTAGGGTACTGTAGTAGACTACAGTACTACTTATATACTATGCATAACTTCAAACATACAGTACTCTTTGGCGCCAAAGTTTGTTAATTCAAAAAGTTTTTTTTACCATATTTGTAAACTTTAAAAATTTGGTTACCATGTACAGTAGCTTAGAGGTACTGTAACCACGCTTTAACTCAATTTAGGGTACTGTAGTAGACTACAGTACTAGCTGTATGGCTTCAAGCATACAGTACCTCTCACATAGTTTGCATTGTTCTACAGTACCCTTTAAGTGATCAAGAATTTCAAAAATATCATACAGTACATCAGAGGTATTGGTGTCACTTATGCCTATAATTTCACTTCATGCGGGGTTACTGTAGGTCACGTAACTACCGTATCTTTTTTATTTCTATGTTCCTAACTATATACCGCTTCTGCTCTGCTCTTCTCCTCACACCAACACCAACGCCAACTACAGTACCCCCACCACCAAATTTTGCAGATCCAACTTCTCGCACAGCCTCCACCACCTCCACCACCACCAGCACAAACCCAATCACCACTTGTCAGTCCTCCCTTCCCTCTTTTTCTTGTTGTCCAGTCCCATTCTCATTTCAGACACGTGTCCCACCACCGCCCGCCCGCTTCATTCCCAACTTGGCCACCTTGTACAATATTGATAGCCCGCCACAACATGAGAAAGTGGGTGGGCACCCGGTGGGTACCCGCGGGCGGGTACCCTATGTTCTCTATGTTCTATTTATGTGTGTTTTTAGAAATACACTCCCGATCATATCATTGTTGATAATCGTCATTCCGCCTATTTTGAGGAGATTCAACGGACCAGACCACAGGTAGTACGCTAGATTTTTGTGTGTTTCCCCTTTGTCCCTAGATCTAGAAACCCTTTGGTGTGTGGATGGATGGTGAGGTACTGTAAGATCCTTTAAAAATCAATTATTTTCTGTGAAGAGCTCGTTGTTGTATCAAAATTGGAGCTCTTCGACGGGAAATATGTCATTCGATCTCCTAGATTATTTATTTTCGTGAAAAATCGAAAAATTTGGCTGAAAGTGCTGTAATTTTTTATTTTTATGCAAAATTGATCGTCTAGATGTTTTCAGGAGCAAAAGTTATCCCATTTTTGTTAGTTTTTCTAGAATATTTTGTATTTTCAGTGTAAAATTCAAGGCTGAAAATCGTGTACTAAGGATTTTGTTTCGAAAAAATCAACCTTCTAATTTTCCAGGCTCCAAAAGTTCGTGTAACCGGAGGAAGTGTCTCCAGCTCGGCCGCCTTCCCATCTCAACAACAACTCATCCAACCACAACAACAACAACAAGTCCAAGGATCACGAACAGCACCACCCCCTCCACCACCACCACCATCAACACCAATTCAACGCCCACGACCGGCGACACGTCGTCCAACCGCCGCCGTTCGACCGCAATCAGTTGCGGCGACAACTGTTGCCACACCTCCAGCGGTGGTGAGATCGCATTTGGCGCCGCAAGCTGCGGTGGCTGCGGCTGGTGGTGCAGGCACCACGAAGCCAAGAGTGAGTTTTGAAACGTATTGTAAGCCTCAGAATCTTAAAGCAACACCATAGGAAAAATCGACAAAATCCATTGGAAATTGAAGAAAATCTGAAAACCATGGAAAATTCGTTTTGAAATTACTTCATATTTTTCAACTGAAATTCACAAGGAATTCCAACGTCGCCAATTCAGCAGATTTTTCTTCAAATTTGTACACTTGTAAAATCTACTGATCAACATGCTCTGCAACTTTTCGAAACCGGACGTTTAAAAACTGGGTTAATTTTTAAGGAATATGTATTGAAATTTTCACGTTTTCGGCTATGGCGAACATCGTGGTGATGTTTATTTTGCATCAAAACAGAGCTGTACCCAAGATTTCACCTATTTAGGTCCGAAATTGACTGACCCAGACTTTGATGAATGTTCATTGTTTACCAAAAATGAACTTTCCAAAGCTATAATAACCA
Organism: Caenorhabditis sp. 38 MB-2015; assembly: GCA_900536415.3. Classification (NCBI taxonomy): domain Eukaryota; kingdom Metazoa; phylum Nematoda; class Chromadorea; order Rhabditida; family Rhabditidae; genus Caenorhabditis; species Caenorhabditis quiockensis. The sequence continues at coordinate 25,777 of LR548632.1, read as the reverse complement.
TTACGGAGTCAATTTTAGACCTAAAACAGGTCAAAACTTAGGTACGGCTCTGTTTTGGTGCAAAATAAACATCACCATGATGTTCACCATAGCCGAGAACTCTTCAGTTGAAAATTTCAATACATATTCTTAAACATTAACCCGGTTTTTAAACGTAAAATGTCGCAGAGTCGATTAACATATTATATTTGTTTACCGGAGATTTCAACATTGAAATTTATTCATTCATTTTCACGTGTAAAAAGTCAGCTAAGGTGAACATCATGGTGATGTTTATTTTGCACCAAAACAGAGCCGTACCTAAGTTTTCACCTGTTTTAGGTCAAAAATTGACTCCGTAATGGTTTTCTTTTAAAGTGTTGATAGGGTTTGATATTATAGCTTTGGAAAGTTCATTTTTGGTAAACAATGAACATTCATCAAAGTCTGGGTCAGTCAATTTCGGACCTAAATAGGTGAAATCTTGGGTACAGCTCTGTTTTGATGCAAAATAAACATCACCATGATGTTCACCATAGCCGAGAACTCTTCAGTTGAAAACTTCAATACATATTCTTAAACATTAACCCGGTTTTTAAACGTAAAATGTCGCGGAGTCGATTAACATATTATATTTGTTTACCGGAGATTTCAACATTGAAATTTATTCATTCATTTTCACGTGTAAAAAGTCAGCTAATATTGATAGACTTCAAAAAAAGCTCCATAAGTTTGCAAATTTTAAGAAAAACCTGATTCCTCGACTAGTTGAATCTTTTTTCTAAGCTTCTTGGCATTGTTTCCAACCGATTTTAGCTAAGACTGTTGCTTTAATCACAAGCTTCTTTCCAGACGGCCTCCGAAAAATTCCTGCAATGTTGCCAAGGTCGCAAAGTCGTCAAGTCATGTGAGCGAATTTGCAGTTTCGATGTGTTGAGCAAGAAAACTGTGAGTTTCACATTTATCTGAAAAAAAATTGTTCATAACATTCAAGCAATATTTTCTAGCTCACCGGCATGTTCCTCGGCACTGATCCATGTCCACAACATCACGGTTTGGATCTGATGCAATGCGCCGCCGATTCTGATGATCATACCGAATGTTGTATTGAGAAGGAGGTTGATCGTACTTCTGCAGGCAAAAAGTGTCTGGGATTCTGTAATATGAAGCCGGGTATTACTTTCCAGGTCAGTCCAAGTTGGTCTCAATCTCTAGCTGGGTTATTTTCAGGCTGACGTTTCAATGCTTCCATGCTGGTCGGTTCTCAACGATATTAAGCAATGCTTTAAAGAAAATTTGGAACGTCAATTAGCCGCGTCCGCCTAAACAAAAGTTCAACCAAGAAAAGCCTCCCAACCAACCCTGATCTAGTCGTTTCGTTCCCCTTGAAAAATCCCCTATACATTATACCTAACTTAAATAATTTAGAAGTAGTTTATTTTTCCTAAATGAAGATAACAATTTCTAAAAATTCGCTAATTACCTGTTAACAAAAAATCGGAGACAAAAAAACGAAATAAAAATGGGAGAAAAATTATCAACAGAGAATTCAGATCAGACGAGCAAAAAACAGATGAAATTTTCAGGAAGGGGGGAATGTTGAAAAATGATTGTTTAGCGTTTCTTGTCGGTCACGTTCAAATAGTCGGCGTCGGCGATGTTCAACATAAGTCCACCAGCTGGCAAGAATGTCTGGAAAAGAAAAAGTTAGAAGAAGGAGTTTTATATGTTCAGTTGATATTTAATTAATTGGAAGATTCCGGTACATTTGTGTAAAAATTGGTGTTATAAATCACGACCAGAACATCGGAAATCAGTGGCGGTATACAAGGAAGTGGACAGGTTCAGAAAACAATAAAAGAAATTACAACGGTAACCCCTATTCAATAAAGAACACAGTCACCGGATGGATCTTTTAAAAATCGATTTTCTTATCAGTTTCAACTGCTAAAATTTTGTGTAAATTAGATTTTTCAATTTTTTTTTAAACGTTAATCTATTTAATTCTCTGGAATTTTTATTGGATTTTTACGTTTTTAGGATAAAATTCGTCCGGAAGTTAAGATTTTTGGAGACTTTTTATTTTATTTGGAATAATTAGTCGTGAATGTTCTATTGAATTAGTTTACAATTCCACAAAATCCGAAAAATTTTAGAAATTTGAGGTTCTCAGTTGACATTATTCACAAATTCTTGATTTTTTCTGCGAAACTCACCTTATTTCCAGATTCAGATACAACTCGGGCAATTTTTTGAGCGGCACGGATTTTCCGGAGTTTCAAGAATCCTGGGTCATTTCGCATAGCTTCTCCGAGCTGAAAAAAATTCCTTCACAAAACGATTCTTCTTTTTATTACTCACCAATTTAGCAGATTCGGCTTCTCCTTCAGCTTGAACAATTTTCTCTTGTTTCTGTTGTTTGGCTCGTTCAACCAAGAATGTTGCTCGTTGCGCTTCTTGTGCGGCAACTTGCTTAGCTTCAACGGCAGCAGAATATTGTGGGGAGAAGGCTAATTCGGTGAGTGAAACGTCATCCAAAATAATATTGAAATCAAGAGCTCGTTCGATCAACTCTTTTCGCACCAACATGGAGACTTGTTGACGTTGTGTGATCAATTGTGATGCGTTGAACTTGGCGACGACTCCCTTGAGAACTTCATTGCAGATTGACGGCAATACGCGCTCTTCCCAATTTTGTCCAAGAGTTCTGTACATTGTCACCAATTGTTCTGGATTAGGCCGGGAAAGCACACGAAGTCCAATATTAACCATTTGCAAGTCTTTCGATCCGGTTGGTGAGCGGATTTGATTTGGTCTAGCGCGGATATCGTAAACAATTGGATATTGGAACCATGGAACGCGGAAATGAAGTCCTTCTCTGTACACATCGGTTGACAAACCACCAATTCTGTTGAACATGATAGCTCGGTGACCGGCTTCAACTGTGAACATCGCTTGAGAAGCTCCATAGATGGCGGCTCCGGCAGCAGCGACTAATCCGAGTCCAAGTCCGGCTCCTTTAGCATTTTGAAGAGCCTTCTTCATCGCTTCTTGTCCTTGTTTGGCCATTTTGCTGCAAAATAAAGAAATTTGAGGTTGATGAAATAATGATGCAATCGGCAAAAATTACAAAGCAAAGAAAAAATTTATCATCACGTATATGAAGAGAAAAAATACATATTCTACATTTCAAAACACTTAAATTGATCATGAAATTTGCTTTATCGCTGAAAAATTAGGAAAATAATGATGAATTTTTATAAATTTCTTTTAAAAATCAATTTTATGATACTTTTTTCGAGAAAAGCTAATTTTTGCAGAGCTTCGGGTACTTTCTGACACGCTGGTCATTCTGCAATGCTTCCCAGCTTATTTAAAAACTTCACAACCACATAATAAAGCTCTGTAACCCCAAGGAAAAAAAAGAATAAATATCTTGCAATCGAAATACGAAGAAATTCCCTCCGCCTCAAGACCACACATCAAACGGGCAACATGTCCCTTTAATCATTTCAACGAGAGAGCGTGCGACTTCACGAGACGCAGACAACAAATATATATTTTTTCTTTTCATTTCTGCTAAAAATATCAAATAAATGTTTTATTCCAAGGAAAAAACCTAGTATCACAGGAAACAATATCAAAAAACAAATAAATAAATATTATTCAGAGACAGACGATTTGAAACAAGTATTATTGAGAGAAGACAGGGATCCCGTAAAAATCTTTGATTTTTCTTTTTGAAAGGATATTTAGCAATTTAGAGTTCTGTTTTGGCTTCGGTACTTGGTGGCGGTGTTGTTGTAGATTTATTGTCAGAAGAAGAAGAAGCCTTTTCCTCTTTCTCCTTCTTTCTCTCTGCTTCCGCCGCAATTTCGTCAATATCAATCTTTCCATCTTTGGCTAAATCATCCAAAGTCGTAATCTTCTTCATTTTCTTCATAAATCGATCAACTTCCCGATTGAGCGCGTTCATCTGCAATTTTTAGACAGGTTAAAAAGTTATAATTTAAAGGATTAAAAATACCTTTCCAGCAACATCTTTCACACTAAAATCAAAATCTTCGAAATCCTTCTTTTTCTCCAAATGCTCTTTTCTCTCCTTCACCCAAACTTTCAATTTATCCAATTTTTTCGCCAATGCATCTCGATCCGTTTTATTGAACAAAGCCTTCGTTTCATCAACATTCTCGCCCATTTTTACCAAACTGTAGGTGGTATCCAACAATTGTTCCAAAGACTTCATCTTTTCCGGCAATTCTTTCGCTGTTTCCGCTCGCTTCTTCACACTTCTCACAATATTTTTCAAAATCAACAAGTTATCCGTAAATTCTTTAGTGGGTGTATCTTTTGTCACATCATCCTCCAACCACGCGCGGATTCTAGCAACCTCCGTTGTCAATTTATTCTTCTCTTCTTCCTCAGCCGCGTATTTCAAGAACTCTTCCTCTTCCAAGTACATCGATGCTTCAAAGTTGAACGATTCAAGCTCATTTTCAGCCGCTGCTCGTGCCGCAGCCAATCTTTCCAACTCCGCAAACTTCTCCAATCGTTCTTTCGCGTTTTCGACATCAAATCGGTTCGGAACAAAGGCAGATGGCCACTTCGATAAAATTCTCAATCTAATAACAGATGGACCCTTCTTCTTTTTCGCTACAACTGTTTCAGTCGAATTTTTCAAGGTACCATTTCCTTCCGCCTCTCCACTATCAGTAACATTGCTCTGTGTCGCATTGACAACAGGTTCAGCTTCTTCTGGTTTAACCGGCTCTTCCTCTTGATCTTTATCTGCGGTCTTCTCAGCTTCATTGGTCGGTTCGCCTTCTTCAGTCTTCGATGAGAATAATCCACTCAAAGTATCAGTGATGGCTGAAAAAAAGGAACTTTTAAAAAAATTTATAAAATGGTTATGTGTAGAGCGAATCCGGGTTATTGCCAAAAATTCATTTTGTATCACGAGTTTTAATTTTCAGAATGAAATACACCCCCGGTGTAGTAAATTCAGACTTCAGCTTGTGATAGAGATTGAATTTTTAACAATTCTGTAGCTCACTACAGTTACCCTCAAAGTTCCCAAAGCAAAGGTTTTTGTGCTTAAAAACTTCAAGAAACCCCGTGAAAACACCACAAATCATGCAAATTTCTCCCTCTTATATTCAACAAACCACTTTTTATATATGATCCTATTCCTTGCTCTGACATTTTTCAATTTTTCAAAAGTTCTCCATCAGAAGACTTACCTCCAACGATTCCAGCCTTTTCTTCAATCGTCGCTTCAGCCTTCTTGATTCTCACAATTCCTGACGAATCTAATTGAAACGATACTTTAACTCCTTTGAATTCCGTCTCCTCCTCAGTTCGATTCTTCAAAGCATCACTCAATCCATTAATTTGAATATCCACCATATTATCCAAAAGAGTTCCAATTTCAGCCAATTGAGTTTTCGACAATGTTCCATCAATCTGTCCATATTTTAAAGCAATTGAGAAATCATCTCGATACGATGTCAATGCGATACTTTTCACACTTGATGGATAAATCGAATTGGCGGCAAACAAAGTTTTGACAACATTTTTCACCTCAACCTTCTCTGTTGTTTCATCAGTGGTCTTGCTCACAAAATGCACTTCAATCGGGAAAATCACTTTCTCTTCCACATTGAATGGCTTCACTTTGAATCCTTTACTAAGATGTGCCGCTTGGAACAATGCTCCCATTGCAATCGCCTCATCCGTATTCAAGAATTTACCAATGTCTTTGCTGAAACAAAAAAAAAATTAAAAATTGTATAGCGACCTACTATCAAACTCCGACCAAAGGGGGCGGTGTTAGCGAAAACGCTATATGTATTTCTTATAGCGTGATTAACAGGCGAACTGTCGATGAGCAACATGTCCGTGTTGAGTCACGCATGCATGAGGAATCGAACCCGCGACCTTTCGATTCAAAGTTTTATCTCTTCCCGCCTGCGCCAAGCTTTGTCAGCTGCCGCGATGCGAGAAACACAAACAAAAGAGAAGGGAGGTGAGAGAAAAGATAGAAAAGAAGGGAGAAAGGACAAATGAACCAACCTTCCGAGTGTTTTTTGTATGACCTCTTGCACTTTTGGAACACGAGTACCAGCTCCCATCAACACGAATTGGTCAACCTGAAAAATATGAAAGGTTTTTTTCAAAAACGGCTGATTTAAATATAAGTTTTTCACCAAAATAACTTGGAAATAGGGTTTTTTTGTTAATATACTAGGGGGTATTTAAGTCCATAGAAACAGCCCTAATTAAAGGAAGTCTTTCTCTTTAAATTTTTGTCTTCAAAATGAAAAAATCAAAAAAATAATTTTGTTCAAAAATTAATAAAAATACTTTCACGTGAAATAATATTCCGCGTGGTGACACTGCATACACTTTGACGCACAAATACGACAAAGCCGAATTAAACGCGGCAAAAAATAATTAAATTCCGAATTTAAAAATAATATTTTTTCTTCTTATTCCGAAATTTTTTGTCGAAAATGAAATTTTAATTTTTTGAGAATTGGAAGATTGGGTATTTAGGTGATGAACTTTAGTTTGATGAAAGAAAAATAGGGGGTCATTTAAAGGGATTGATTTCCTTTAACCTTTCACCCTATTTGTCAGATGAACCAGGAGTGAAGGTCGTTTCCGGTTAGAGAAAAAGTTTTAAAATCTTATCGAACTCAAAAACATTGAAAAACTCACATCTTCAATGGGCAATTGTGCCATTCTCAACGCTTGATGAATCGGTTCTCCAATTCTCTCCTCCAAATCCTCAATCAATCCAACAAAATCATCTCTAGTCACACGCAATTTCGCATCAATATCCTCATGAGCACTTTCGATTTGTGCAAAATGTTCAGCGTTAGCTGACAATACTTGCTTCAATCTTTCAGCTTCTTTGGCGAACTTCGCCATTGCTCTGCGATTTTCTCGAACCGGTGTTTTTGGCTTATAAGTCTTCTCGAACAAATCAATGATATGGTTTTTGAGCCGTTGAGTCATTTCAATTCCACCTAATGTTCTGTCATATCCAACTCCGAGAACAGTCATTTTTGGCACTTTTTCATACTTCTCTTTGACTAGAACAAATTCAACCAAGGTTGCTGTTGTTTTAGCAGCTCCCATATCATAAACCATCAATCTTTGTGGTTTTTCAGTGATCTAAAAATAATATTATAGTTTAAAAAAAAACACCTAACCAGTAAGAGAATCATACCTCCTTTCTTCTGAAAATTCCATGACTCAAAGCAGCGGCAGTTCCATCATTGATCAATTGCAAAACTGTCAAACCGGCCATTTCACCAGCACGTTCTACAGCCAATCTTTCAGCTGGGGTGAAGTAGACTGGAACTGTGATAACGACATCAGTGATTTGCGATTGAACGTGCTCTTCGGTGAACTTTTTGGCATTGGCGAAAATCATAGCGGAGAGCATTTCAACAGAATACGACTCATCTCTGGAAAAATAAATAATTTTCGATTATTTTGGCGCAAAAAATCTAAAATTTTGTGAAGTTCAGATTATTTACAGTGAAGAGTATGCTTTTAAAAATAAATCTGGAAACTTTTTTATCAAGATCAGAGTTTTTTATTCGAATGAAAATTCAGATTTTCACTAATTTTACGTTTTTGACAACTCAGATCGGCATTCCATCGAAATTCGTCCAGGAGTTCAGTTTTGACCGGTCTTGACAGTTTTAAAACTGGTTTTCAGGAAGTTTATTATCAATTACTTGATTTTTTAAAGTAAAACTATAATATTTTTAGTGTTTTACACAATTATAGATATTTTTGAGGATGGAAACGCTTTTCATTTCTTGAAAACATGTTTTAGAGGATATTCTTTCATCTTGTATGGGCTTCATTAAAAGTTTTGGGCATATTTTTGAAAAATTAAAAACCAACCCGATTTGGAAGCTAATTCCTGATTCATTTCTTGGCGAGCTTGACAATTGATACAACGAATTTCTTCCAGCAAAATGTTTATAAGAAGGATGTGAAGAATCTTTCGCGATCAAATCATTCAAATTTCCAAGTACCAAATGAGGATATCGGACTTGCATTCCAATTGCGGCATCGGCGAAAGTTCTTTGTCCATCATGTAGCATTATAACGTTGGGTGTTTTTCTCCTTGACTCTGTGTTTAGCGCAATATCCATAGGGATTCCTGGTTTCACAATTCCAATTTTCAAAAACTGTGTTCCGAAGTCAATCGTCATTGCGCCAAGGGCAGCGTCTAAATGAAAATTGAATTTTTTTTTCAAAAAATAGTTTTGAAAAACTCACAGATGAATCCAACATTTACCAGTAGTAGCAGGAGTAACCTCATCTGAAATGGATTTGATTTTAGTTTCTGAAAATTACAGAAAAATATTAGAATTCGTGGATAAAACGAATCTTAAAAAAAATGGAAAGAACAACTGAAAATTGGCAAGATTCTATATTTGATCGGTGGTGAGCACTGGGAGATGATATTGATTTCTAAGCTTTAGACAAAATAATACATGATATACAAAAAAAGACGTTTTAATATGCTTATTCTTTTTGATTTTGTTCGTCGGCAAGTCGTGTCAATTTTGAGATGAGTTGCTCGCTGAATTTTTCGCGGTAAAGTGGTGAGATCGTGGTGAGAAGGGCGTAGAGGGTGTCGTAGTATTGGGTGTGGATGTCGAGTTGTCGGAAATCGCCATTCATGCAGTCGTTGCGATTCGATGCGATTCGCCAACCTTTTCCTGGAATGAATAGGAAATTTCATTGTGGAAAAGTTTTTCACACGATTTGAACGTTTTCTAACTAATAAAAACTAGAAGGAAACGTTTAACGACCGCATATTTGAATAATTTTACTAGAAATATTAAGAATCATTCGGAAAAAGAACATATTCAACTTTAAAATTATTATCATCGGAAATTTGATAAAGAAAATAAATTTACTAACTTTTACTGAATATTTGTCGAGCAAAGGGAATTTCTCTTGACTTTCACTTAATTTTCGAAATTATGATATGAAATTTAGCTTTTTTTGTTCTAAATGTTTTATAGCTAATAAAAGTTTGAAGAAAACGTTTACCGGCCGCATATTTCAATAATTTCACTTAAAATATCAAGAGTCTTTTTAGAACAAGGAAAATTTTAATTTTTAAATTAATATCATGAGCAGAATATAATAAATATATCGAATTTACTTAAATTTATTGAAATTTCTTGGTTTTTACTAACTTTTCGACGATATAACTGAAATTTTGCCTATTTTTCAGCGATTTTCCATGTAAAATTTTAGTTAAAAGATTCTCTATATAATCCAACCAACCTGTCAACTCAATACAATGCGTATGATTCTCCAAAGTGGTAACATTGATGAACAACAATTGCGGTGTCCTCGGCAACATTTCAGATATGGCAATATTCTGCAACGCGAACGCCAATTCTCGAACTGCAACTAACGCTTCTTCTTCTAACGTTGATTTTTCAGTAACTTCACAGTCACAAGTTCTATGAAAACCATTTTTATTTCATATTTCATGGATTTTTGTGAAGAACTCACCCACAAAGCCCAGCTTTTTTCAAAACTGGTGTAGTTGGCGGTGTTGTTGTTGTTTTCTCGTCGTTTTGTGTCATCTGATATGGATTTGTTTCGTGATTCATGGCAATTTGTAAAATATTTTCAACCGAAAAACGACGGCTATCGAGAAAAGAATCGGAAATTTTACCCGAAATAGATTTATTTACATGACTCCTGCTATTTTTAAATTATTTACATATATGAGTGGTTATTGCTTATCTAATGATGTACACAGATGCTCCAAGCGATTGAGCTTCAATTTAGTCTAAAAAATACGTTTTATTTTTAAAAGAAAGAAAAATAAGCTTACCGAGGTTACGAATTCCTGTAGATTGTCGATTTTCTCGAAAGTTTTGTTAAATGTTTTGACATGTTCATCTAATGCGTTGAGTTGCTCAACAGCTTGATTCGCATGGCTTTTAGAAATACTGCTAATTGTTCTGAGCTCTTCCAAAGTTACACTAATATTCTCGAGAAGCTCTGTTGTCGATACAGACTGAAAAATTAACCAAATTATCAGTGGAATTTTGTAAAAATCACTTACCGCGTGGCTTAGCACATTTGCCACGTTGCACAAATTTCTCGAAACGTCCATCAAGACCACGCAAAAAAAAAGAAGAGAAACAAACTGAAAAAAAAGAAAAGAAAATTCGATGACGTCGAGTAGAGAATGTGTGCTCTATTGAGAAAGAGGCGATTTGAATATTTGAGAAGTTTTTGGTGAAAAAAGAGTAATAATCGATATAACTCGAAGAATGGCAAGGTTAATGTTTGTTCACAAGAAAATAGAGGATGGTTAGATTAAGCAAACAATGTTTTTGGTTTGATGATTCCTGCCAATCGAATGAATTAAAATGTCTCATAGAAATTTATTTTTTCCACTTCTGACAATGTTCCCTTGTAAAATACCCACTCTAACAACAAACAGAAAAAAGTTTTATCAAATAAAAATAAAAAGAATTCGAATCCGAGTATCAGTTGATCGTCTCTTTCAGACAGTGGCGAGTATAGGAACAATTTTCTCGGTTATTGATTGGATAGCGGCAACTGCGGCTTGATCATAAGTAGCACCAGTTTGAGCTGGAGCAACCTCAACAACCAGTTTGTCCTCATCATTTGGTCCGGCAGTGCGAATTATAATGATTTCCTTAGATCCAAAAGGGTCAACGGTGCCAAATCTTGAATTTATTGTATACGGGGTATTGTTACAAGACTTTATCTTGAAACAGAAACAGATTCTAACGTCGAATAACCGATATTTCACACAGATACGCTCAAAAGTATCCGCAAATTTCTTCGGTTTTTGTGGCTCGAAATTCGTATTGTGAAAAAATGTGAAATTTTCGAGTTTTCATTTTGTTTAAACATAAAAATGCAATGTTAAAAACTAGTATTTCGAAGAATTTCCGAGAGAAAACCAAACTTGCAAAGTTTTTCGTACTGTTATTCATTTAAAGGCACATTTCGATTCTCAAATGGTCTTACTTCGATTAAATTTTCGTGTACTTCACACGGACAAGTTTCGCTTTCCGTTTTTTTTTCAGGTTTTCGAAATTAGAAGTTCCTCCAAAAATGTCAGCCAATTCTGCAAGGAACACAAAGAAGAATTTGTTTTATTGTGATTCTTTCGATGAGGATACAGATATTCGCCATAAAGATTTAACTGAATACGAAGAAATGTGAGATTTTCGAATTTTATTAATTTTTTGAACGAAAAAATATCAAAAAGTTTATGATGTAGATGTCGTTGAGGTCCTAAAAATGTAAATTATATTCATTGAAAATGAGAATCAAGCTGCAAACTTACGATGAGAACGCAATCGACAGCGAAAATGAAAGAATCGTCTCGAAAATAACAAATCCCCCGAAAATATAAGAAAATATTTCCTCGATGAAAAGCACTGAAAAATTCCTCATTGTCAATGAAAGAAAATTAACAACAACAAAAAAACTCACCATAATTCTGGAAAAATGTCAAATAAATAGTGATCAGAATAATGGGAACGGCTAGGAACGACGAGAGAAGGAGAAATGCGCTACTTTCCAAGATATTCCCTCTAGAACCCCAGGATATTCTCAAGTATTCAATGGGGAGAAAAGGGATAATTATGAGCATCTCCATGACTCGCACATAGTTTTGATAGGGGAGAATTGACCCTGAATTAAATTTATACCTGTGAGTTAAAAAAAAGGAACCTACCTTTATACCAATAAAGAATGAAAATAAGCAAAAAATAAGCTGCTGAAAATGTCTCTTGAGCTTTAATCAATAGTTGATATACCAATGAGCTTCTCTGAAAATCAATAATATTTTTGTTCAAGGTCAATAAAAGATCCTCCTACCACATTACTAATCATAGTTTTCTCCTAGACAAAAATAAAAAGGGAAAATTTTCAATTCTCCTCCTGGTTACCATGACAACACCTCCCTTTAAAGAAAGAAAATAAGAAGAAATATTTTTTATTACAAAGACACTAAATAATTATTTAAGTAATTTTCTGACGAAATCGAAAGAGCCACCAAATGATGAAGAATCATCGGTTGATTGTGAGAGATTCTGGAATTTTTTTTTGATGATTTGAAAAAAAAATTGGGATTTACTGTGTTGGTGGAGGTTGCGATAGATTTGAGTTTGACGACATCTCGAATTTGTCGTAGGGTGGATTTTAGTTGTTTGAATGATTCTTCTTCGGATTCCAGAAGAGCTTCGGCGAAGCTGGAAGAATATATGGGGGGTAATTGGAGCTTAGAAGACTTAGAAGATATCCAGAAAATGTTGAATGAAAAATCAAATGCGCTCTATTGATAATCTATGAAATACGGGGTTTTAATTGAGATTTCAGTTAGTTTGAATTTTTGTTCCCTTCTGTGAAATTAAATTATAGAAATTACATTTTAAGAGGCGATGATTTAAAGTTTCAATTTCAAGTTATATGATTTTAAGCTAATTTCAAATACTTGTAAGCTAAACAATGATACGTTTGAACCTGATTTCTCAGTTTGGAGCTGAAATTTATGGTTTTTGACAGGATTTTCATGGTCATAAGCCTAATTTTCATAGTTTTGAAAACGGTTTTTATTATTTCAATTTCCAATTTCCATGATTTTAAGTCCATGAGGTAAAAGTTAAAATCTGCAAATTGTCGTCACCGTGTGCGCGTGAAGTGTATGCACAACTTTTTTCAAAACAATACACCCGCGTGTTCGCAATATAGCACACTTTCTGGCTTATTTTGTGAAAAATATAATTTTTGAGCCGAATTTTATAATTTTAAGCTTGTAAGTTATAGTTTGGCATCTAAATTACGTAATTTTCATAATTTTAAACCTTAAAATTATAGTTTTGAGCCCGATAGAGCTTGAAATTTATAGTTTTCGACCCCTTGAGCTTTTTTTTTTAAATTATGATCTCTATTTTTATCATGTTTCACCCTAATTTTCACGATTATGCTTCCAACTTTCTTAGTTCTGAGTCATTATTTCAAGGTCTTTATGATTTTGAGCTCGATTTTCATAATTTTAAGCTTATAAGTTATAGTTTGGGGTCAACTTTCAATGAGTTTAACCCTAATTTTCATAGTTTGAAGCCTTAAATTATAGATTTGAGCTCAATTATCATATCCCTTTCAGCAAAATATACATGATTCTGCTACAGATTTTCTTAGTTTTGAGGTTCGTAAGATCTTGAGCTCGAAAATAATAGTTTTCAACCTAATTTTTACGATCTTGAGCTCGATTTTCATAATATTAAGCTCGAAAATGATAGTTTTGAACCAAATTTTCATAGTCTTGAGCTCGATTTTTATATGTTTCAGTTCCGTTTCAGAGAATTTAACTCCATTTGTCGTAAAACCTGATTTTAACAGTAGAGAGCCTATTTCTATATAAATTTAGAGAAAAAAATAAAGCAAAAACCCACTTCTTCTCCTTCCTCCTCCTCACTCCAACACTCTGTCCATGCTCTCTCCTCTTCTTACTCTCCGGTGCCTCCAAAATCGCCTTCGTCACATACTTCCCCCTCCCCTCCATAATTTGTCGATGCCGTCCCAACCTTCCCCTCAAACTTGACCCCCATTGTTTCTGCTTCAATCGTCGCACACCGCGATTATAAATATTCGAAAGAACGGCGACTCTCGGTTGGCTGAAATGCGCCTGATCTATCGTCTCGATCTTATCGCCGAGAAGATTCAGAATCTGACTTGTCGCCCGGATCTGATCGTGGAGGGAGGATCCATTGGTCTTGACAGTGGTGGAGAATGTCCGCTTCTTCGATTCACCCTTCATTGGTGCACCAAATATGGTGACCCTTGGTGGTCTCCTAAGGTCCAGCTTGGAGTTGAAGGCCTCTGTGGTGCCAATGGTGGTGGGTGAGGTGGTGCTCTTGAATGCCGGCACCATATTCTCCTTCGCCAAATGTCTCACCCAAGCAGCATGTATCACCTTAGCGTTGTATGTTGGTGTCCCATTGGTGGTTGGTGCAACTCTTGTGGTGAAAGCTGTGGTGGAAGCCATGGTGGTGGACATTGTGGTGGACACTGTGGTGATTGGTGCAACTTCCGTAGTAGACCTAGTCGTATGTAACTTCCACGACTGCTGAATATAGGCGGGCTGCCCCAACGCCACACTAACATCACTATCCACGTGTTCCACCCCTTCTTGGTGGTCTTCAGAAAAGGCAAATGGTGGGAGATTGGTGGCACTGGTGACAGTGGGTTGGTGGATTTTGGCGAGCTCCTCATCTTCGCCACGACGAAATTTGCTGCTCCCTAGGGATTTCCAATCATCGTCAATGTCGTTGGAGCTGGCGGCAAAGTCGGAGATGTCTTCGATGTTTGAGTCGAGGTCTGGAAGTTTCTTTTTTTCCTAGTGTAATCAGACCTGTAGAAAACGATTCTGACATCTGAATCTTTACGAAACTTCATCCTAACTCAGAAAATAACGTGAATATCAATAGAGCGCGGATTAATCACTGAAGTCTAGTTAATACAGTTTGATGTGCAGTTTTTATTGTATACTACTGTAGTACGATTCTTGGCGCGAAATTTTTTAAATTTAAACTTTGCCAAGTAGATTCAGGGCGGCAAAATTTAGATTTCAAATTATGACACGTGGATTTTTGGCGGGAAAATTTTAACACGTGGGTTCTTGGCGGCCAAACTTTGAATTTCATATTTTTCGATTTTGAAAAAAAAATTCGGGTTATTTTAAAACTGATATTTGAAATTTCGAAAACACAAAAATGCGTGCAAAATCAAAATTTTTGAATTTCAAAATTTTCTTCAAAGGTGAAGAAATTCATATTAGTTGAATTAAAAAAAAAACTCACTGACTACGACACTCCGTAAGTTCCACTTACCAGTAGTTTAGCAGTTTTCCTCATTTTTCGTGATTTTCAGTTAAAAAATTGTGTTTCACTTTTTCAGAACGGTTTTTTTCCGAATAAAAATTTGAAATTCAAACTTTGACACATGGATTCTTGGAGGAAAAATATGGAATTTCAAATTTTTGGATTCAATTTTTGAATTTTTCAAACTTTTTTGAAATTTACGGATTTTTTAAAAACCGGTAATTGAAAATTATTAATTCAAAAAAAAAACACCCACTGACTACGACACTTCACAAATTACGTTTACCAGTAGTTTAGCAGTAAAACTTTTTTTTTGTGAACTTCAGTCAAAAATTGTGTTTCACAGTTCTAGAATGTTTTTTTTTAATTTTAATTCTAAATTTCAAATTTTGACACATGGAATCTTGGTTTAAATTCAAAATGAAAAAAGACCCACAAACTACGAAGCTCCACAAATTACATTTACCAGTAGTTTAGCAGTGTGTTTCATTTTTAAAATATTTTTTGTGATTTTCTGTTAAAATGTGTGCTTTTCAGTTTTAGAATGTTTTTATTCATTTAAATTTTGAAATTAGAAAAAATTACCCACTGACTACGACACTCCGTAAGTTTTACTTACCAGTAGTTTAGCAGTTTTCTTCCTTTTTTGTGATTTTCAGTTAAAAAATTGTGTTTCACTTTTTCAGAACGGTTTTTTTCCGAATAAAAATTTGGAACTCAAACTTTGACACATGGATTCTTGGAGGCAAAATATGGAATTTTAAATTTTTGAATTTTTCAAACTTTTTTGAAATTTACGGATTTTTTAAAAACCGGTAATTGAAAATTATGAATTCAAAAAAAAAACACCCACTGACTACGACACTTCACAAATTACGTTTACCAGTAGTTTAGCAGTAAAACTTTTTTTTTGTGAACTTCAGTCAAAAATTGTGTTTCACAGTTCTAGAATGTTTTTTTTTTAAATTAATTTAATTTTTGAATTTCAAATTTTGACACATGGAATCTTGGTTTAAATTCAAAATGAAAAATCCCACAAACTACGAAGCTCCACAAATTACATTTACCAGTAGTTTAGCAGTTTTTCATAATGATTTTTGTATTTTTTTTTAAATAAGAATTTCAGACTCACCCTCCAAAGTACTATTAATCTCTGGGATCTTAAAAACCGACTCCTTAATCTCCTCCAATTCCTGACCATTCAAAACCGGCAAATCTTGAGATACCTGGACGTATAACTGAAAAAAAAACAATTTTCAGAGAAAACTTGGCTGCAACTCACATCTGGAACTTTTGGAGCCACCAAAATTGCACAATTTCTAGGGATATATAGGAATAGAACCAGGCCTATTAGTAAATTAGGCAACATGTCTGAAAAAAAACGATGTATAATAATAATAATCACATAACTGCTGATTACTCATTCTACGAAAAAGGGGGGGGGTGTCTAAAAAGGGAACCGGTTTTTTCATGGTATGAGAAAATCGTGACTAATATCTATGTATATTTTAAACTGAAAATTTATGGGATCTCGAAAACCCTAAAACACATGAACAAATAAATGAGTGAAAGGTGAGATTTGTTTCAAAACAGAAAAAAAAAAATTAAAATTAACGGATATTTTTGAGATCTTCCACTAGATAATTGAAGGTATGCGGGAAGGTGTTTTTAATGGTTTGAGATGGGGAAAATGAAAGGTGGAATTATGTAGATGTTGTGAATAATTCTGGGGTTGAATTGGGGAAGAGAGGGGGTTCCGGAATTTTGTGGAAGTTTGAAAAATGGTCTAGATTTTTGAAAGTCTTGAAAAAATTTAAAATGTGAATTTTTTAGTCTTGGATTTTGAAAATTGGCGGGCATTATTTGAAAGGGTTTAATTTCTCGCGTATTTTTTTTTGAATTTCGAAAAATGGTCTGGAATCTTGACAAGATTTAAAGAGTATTTTTGAGTGTTGAAATTCATTAGGGATTTTTTGATTTTTTTTGAAATTTAAAGTTAGTTTTGATTTTTCAATTATGGCCGTATTTTTTCGAATTTAAAATTTCGCGCGCTTTTTTTGAAGTCAGAAATTTGGCGCGCATTTTTTTTTAATTCTAAATTTCTCGCCTATTTTTTAAATATTTAAACTTGCATATTTTGAATTTCAAATTTTCGTGCATCTTTTTTGAATTTTAACAAGATTGAGAGGATGTTTTTCGAATTATGAGATTTAGAGTGTATTTTTCGAGTTTCTAAATTTGGCTTGTTTTTTTTTTGAATTTTGAAATTGAGTTTTAAAAAATGATCTAGAATTTTGACAAGATTGAGAGGCAATTTTTTTCAATTTTGAGATTTCGCGTGTATTTTTTGAATGTTGAAGTTTAGTATGTATTTTCAAAATTTTTGAAAATTCCATTTGAATTTCGAAAAATGGTCTAAAATCTTGACAAGATTTAAAGAGTATTTTTTGATTTTTTTTTGAAATTTAAAGTTAGTTTTGATTTTTCAATTATGGCCGTATTTTTTGAATTTAAAATTTCGCGCGCTTTTTTTGAAGTTAGAAATTTGGCGCGCATTTTTTAAATATTCAAACTTGGCGGGCATATTTTGAATTTCAAATTTTCGTATATCTTTTTTGAATTTTAACAGATTGAGAGGATGTTTTTCGAATTATGAGATTTATAGTGTATTTTTCGAATTTCTAAATTTGGCTTGTTTTTTTTTTTTGAATTTCGAAATTTAGCATTTAGTTGAAAAATGGTCTAGATTTTTGAAAGTCTTGAAAAAATTTAAAATGTGAATTTTTTAGTCTTAGGTTTTGAAAATTGACGGGCATTATTTAAAAGTGTTTAATTTCTCGCATATTTTTTTTTTTTTGAATTTTTCGCGCACCTTTTCTCGTAAAATTTTTTTTTGAAATTTCCATTTGAATTTCGAAAAATGGTCTGGAATTTTGACAAGATTTTGAGAGTATTTTAAAATTTCGCGCGCTTTTTTTAAAACCTTTTTTTCAAATTCAGAGCTCTTTTTTGAGTTTAAAAACTTTGGCGCGAATTTTTTTTAAATTCCGAACTTTCGCGCGTTTTTTAATTGAACATTTGACACGAATTTAATTTTCAAATAAGACGGACATTTTTCGAATTTTTGAACTTTTCAACTTTTAAAAATGGTCTAGCACTTTGACGAGATTAAGGAGTATTTTTTGAATTCTGAAATTTTGTAGCCATTTTTTTGCAAATTTTGAAACTTATCCCATATTTTTTAAAATTTACAAATTTTCATGCACAATTTTAAGTTCCAAGAAATCCAATGTTTTCATTACATCCAAAATTGTTTTAAAAAATGAGCGAAAATTTGAAATTCAATTTTAAATTTGCCAGAAACAGTCGAAATTTTTTAAATGAAAATTCAGTCGAAAAATGGGCAAAAATGGTAATACTCTTGGTTATCGCCATAACTGACAAGCTCAAAATAATCCGTTTGGCCCCATATTTTGCACAGATACGGCCATAGGTTCCAACAAAATGCTCCAATAAAAACCAGAGCTCTTCTTCGAGCACAACTGTTCAAAATATGGGCTCAAACGGATCATTTTGAGCTGAGTTATGAGAATATAAAAACCATCCAACATTCGGATAAAAAACTAAACCATAACTATCTCCTCTCCTTAAAAACCACAAGAAAACCTTTTCCAAACAATGCGGAAAACACTTGAACACCAAAAAAATACAGAACAAAACAAAACAAAACAAAAATAAAACCTAGTTACGTTACCAGTTTTGCGCTGTTCGAAAAGAACAAATATAACATAATTATTATGCCGGCTTCGATTGAGGAAAAAACGTTGAACCTTCAAAGTGAAAACGAGAAAAATGATGTGGTTTTGAACGAGAATTAGTGGGCTTTATAGCAAGCTAGAAAAATACTACAGTAATCCTCTTAATTTTGAACATTTGTTTCGAAAAAGTACATAAGTCACACAAACACGTTTTGTACAGTACAATTTGCGAATCCTTCTGAATCCTTCTGAATCCCTCTGAATCTTTCTGAATTCTTCTGAATCTTCCTGAATCTTTCTGAATCCTTCTGAATCCTTCTGAAACCCTCTGTATCCTTCTGAATCCTGAGTCGTTCTGAATCCTTCTGAATCCTTCTGAACCCTTCTGAACCCACTTGAAAGCATCTGAATCCTTCTGATTCCCTCTGAATCCTTCTGAGTCGTTCCGAATCCCTCTGAATCCTACTGAATCTTTCTGAACCCTTCTGAATCCCCCTGAACCCTTCTGAACCCACTTGAAAGCATCTGAATCCTTCTGATTCCCTCTGAATCCTTCTGAATCCTTCTGAATCCCTCTGAATCCTTCTGAACTTTTTTGAAAGCATCTGAATCCTTCTGAATCCCTCTGAATCTTTTTGAATCCCTCTGAATCCTCATGAGCCGTTCTGAAGCCCTCGGAATCCCTCTGAGTCCTTCTGAATTCTTCTGAACCCTTCCGAGTCCCTCTGATTCCTTCTGAATCCTTATGATTCCTTCTGAATCTTTCTGAATCCCTCTGAAACTCTCTGAATCCTTCTGAATCCTTTTGAATCTATATGAATCCTTCTGAATCCTTCTGAATTCCTTTGAACCCTTCTGAACCCTTCCAAACCCCTCTGAATCCTACTGAATCCTTCTGAATCTTTCTGAATCCTCCTGTTGCCTTCTGAATCCTTCTGAATCCTTATGATTCCTTCTGGATCGTTCTGAATCCCTCTGAATCTCTCTGAATCCTTTTCATTCTTTCTGGATCCTTCTGAATCCCTCTGAATCTCTCTGAATCTCTTTGAATCCTTCTGAATCCTTCCACTGAAAAGTCACATCTTACGACAAAATGCACACCTTTTTCACTAAACTGCAGGCAAAAAATGAGCGGAGTGTCGTTTACAACATTTATTGTAAAAAAGTACATATACAAACACGTTTCTACAGTACACTTTTTCAATATGAAAAAAACCAAGGTACTGTAGTATTAAACAAGGAGATCAAAAAGTTCAGACCCATATGCGGAAGTTACAATCACCCTTTAAGAGTTTAAGCAGTCCTTGCCGATAATGTCTTGGCTGATCCACGTAGTGGTGTCTCACAACCTTCGGGAGAGTGTTTTTCTGCAATAATATACCAGACTGTATCTAGACTACAGTATAGCTTGTGACTTACTGCTCAGTGAGATCTCTTCACTATTGGATAAATGGAACATTCGGAGAGTTCTCGCGCGGAATTCTTTGTTCAGGGCAAGGTAGACGAAAAAGTGTATACCACTGTTGATTGTTTGCATCCAGTAGGCGGGTTTGGATAGTCGGTCGCTGACCTGGAAATGAAGTTCGGTTAATAACAAGGATATTTGAAAAAAGCATATCTCACAACAAATTTCGCTAAACTACATGCAAAAAAAAATAAGCGGAGTGTCGTTGTTTTATTCATTTTCCCGCCAAAAAGTAATTAAAACACTATATCTCACGACGAAATGCACACTTTCTTGCACTAAACCACTGGCAAAAAATAAGAGAAGTATCGTTGTTTGTTAATTTTCCCGCCAAAATTAACTATATTTGTGCAAAAATATGAACGGAGTGTCGTTGTTTTTCTCATTTTTATCCAGAAAATCAGTAAGATGTTCAGGTTATACAGTAATCTTGTAGGGAGAAAATTTATCATAAACTTTCCCGCTTAAAAATATTCAAAAAGTCACTGAAACAGCATATCTTACGACAAAATGCACACTTTCTCGAAAAGCTGCTAAAAAAGAGGTAGAATATATAAACGAAGTGTCGTAGTTTTTTTTTGACGCGTGTATTTTTCCTCCGAAAATGTGTAATGTTCAATTTACGCTACTTTTTGCTAAACTACAGGCAGAGATATAAACGGAGTAACGTTGTTTCATTCATTTTTCCGCCAAACATTTGAATTTAAAGTCACTGAAACACGATAGCTGACGACAAAATGCACACAACCTTACGCTAAATAGAAGGCAAAAAAAAATCAGCGGAGTGTCGTTGTTTTTACACTCACCCTTTGAACATATAGTTGAAACAGCGCAATCGCATTGGGCAACGATACCAAAAGTGTGGAAAGTACAGTAATCAGCAGATAATACCGTATCACATTGACTTGTCGTTGCATGCGCGGTCTGCAAACACTTCATAGGTACCTACAGTATCCCTTTAGCTTACTGTGTTTTTGATAAATTCACCGCTTTGAGATAAGCAGCCGTGGCGAAGATAGTGGCGGCAACGTTGCATGTGATATTGCAGAGATAGATAAAAGTGCCGAACCCCTCTCCGAATGCCGCCTGAAATAGAGAGAGAGAGAGAGAGAGACTTAGAGAAAACTGTATGATTTTAAAGGAACACACCTTTCTCCCACAATAAAAAAGTGTGGGTTTTTGATCTCCGATGTAAGATGTGTAGAGGGCAATAGATATTGAGGAGAAGACAAAGAATATGCTGACACCAGGGATTACTAGGTACCTGAGAAGGAAAACATTAGATCTTACGACAAAATGCACACATTACTCATTGAATGCGTGCACACTATTTTATCGCAATGAAAAATTGCAAACAGCTCGGGGAAAAAACGGCATGCGTGTCGCAAGGCTTTTTCCTTGTCGCAAACTTGCGACACATTTTTTCTGGCGCAAGGGTGTCGCAAGCCTTGCGACAGCCGAATGTCGCAAGTTTGCGACAAACTGTCGCAAGTTTGCCGATTTTTCCCCGAGAGCTAGAGACAGAAAATTTCTGAAGAGACACAGACATTATCGATAGAGCGCACATACTCACCTCTAATTTTTTATTTTTATTTTTTTGAAAAAAAAAACTTTTTTATTGTTTTTCTCAGAAAATAAAGATGTTTTACAGAATAAATTACTGATTGGTATTGATAATTTTTTTGCAAATGATTGGCTACTATATTTATTTTTTATTACTCGATTATTCTCAGCTTTTAACGCCTAAGACAATTTTATTCAGATGAGCTATAGAGAATCGTCTCAACATCAAAGGATCAGTGCGCCGGATCAAACAGCGCCCACCAGAAGCAGACGCAGAAGAAGTTCCTCATCGGAGAGAAGGATACCTCGAAAAAATCCAGTGAGTTCATTTTTCATCAAAAAAAAAACTAAATATTTTTTATTCACACCATTTTACGTTTGAAATTCAAACAAAACGAAAAATAAACTGTCCGCTGCGAGTATTAGTTCATAGTTTCGTTCATTGTCGAGTATTTCACCCAAAGGCTAATTGTATCAAGCCGTTATCTCAAAAATTGATAGTCAAAAGTAAAGACTCACGTAACTGCGAAAACGTATAATTTCTCGTGGAAGGATTCATGAACGAAAAAAAAAATGAAAAATTGATTCAAAAAGCAAAGAGTTCGAGATTCTTTGTTCAACAGGAGAGTGGAGAGAAAACGAAAATTATCAATAGAGCGACCTTCCATTTTTACTTTTATTTTTTTATTTTTTTCAAAAGATGTTTGGTTTTTTCCATTTTTTCATTGTTTACATGCGATTGCAACTCTATTTTATTATTTTCAGGACAAATCGAAGAAGCAGAAACCGCCAGCCAAAGATTCGTTCAAATCGACGACGTGCAAATACGGAAAAAATAAGAGTTCTGAAAAAAAATCATGAAAAATTTGAAGGAGAGAAAAACAATTAACTCGACCACACACGAACGACAGAATCGGAAAAAGCGAGAGGAAAACTAATGGAATCATAAACGAAAAATTAAAAGAAAATTGATTTTTCAATTCAAAAACATAATTCACAAAAAGGAAAAAATTGATTCTAGTTCTAGTTTTTTCCAATAGAAAATCGAGAATTTAGAAGGTCACAACGAGAAAATACACGTGTCTCTAAAATATTTTTACGTTTCATAAAATTTCTTCTTTTCTTAGAGAGATTTTTATTTCATTTTTGTTCAAAAGAAATAAATAAAAAAATTTCCGTTTCATGAATCGGGTTTTTGAATTAAGAAATCAATTTTCTTTTAATTTTTCGTTTATGATTCCATTAGTTTTCCTCTCGCTTTTTCCGATTCTGTCGTTCGTGTGTGGTCGAGTTAATTGTTTTTCTCTCCTTCAAATTTTTCATGATTTTTTTTCCGAAGGTCACAAGTATTTATTTCAGAACTCTTATTTTTTCCGTATTTGCACGTCGTCGATTTGAACGAATCTTTGGCTGGCGGTTTTTGCTTCTTCGATTTGTCCTGAAAATAATAAAATAGAGTTGCAATCGCATGTAAACAATGAAAAAATGGAAAAAACCAAACATCTTTTGAAAAAAAAAAAAAATAAAAGTAAAAATGGAAGGTCGCTCTATTGATAATTTTCGTTTTCTCTCCACTCTCCTGTTGAACAAAGAATCTCTAACTCTTTGCTTTTTGAAATAGTGTGGCGTGCCACAGTACCTACTATAAATATAAGATATGGTGTCTTCGTTTTTGAGAATTTCACACCAGATCTTACGACAAAATGCACACATTTGAAAAACTCATCAATACAGTATCTAGACTACAGCATTTATTATTCAGTTGTGTGCTCTAATTTTTTTTATTTGTTTTTGAATTGTGTACACCATATCTTACGAGAAAATGCAGATTACTCACTTGACAGCTTTACCATCCACCGAAAATCGATAAAAAATCGGGAATAGAATTGCGACCAGTCTCTCGACACCCATCCAAAATGTACTGACAGGTATCAGAATGTCACCTGCAACAATTATCGATTTTTTTTTTAGTTCATAGTTCTCCATACCTATAAGCTTCAAAATGAGCCAAAGTTCAGTGGCACAATCGAAGGGATATCTGACGGGGAGGATGTGTCGTTCAATGGCGGTTGAGTAGAGGTCGATGCGATTTAGACCGGTGAGAACGATCGCCATACTATTGATTAGATCGCCAATGTTGAGAAGGATCAGCAGCTGCAAAATTGAATGGGTCTTGAGAGGGGAAAGGAGTACTGTAGTAGGCCTACTAGTTCAGTTACCCAAAGTGTAGTTGCATCAGAATTTTTAGGCACCTTTGCTCTCAAATATCATATCATATGTATGCAAAAAAACAACCTCCCTTGCGTGTCAAAAGCAAACTACAGAGTTCTTTTTCCTGCTTGCAGGGGGGCGTTTTTTGGTAATCCGATCTTTCTAATTGTCACAACTTTGATCAATACGAGATGACGTGAAAAATCGGGGTGTTTAAAGGAGCATGGAGCAAAGTATATGCCCCTTTAAGGATATCTAAGAAGTCCATGTCCCTTTAATGATTAAATCAGTCTATGTCTCTTTGAGGGTATCTCAAAAGTCCATGTCCCGGTGTCTCAAAGTGTATGTCCCTTTAAATATCCCCACACCAATAGACCTACCACATATCTCGTTCGAAATGGTCGATAAGACAGGAATATGGCGAGAAGTAGGGCGTTCACCATGGTGGAAATGGCGCCAAGTGACGTATTGACGATGTGATAGCCGATCAAATCGGCAAACGATTTGAACTGGTCTGAATCGTTTTTAATCGACACATTTTCTCGATGCATTGTATCCTGAAAAGAGCCCAACTGCAATTATGTCAAAAAAAAAACTCGAAGTCTCAACGATCACTGGAGAAAAATGAAGAAGAGGAGAAAAAGTCCACAAAACATTAAAAATCCTTCAGAATTCCTAATGAGGTCAGAAGGTCTCATCTCATTTTGAAAATTGAAACCGCATTTTTTCTCTGCGACTGCAAAGAAGAACAGAAAAGATATCTTGGCAATTTGAGGCAAGCGCTGCAACGAGCGATGATAGCCAAACGGTAACGCGCTGGTTTTTCATGCATAAGGTCAGGGGTTCGATGCCGGGAGGGAGCAGGGTTTGTTTTTCAAACTTTATTTGCGAAAAAGTATACTTCTTTAATACGTAGTAAATAGGAAAAATACTAATAACGGACACTCTGGTTTGAATAAAAATAAAAATAATAATAAGTTTCAAAGAACAGAAAGATTTTTGATGAGCTAAGGGTCTAGAAAAAAGAAGAGCTCGAGCCAGGGGGTGACAATTAGCCCGACCAAATCAAATAACACAACAAATTCCGGGAGCAAGAAAAAAAATTAGATTTTTGTTGTTGTTTTTGATGTTCCTTGAGCAATCTACAGTACCCCGCGCGCCGATAAACATCCAATTCATCAAAAAAAGTAATGACTCGGAAACAATTATTCTTCAATCGAGAGCGAATATTCGAAAATTGTCCAAAAGAAGTACACAAAAATCGAGATTTATGAGTCAGAAAATGAGAAAATGATGATTTTGGAAGCATGCAGTGGGCGTGACTTTATGAAAAAAAAAATCTGGCATTTTTTTTTTGAATAAAAACCGGAACAAAAGTATCAACTTACGCGAGAAAATGGAATTTTTTTTAAAACGAAAGGAAAAATATAAAAACCCCACTAAACAAGGGGTAAAAATCAGGCGGAGTGTTGTAGTTTTTGTGCTCACGACAAAATGCCCACTTTCTTGCTTTAAACAACAGGCAAAAAATAGGCGGAGTGTCGTTGTTTACTTCATTTTCTCGCCAAAAAGTCACTGAAACATCATATCTCACGACAAAATGCACACTTTCTTGTGCTAAACAACAGGCAAAAAAATATGAGCGGAGTTGCGTATTTTTTGCGTTCATTTTGCCGCCAACGAGTCACAATGCACATTTTTTTCCCCGCTAAACAACAGGCAGAAATACAACCGGAGTGTCGTTGTTTTTACGTTTTGGTCACTTCCTATTGGTCCAATAATAATTGGGTTTTATTTTCATGCAAAAAAGTCAACAAAAAAAATTAATTGAATTTTCAAAGACCAAATTCTTCGTCGTCGAGAGAGAGAGAGAG
>LR548630.1:0-291151 GCA_900536415.3 Caenorhabditis sp. 38 MB-2015 | reverse complement strand
CAGTTTTCAACATAAATTTCAAGATACCAAAAAAATCGATCAGAAAAAACTTTTTCATCTCACGTACGGTACCAATGTTTCACAGTCAATTGAAGAAGTTGAGTCCAAAAACTCTAGACAAAATACACAGCACCATATGCAGCAGTCTCGAAATATTCTGATTTAATCCTTCAGCCAATCCAAATCATCACTTTCTTTTCAATTCATCCAAAATATCTCAAATAAAAACACAAACGAGTATCTTTTTTCCGCTCATCTTTCTTATTACCCCACGGGCTCCCCAACATTCCCGGTATACATATTTATTGCTCAGTCGTGTGAAATACACAACCCGTTAGTTTTTGATCTCTTTCTTTTTTTTTGTACTATATTTCGTACCCTTTTTATCATATTCTCCCTTATTACTTTCATTTTCGTTCCACTTCTTCATGTGAATTAAAGGTATCCCCACTTTATTCTTATTTATTTATTTTCTTTCTTTTTTTTTTCTTTTCTTTTCTCACTTTGCCTTTCCGGTGACGTAAATAAATTATTAAAACTTTATTATTAGTTGCACAAAAATATTAGGATTTCTTACCACAATTTGCAAGATCATCTCGCAAGTCAAAATGATATAAACTTCTAACATAAAAACATAAAGAAACATCAGAAACTAAAGCATCGTTGTGCTCTGTGTAAATGAAAGGAGTTATTCCATAATGTCGTAGTTTTGGTTGGAGTGGAAAATATATGTTGACAAGCTTTGTGTTATTATAAATATAAATACCGTATGTTAGTTGCGCTACCGGTTCTGTGATATCTTCAGGGTAATCATGAAAGTATAGGAAAAATACTCACCCGTATCAAAATACATATTGTTTATAAGAACAAGACTACTAAAATTCAAACTAACAACTGCAGAATTGTAGATATATATTGGTCCTAGTATAATTTCAACACTTTCAATAGCTTGACTGAAATTTTCAGTCACACTCGACTTCTGAAATTTTGATTGTAAAAATTGATATAATATACCAGATTTGTAATCACTGAACCGTTAATTACCTCAAAAATGACAATACCGTATTCAAGTATTTGACATCCAGTCGGCATTGAGTAGTTGAACCATTCCATAGAACAGAATACTTCTATATACATACATAATTTTGTCAATAACTTTAGTTTACCAACTCACTGGTATAATTTTTGTCTGTGTATTTTGTATACATTTTGGTTGTTTCGATAACTTGCATATCACATAGAGTCTTAGGTTGTATTCGGAATCTATCAAAATTATAGAACTTCATCAAAGTTTCAAATTCAAAACAAAGTAAAGGATTATCCATAATCACAGTTCTGAAATTGTTCATGGTTTTCAATCGTAGTTTGTTTTTGATTAGTTAACCCTTTGTATGACTCATCTATCGGAAACACGTTGATGATGGAACTTTCAATATTCGGAATCTCTACCTTTTTCAGTACTGGATTATTTACAATGTATAATGCATGTTGTCGTACTGGAAACACAGTTTGTGAAAAATGAGTTTTTTTTTTCAAAGACAACCTACCATATCCATAGTGATCGTATTCAGGAGTATAAATAATTGTTCGAAGTGCTGGGAGAAAATCAAGTGTTCTAAATGTTGTATTTGTGACAACCAGACTTCCGTAAATATGTTCAACTCGTGCCAGTTTTTCTTCGAACAGTTGTACAGTGCTTTCATTGAAAGTTTGATCTAATTGAACAATTCCAGTCACAGTAGTACATCCATCATCCAATTCGTCGACGCTTGTTGAAAAACTACATTTCAAGCTATCTGCAAAACTTTTGCATTTTTTTTTCATAATTTACTTAGAACTTACCACAGTTTTTTACTAGGGTAAAAATGAATAGCAAAAACAAAATATACATTTTTTTTACTTTCAAATGAATTGCTGTAACATTGAAGTATGATGTCGGCTATAATTATAATTCACTTTTTCTGTAAAGAAAGTTTGTTGAACAGATAAATTATAGCTTATCTGGACGGAATTCAGATTTTCCGAGAAAATAAGTCGTGAAAAACAATTTCGGCTGAAAAATGATGACATTTTACTTTCAGTTATCTATCAAACTATGGACAGCATGAAAAGTCAAACTTTTTTCACCATCATAGTAAACGGAAAATATATGAGAAATGTTTCTTAAAACTTTTCTAGGATCAAAATGATATCATAGGCACCTACAATAAGCTATAACTATTGTCTTGAGTGGTAACCACATAATCGCGAGAATCAGATAACAACCGATCGACAAAAACTTGTTAGATTCTCTCAATCTCGTATGTTTTCTTCTTTGCTGAAGTTGCAATGAGTTCCATCTTAAACATAGTTTTTCAGAATTTATAATTGCAATTTTTTCATATTTAGATCTAGGTTATCACAGCAGTAAGATGTTTTTTTCACATTCTTGTCGTGTTGGTCACTGTTTTCCAGAGATTGTTATTGTTTTTTGGCACGTTTAAAGTTCCTCAATATAAACATTTTTTATAACATTCCAAGTGTGGTTTTTTTCTTCAATTATTTTTTGGAATGTACATAATTGAAGGTTTGGTTGATCAGAAGAGAAAATGAAATCGCGATTTCATTGAAAACATTAAAAATGACAAATTTAATTATAGAGCTGATCATTTTCTTAGAAACATTAATAATGTTACAAAACTATGATTATTGTTCATGGGATAAGTCATGGGATCATTCAGAACTGTGATTTGTGGAGTACAAAAAAAAATAATATATATAATTTAGAAGTAGTCATTCCTTAACAACTCTCAGTTTGTAAAATGTTATTAAGTCCATTTTCTTTAAGACGACATCGGAGAGGGTGATTTCGCTGCTCTTGTAGATACTTTTTGCAACATATCTCGAATTGACAATCTGAAAAAATAATTCGCCAATTGAAAGAAGAACTAAAAAAGTACCTCAACATCAAAGCGTAGATAGGATAATGCCATCGAATGATAACTGAACTATACTGAAAAAAACACCAATTTTAATTTTCACAAATTAAAAACCAACCGCATAACTGAAAACAGTATGTTTTCGCACAAATTTGAACAATGAATCGTCATTCATTGTTCTTAAGAGGGCCCTTCCTTCCGCAAACAAATAAGTGTCAAAAAATGCGTCCGGAAATCCGGAAACCAAAAACGCCAGAAGTGACTGAAAATAATAGATATTCATTGAATTATGTTTTTCTCAAACCTGTGAAATAAAAATCAGCGACAACCGATTTTGATGTACAATGAGATCAGGATATTTTTTCAAAGTTTTCATCAAATAAATGCTTAGAAAAACAGATGTTGATGATACCAAAATGAATGTGAACCATGTAAATGGATATAAAACATAAACGTATTGACTTCCCTGTAAATTTCGAATTCTTAGATTTTTTCGGTTTCTGATTGAATACATTTCCAGACAATCCTGCTAGGCTCGAAACATTTGACGTAACAAAGATCAAAAAAGCGAGAAACATTGCAACTTTTCCATAGCCCAAACTGAAAATAATAGAGTTGAAATTTAGACCCACTATGAAGTCACCCATACCTGACAAATGCTACTGTCCGATAGAGAGAGCATGAACAAAGAAGTGCTAGTCGATTTGTATATAACATGTTCAATATCTGATTGAAATAATCTTTTTTGTTTGAAAATATGAGAAATTGAACTCCGACGATTTGGGCAAAATTATATTCGTCGAAAACCTATTTAAAAATGTCAATCTCGTTTATTTTTGTTTCTAAACTTACTATTACATAATTCAAAACACAGTAAATTGCTTCCAATGCACAAATCAATATATAAATTATTATGGAATATTGGAAATGGCTCACAATGTGCTCAGTTGTTAAAATAACAAGAAATACAGATACATATAATGAGAATGTTAAAATAGCACAGATTGTTGCTTCGATATACGTGAGAGATGAATTATCACTTTTGAAAATAGGTATAACACATGGAAAAAAACGTTATTGATTGAATTGAAATATTCGAATCCTTACCACATTTTGCGAGGTCATCTCGCAAGTCAAAATGATATAAACTTCGAACATATAAACATAGAGAAACATCAGAAACTAAAGCATCGTTGTGCTCTGTGTAAATGAAAGGAGTTATTCCATAATGTCGTAGTTTTGGTTGGAGTGGAAAGTTTAAATTAACCAACTTCAAGTTATTGTACAAGTAAATACCATATGTGAATAGTGTCCGTGGTTCTCAACATTCTTACTTTAAAATAAATTTGTATGACAACGACTTACCCAAATCAAAATACATATTGTTTATAAGAACAAGACTACTAAAGTTCAAACTAACAACTGCAGAGTTGTAGATATATATGGGTCCTAGTATGATTTCAACACTTTCAATAGCTTTACTAAAGTTTCCTGTATTACTTGATTTCTATAAAATTGTTCAATTTTTCAAGTTGTTTGTAACCTTATACCTCAGGAATTAGTATACCATATTCTAATATTTGACATCCTGTTGGCATTGAATAGTTGAACCATTCCATATCACAAAAAATTTCTGAAAATTTCCATCGTTTGATAGTTGTCTTTACATGACTTACTTGTATTGTTTTCATCTGTATATTTTGTATACAAATTAGTTTTTTCGATGACTTGCATGTCACACAAAACTTTAGATTGAATTCGAAACCGATCGAAATTGTAAAACTTCATCAGAGTATCAAACTCAAAACAAAGTAACGGATTGTCCACAATTCTTGTTCTGAAAACAAGGATTTCAAATTATAAAACACATATTCGTTAGTGTACCCAAAGTATGACACGTCTGTAGGAAGTACATCGATAATTGAACTCTCTAGATTGGGAACTTCGACTTTTTTTAGTACTGGATTGTTAACAATATAAAAGGCATGCTGCCGTGCTGAAACAAAGAATTATCAAAATGCAAAAATTAAATGAAAATAATTTTTACCCAATGAATATTGAGCGTAATCCGGAGTATAAACAATTGTTCGTAGTTCTGGGAGAAAATCGAGGGTTTCGAATGTTGTATTTGTGACAACCACACTTCCATAAATATGTTCAACGTTTGCCAGTTTCTGCTTGAACAATTTAACAGTAGTTTCATTAGAAGTTTGATCTAATTGAACAATTCCAGTCACAGTAGTACATCCATCATCCAATTCGTCGACGCTTGTTGAGAAGCTGCATTTCAAGTTTCCTGTGAAAATGTTTCAAAATTGTTTTTATTACGTAGTCAACTAACCTTCAGCTCTTGGCAAAGAAAGAAACAATCCCAAAACCAGTTGATTCACCACCATCAACAAGAAAAAATTGATTTTGAAAAGAAGTAGAAAGTAAGTTTTTATAATTATAGTTGGCTTTGTGCCGGCGCCAGTACCTTGTTATTTGAAGAAATGCCAAATTAGTAATGCAGTATTTCTGACCTTCATACTTTCTTGACAGAAATTCGAATAAAGATTCATTGTTAAATTGAAAACAGCAGTAGCTCAATTCGAAATATTTGAAAAAAAAAAATGATTTCTTCAAAATTTTTCGAGTGATTTGTTTTCACTTTGACGTAAGATGGTTTGTAAACACATAATACATAATATAATCAACAAAAATCTGCACAAGCTTTTGTACTTGTATACCAAACATTCAAAAATCAAGACACATTCAAGTATTTCTTGATCGATTCCGGATTTTTTTCAAATCAAGCAGAGATTTTAATTTACATAAAATCACCGTGTGCTCTACAAATTGGGAAAATAGGAAATTTACTTTGATTTGAGCGAACTCCATTCTCTATTTTCAATTTACTTGTTTTTTGTTGCAGAGTTGTTTTTTGTTGTCGTTCTAGCTGTGAAGCTCAAATGAGACAGTTTTTGTTTTTGTATTTTCAATATGTGTTCATCTTAATTTTTAAACTATTTTCTTTCGCTGAAAAATGTTTTGGGATTCTCCATTTAGAATTAAATTCCTATATATCATTCCAAGGGATTAAAAACAAACATAGTAAAACTAAATGAGAATTACGAAATCATTTCGAAATCTTTCGTAGTATCTTTCGTAGTACAACAATCTTCAACATGTCACTTTGAGAAGAAAAATTCGAAAACATTCGGTGCATTAGATGATTTGGCCGAAACATAAATTATAACCTCCTAATTACTTTGTTCCTGATTTTCATCATTCCGAAAAATGAAAAAAAATCTATGAATAAACATGAGAAAATACAAATTTTTAAAAATTCATAGATTTCAAGGTTGTTGAAGGAAAATCACAGCTGTACGCTTCTTGAGTGTTTTTTCAAAGAATTCTCGCATTTTTCGTAATGAAAATGTTTTTATCCAATACCTTTATATATTATTTGTTTATTTTTTCATTCTAGTTAATGTTTTCTTTTTAAAATGTTTTTATCATTTCTGAAAAACATGAAAAATCCTCAATTTTATGTTTGTTTCGTGTTGGTAGAAATACAATTGAAAGTGAATTAGATTTTTCGAATTTTAACTTGTCTGTGTCTCTCCTTTTCATTCACACATTGATGCAAAAGAGGGAGTGAGAGCGTAGACAAACATAGTGAGAATATACAAACATTTTCTTTACTTTCATCATTTTTTGATGATAACAATATACTTATTGCTCTTGCCTGTTTCTTTTTTAAAGTTGAGAAACATCGCTCTATTGATAATCTCTCGAGGCTCCCTCTTCTACATTTCAATTTTCTTTTGTTTCTTTTCTTTTTTCTCATTATTCTCAACTTTATTTTTCCCATTTATTTTAGGGATGCGCCATGTACTCCTTATATTCTTGGCGTATATAATTCATTCTAGTTTTGAGTGTGAGTTGTTGTTTCTTTCTTTTTCTTATGCAACCATATTTTTTTCAGCTCGATTTAGTTCACGGGTATATAAATATGGTGATGTAATATTTTACAATAGACGTAGTTCTTTTATTCAATTTTTTTGCATGGGTAAGTCAATTATATAGTGTTTGCATATATTTTGGTTTTTTTTTCAGGTGTAGAATATACGATTAATCTAGAACCAAATAATGCAATTTTTCATTCAAGTTATGATCTCGAACATAGCGAATATAGAGGAATTGTGCAAGGTGAGAAAGAAAAACTAATTTTTGAAAAAAAAAACATGTTTTTACAGAACCTTATTATGGTGTTGCTTTACTTACAAAATTCGAAGACGTGTATTTAGGATCATTAACTTTTTACAACGATACTTTATATCTTGAAAAATCGAAAAATCATGGCTTATCTGAAGACGAGTGAGTTTACTTTTTAGTTTTTTTGGTTTTCAAAAAAATAACATTTTTAGGGGAGTGATTGGGTATTTCGCATCGGATACTTCAAACAATTTATCATCTCATCAAGTGGCTGTTATTCACAGTATTCTAGAATATTATTCATATCCGAAACCGAATCCGTTCAAAAAATATGTGCGACGAAAAAAACGAGGAAGTAATCAAGATGTGAAAAACGAAGAAAAAAATAGGTGTTCATTGAAAATAGTAGCTGATTATGCATTTTATTCGAAGTTTGGCAAGAATAATACAGTCGATGTTACCAGATATTTGGTGAGTTCTGAAGGTCATAGTGGGTTACTAAAACAGTTTTTTTTTTCAAACAGTGGCAAAAACGATTTAGAAAATCTGGAATTGTTATGCTGTTTTGAAGAAATTGTCGAAAGTGTGTTTGAAAAGCAAAATGCAAAGTCAAATTTTAATTCCAATCAATTTTTATAATCGTTGTACATATGAAACTTCCAGTCAATCCCTATTTTTTAACCTAAAATTTTTTATAGGTGAATATGGTTGCTCGTATAAACGAAATATTCACTCGTGTCGACTGGGATGAAGATAATGATGATTTTGACGAATCAAGGCTGGTTAATATGGGATTCTTGATCAAAGAAATCAAAATCCAATACGACGCAAATAACACTGATAACCATTATAATTCATTCAAAAACAAGTTTCGACCTCCCAACGAAATCCTTGATGACTTTGCAAAGTACGAAGGATCTGATGATTTTTGCTTGGTTCATCTTGTATCAGGCCGCACATTCACAGGCGATATTCTTGGAATGGCTTATGTTGGGACACCAACTGTGGATGGTTTTGGTGGAATTTGTTCAAGGAAAACCAAGGTTTGTGAAAAAATTTAAGAGTTTAAAGAACATGGATTGTTTTTGTAGGTAGGAGGGAAAGTCACAACAAGGAATGTTGCCATGACATCGGTTTACAAAGGATCTATTGATGATAGCTTACCATTGACCACTAAAGAAATTGATATTGTAGTTGCTCATGGTAAGAATAACTTCACAAAAAAGGGTTGATTTATCTTTGTTTTTAGAGTTTGGACACGCTTGGGGTGCCAGTCATGATCCTTATAACTTCTCTGACGATGAAGATATAAAAAACTGTGCTCCAAAACTAGAAGATGGTGGTTCATATTTGATGAATCCTACTGCACAAAATGGGCATTCAGCAAACAATGTTGTGAGTTCAAATGTTTCATTTTCTTGATTCACCAGTTCAAAATTTAAGAACAAATCTCAGAGTATAAAATAGTTTGTCACATCAAAAACTTTTAAAAATTTGTCTTTTCATTTATCGTTTCAGTTCTTCTCGCCATGCTCAAAAAACAACATCCGAAAAGTTCTGAAGTATAAATCTTCAATATGCTTTGAAAAAGGAACATCAAAACTGTGTGGTAATGGCATCATCGATGAAGGTGAACAATGCGACAATGGTGTTTTCAATCTTCAATCAAATTGCTGCGACAAAAACTGCTTATTATATGAAAATGCACAGTGCTCACCAGTGAATCATGCTTGTTGTACAAGTAGCTGCCTATTTCATAACTCGTCACATGTTTGTAGAGAAAGTGATCCGAAATTCTGTAAAAGTGAAGCTGTTTGCAAGTAAGTCTTTTCTTACACTAACTTTTGAGAAAAATCATTTTTTTAGTGGAGTATCTGGAGATTGCCCAATTGGATCAGCTGTTGAGAATGGTGAAGAATGTTTTGATCTTGGAGAATGTCGTGATGGGATATGCCTTCCATATTGTGAAAAACTTGGAAAAAAGAGTTGCATTTGTAAAGAACGTGAGTTTTTACACCAACAGTTCTTATTTCTGAATAGAAAACTTTCAGCTGAGTTATCATGTCGTAGATGTTGTATCGGTTCTCATGGAAATTGTACTCCAGAATTCGGCAACTTATATCTTCAAGAAGGAACATCGTGTATTCAAGGTATTTGCCGACAGAACAAATGCGTTTTGCAGCAAGTTGATCACGTTCGAAATTTTCTGACTACTTCTTTCGAGAGTGGAATGAATTTTGGTGAGTTCTTGTCAATAATTGAAAATGAAAAACATAAATTTAATTTCCAGGAAAATTCGTTAAAGCCAATCAGGTTATTATTGTTGTTATCATTGTTTCCATGTTTTATGGATTTATTGTTTTTATTGTTCACAAACGGGTAAGTATTTTTGGGGAGCAAAATGTATGAAATGATTCAATGACTTTCAGTGCAAAAATTCAAAAAAAAAGTTTGTTTGAAACCGATACTTTCCTAAATAAATCATCGAGTTGTTTCTATAAGTATTGAGATTGAAAAAAAGAAATCACCAACAATTAAAATGAATGATGATTATGTAAGAAGTTAAATTGTTATCACGCTTGGATGATCAGAAAATATGTGAATCAAGTTCGAAATAAAGAAAAACCCATTTCATTCCATTAACAAAACTTTATTTTTTCAGGAACAATTCAAAGACGATGTCATAGAGAAAGAGAAGAAATTCTAGACTTAATTCAAATATTTGTCATGTCAAAAATATCTTAATTATATTACGAGCTTTTCCATTATTACGTGTGATTTTTGTTTTTTCACTTAACTAATTGTTGCCTTAAATAAATGTTTTGTTTGTCTCAAACTGGTTTCATTTGTTAAAGTACAAATGGTCCGCCAATGTTTCGAAATATTATAATGACGGGAATCGATAAAGAGTGTCCCAACAAACAAGAGAGGAAAGGGGAAAAAGAGAAAACATTTCTCTGCGTCTCTTCGACGAAAAACATTTTCTCTCTCATTTTTCACAATTCCTTTCATTTTAAAAAATCGCTCAGCAATGATTTTTTATCGAATTTGTTGTTTGTTCGGTGAGTCAAATCAAATTTTTAGGTTCAAGTTCAAAATTTGAATTCTTTCTAGTTTTGCTACAAGTCGGATATGCATACACAAATGTCACAACAACTGAATCAGCTCTCGGAAAGTCTTCAATTTCAGGTAATTTTCGAAATGTTCAGAGATTATACAAAAACATGCATGTTTATAGGTGTATCGGTCACATGTCATACCACAATGGAAAACTGTTTGGAAGCCTGTTACATGAGTTGTTATATCACTGATTTGTGCAATGATGAACCGGAAATGGTAGCATGTGCCCCAGGTCTCACACAGTAAGTGAAAACAAAAGAAGAAGTATGATAATTAAAATATTCTTTTGTTTCATATAACAAATATGCTTCAAAATTGTTCCTAAATTTCAATTGAAAAAAAAACTGACTCCTATTTTTTTTATCCTGAAATTCATGTTTCCCAAAGAGCTAGTTCAGAAAAATCAAAGCTTACCCACATTCAGAAACCCTCGATTCTCAAACTTTGTTCCATTTTTTTTCAAAAGTTAAGCAATGTACTGTCAATAGCGAATACTTCAGAGTATCTCGGATAACGTTCTGTTTTTGAAATCTCTAGCTTTCGAAATTTTTCAACTTGATTTTCTCAATTCGTTTCTAATTCTGGTGTCGTCAAAAGATACCTATTTTTAATAGGAGATATATTTAACATATCTGACTCATAGTGTGCTTTTTTTGTTTCACAAACATAAGTAAACATTAGTTCGGCGCACCTCCTCGTTTCGATGCCATTTTCCCACATTTCACTTTCACTTTCTACTTTTCACCTATATTCCTATTTCTCAAATGGAGGACCCTACTATTAGCCAAGTTTCTGACAAAATTCTTCTATCTGGGATAGATTGTATTCTTCAAAGAATGAAAACTGCTCAAAAACTTTTCGAATGGTCAACTGATTACGAAGATCTATGCGGGAATGTTGATTGGACGTATGTTGTACCTATTTTCAACCAAAGTATACTCAAACAAACAGTAACTTGAACATAAAAGTGGATGATCTTTGAACAAGCATGTTAATGTTTTTGAGCATAGTCATCGTCGATTTCGCAATTTTTTACTACTCTGCATGTCTGCGCTCTATTGCTCAAAGAGCCCTATGGCAGAAAAAAAATGAGTCATGTTTTTCGAGTGACAAACTCCGCCTATTGTCTGTTTTTTTTTTGAGAATTCGATATGGAAGAGTGTTTTTCTTGTACATTTACTTTTCAATGCCATTGAGGTTGTGAAATAATTATTCGCTCCTTGAAAAAAAAACTGATGTCGAATTTTTTTATTATTCAGTATACCACTTTCTTTTTTTGCCGAATATTGTTGAGCTCAAGAGTCAAAACATCTAAGTTTGACATTTTCTCTAGGATTTGAAATTTTATAGTTTGCTATATTTCTTTAGAAAATTGTTTCATTTTTTTCCATTTCGACAAATAGCTTCAAGTTCGACGGTTTCGATAGAGAACCATTTGATCATGATGTTTTGAAAAATCTTGAGGTTCTGTTAAGTCTTCCAGCAAATACCTTTTTACTAAACCGTTTTTGTTTACTCATATTTTAAAACATCTTAGGAACGATGTTCATCAAGAACTCTTGGAAGCATTCTGTTGAATCTAAATAGGGAAACCAGTGTTTATTATTGAGACCTCACATATGAATCTACTACTTTCACTTCAGAGTTCATTTTCCTATAAAAAACATTCAGAAAATTTCTCTGGGTCAAATTATATGATTTTTAAAATTCAAAACATGTTCCATAATTAGATTGTTTTTTTCAATACAAAATTCTGAAAAACGATTACACGGTTTTATGAAAGTTGAATCGAATTTTGACATTCCACATTGGAAGTACACAATTCCAAAAAAAACTATTTTGATAGCAATTTAGTTACTCTCCATCTCTTTTCTCGCTTGCTCTTGGCTCCAAAAATCGATACTAGAAGAGCCTTATATG
Source organism: Caenorhabditis sp. 38 MB-2015 (assembly GCA_900536415.3). Classification (NCBI taxonomy): domain Eukaryota; kingdom Metazoa; phylum Nematoda; class Chromadorea; order Rhabditida; family Rhabditidae; genus Caenorhabditis; species Caenorhabditis quiockensis. Next base: position 278,993 of record LR548630.1, on the reverse strand, counting down.
GCAGCAAAAAAAAACAGTGGCAATTTTTCATTCTTTTTGTCTTTCTGCGATCAATATTTTTTTCCGTTCTTACAATTAAAAATGAAATAAATATAGAGCCAAAAAATGTCGGAAGAAAGACCAATATGGGAGTCGGTGATGATGCTCGATGTTTGGGCGTGTATGATCTGGGTGTACGATCGTTTACCATTCGAGATCAAATCTTATATATGGTAAATAAGTTCTATTAAAAAGAAATTTATGGGCGACTAAAAGCTTTTTATGAATAAAATATATATCTTTATTTTTGCAGGATGGTCATTCTCACACTCTTGTTCGTGGTTTTGATCACAACTTGCTGTGGAGTATTGTGCTTCTTCGCTCCTTGTTGTTGTTGTGCGATTATCTACAAAGGGTATCGAGCTCGTCAAGCTGGAAGAAACGGAAGAAATGAGCCGGATAACAATGTGGCTTATCCATCTGCGCCACCACTCATTGCAAAAGTCTGATCTCAGCTACTGGTTTTTTTCATAACAATTAAAGAAGACCCCAAAACCTCATGTAAACTGTGCAAATCGTACGGGTTCATCGCGCCATCTTACCATTTTTCGTATAAACTTTGTGTGTTTTTTTTTACTTTGAATTACAATAAATGCTTAGAACAAAAATATGAAAATTACTTTAAAGTCATTTTTCGAATTTCATGTTTAGAATGAGAGTAATCATGGAAGGTGAAAAAAGTATTCTAACAAAATATTAACTAAAAAAAGCCCAGGTTGGTGCAAAAAAAAATATTACAGCGATGTTATTCGATTGGCGGATAATATTGCAGCCAATTTTCTTGGAATGGATTCATTCTTCAATGAAAAACTGTGAGTATAACACGGGATGATGTCCTTCCGTTTGTGAACAAACATTTTCATGGATCAATCAACAAAAATACAGTATCCATTGTTTTTATTTACTGGTGAAATTTTTATACTTTTTTGTTAGGAGGTGATAGAATATTTTGTGATTCTTTTCCTTTTGATTCAAACATTTTGTCGAAGTTGTTCCTAAGTGTTTTTCTGTGACAAAAATGCTATAATGTTCTGGTAGAAAACAATTTGATATTTCACATAGAAAAATACAGTTCATCTTTTTATGGAAATTATCATTACCAAGAAGAATGTTTTTTTTAGAATTTTTTTTTCGTCCGCGCGAATTTTGGCTACTCATCTTTGTTGGGATTTTCAGTATATGTGTATAAGTTTGTTTAAAGTATGTAAAAGAACATTATCATCCATCTTGATACAGGTAACATTGTCTTGGTAACCCAACAATAACCTACCATACATTGCAACACTCATATGTCATATCTGACACTAAATATGACAATAAACTATGCACGCTCCCCTGTTTATAATGTCAATTATACATTCCTCTTCTCTATCTCAACGCGTTCGATACATCCTCCACAACAACAAAAAAACGCGCCAATTTTTCTTTCTCTCCTCGTCTCCTCTCTAGACGAACACATTTGTTCTCCCGAGATTGTACTTTAAATACTTTCGCAATTGTTTTTTCGAGAATCTCTATTTTTCCACCTAATTTTTCTGGTAGAGGGTTTTGCATTTTGAAGATTTTTATAGGTTCATATTCTGAAAATTCTCATTTTATTTACAACAATTTTATTTTTAACAATTTCTAAGTGTAAGTGGACATTTTCGCTTGAAAATTGTTTGATTTTGCAATTTCAAAATCAATTCATTTGAAATACAAACATGAATTGTTCCTATATTCCTTCTGAAAAATGAATATTTTGAATAATTTTTGCAATTTCACCGAATGTGAGCTCAGCTCGTTCATTTATTAAAAAATAAAAATTACTTGAACACATCCAACCAATTTTCTTCTTCCCGAAACAACTACACACATATCAAACACGAAAAAAAATATGGCGCGCGAAAAAAGACAGACACACATGACACATGTGATGAAGAAAGCGCGCTCTATCTCACTGCCGCGTAAAATATTTTTCTGTCTTTTTGTGTGTATTGGCATTGGCAAAAAAACGGTCATTACTCAACATTTTCGTTCATTTTTTGTTATACGTAGCTATCTGCTTATTTTATTCATTATTTTGTTACAGGTAATATGGTCGGAACCGCAGTTGAACCCCAAATACGGAAGTCGTCCAGGAAACCAGCTCCAAAGAAGATGAGTGATGATTTTATTGATATTCCAGCTTCTCCAAAACGAAAAGTAAGCAATAATCTATATTTTACAAATAATTTTTCTTTATTTCAGTATACAAAAAAATCAGATCTCCTGAAAGAAGAAATAAAAGACGTGACACTTTTGACTCCACAACAATCTATCGAGCCGCAAAAATTTGTTCCAAGTTTAGCAGTGCAGAAACTTCGTGCAATAAAATCAGCCGCTCCAAATACACAACCAACAACTGCGATGTTAAAGCAATGTATGAGTGATGCACCTGTTGAAGAAATTGCTTTGGCAAAGAAAATTGTAGCGAAAATTGAAGTCGAATCACCTGGTGAATTTATCAAGTTTGTGGAACCAAAAATCGAGATGCTTCCTGAGACAAAACCAGAAACTCTTAACGTAAGATTTCTCATTTTTTGTTTAGTTATTTGAAAAATACGCCAGAACCGAAAAAAATTACGGTGATAAATTATTTTGACAAAAATTTTTTCTAAACAATCTCTGGCTGTTCAAAATGTTTTGAAAGTATTTTTTTGACATGTAGTGAAACCGAAAAATCAGAGAAAAATATATGAACGAATATAATCAGAGTTTCATGAAAGCCGAGTTATGCTTTGACCGTTCGATTCTACTTATATCAAAAACAAAATGAGTTTTTCAGCAAAACGATCTGGTTCGTCGTGTACCATCCAAAATTGCGATTCATACTGGTTTACGTAACACTTTTGCACACAGTGAGCCTTTGGTATCTAGATCAACTCATCCACATCAACGAGCACAACCAATTCTACGAAAAGTCATCATCAAGCCACTATACAATCAACGTAACCCAATCAGTGAGTTTTTGCATATTACTTCTAGATATTGAAAAAAATGTTTCTTCAGATTTGAAAATGGTCAAACCCGAAGATATAGTGGGAAAAATGAACGATCACAGACACCCATCACCTATGGATACTGGAGTTGGACGACTAACACTTCATAAAATTTCAAACTTCGGCAAACCTCCTGTAAGCAATCCCGTTTTTGCCAAACCAAACGTCGTACGGCCAATGATTTCGGATAAACCAAAAAACATGTCAAGCTATTCAACAAAGTTGGTTGTTCGTCCGAAGTTTGTATATGATGTCAATGCGAAATCTGTGGTCCCACAAGAACTAGCCGATTTTTCTGCTGAAACCGAATTGAAAAGAATCAAACTTGAGCCGGGTGAAGTTACATATCAAATGATGCCGCCTGAAACAGAAGAACCTATCATCACTTTCCAAAGTATTTTTGGTAAAAAATATCAAGGAAGTTAGTTATTCTCGTATAATATTCAATTTCAAATCATATTTTTTTCAGTTCCATTGGCAAATGCATTTTCCACCTACCGAAAAGAGACATTGTCCGGAACCAACCCAGCTCTTGCAGCCCGTCTTGCTCAAATCATTGTAAGTTTTCAAATATGCTAGTCAACATAGTTCTATGTTTTCAGAATTACAAAAAACCAGCAGTCACTCCAAAAGTGGAACTCAAATATTCCGACGATTTTCCAGAAATTCTCCGTCCGATCGGAGATAGTTCATATGATCCGAGAAAACGGCCGCTTTCATATACTCCCTTTGTTCCTTCGGTAAGTTGTTACTTCAAAATTCAGCCGTAAAAAAACTGGGTTCCACGTCAAACACCTCATGACTGTGAGAGAACTGGGCGAAAAATGTTCCATGACAGGAGAAAAATATTCAAAAACGCAATAATCTAAATTAATCAGATGATCATGAAAATGTGGTTATTGTTCCCTTTAAATTTCGGCGACAAACTTGATGACTCTTGAAACATTTCAAATATTATCGTCAAATTTCAAAAAAAAAATTGTAAGCCAGATAGGTTTGGGAACTGACACAAGTGTGTGATAGCAAGAATTTTGAGAAAAAGTATTTTCCAGGCTTCGGATCAACCTCGTCCAAGTGGCCCAGTCTCGGTTGACATTGACAGTTTGAACAGTCACGAGCAATCCGTCACTTGTGCTCTGAACAATACATGTGAGTTTTTTACAATTATCATTGTGTATCACAATTTTGACCTTACAGATCGAAAGAGTGTTCGAGTTACTTTCAATGGATTAACGCAAGATGTTCCTGACGAAATAGATTGTCATTTATGTGGATGTGCAATGCGTCTCTGTATGAGAAAATCTAAATACAGAGGAGAGGTCCGGGAATATCCAGCATATCGGTAAGAAAAAATTAGAAAGAAATTTAGAATCATTAACAATACCCGATTTCAGTTGTCTTCGCAAAGGTTGTCAAACATTCCGAGCAATTCGTAAAATTATCGAACCTGATTATGCTGTCAAACGGATGCTTCCACCATGTGTGAACAAAGAGCAAGATAGGATGTTCAACCCGGACTATTTTCTCAACTCACTCATGGAAATGCCAGAATCACGCAAAAAAGCGTACTCGGAAGAAATTATGAAGGAGGTCGAGGAAGTGGTCAACAAAAAGGACAATGTTGTAGTTAAAGTTGAAGTTGAAGACGAGCAAGAGCAAGAGCAAGAGCAAGAGGAAGATGTGGAATGGAGAGATATTGGCAATTTACAAACTATTGTGAAGACCGAACCAATTGAGATAAAGAAAGAAGAACCATATCAAGGATTAGGAGAATACGGGTCAGAGGTGAGTGGACATTTCTCTGTAGAATGGTATGTATTTCTTATTTTTCCAGCATGACAGTTCCGAATCAAATGGCCAATATCCTGGTATGGAGGACGATGATTGTTTTGAGGTCGAAGACGACACTATCGATTGAAAAGTTTATCAATGCACAGAGTAATGCCCGGCTTGTCAAATATTTGTTCAATTGCATGATCTTAAAATGTTTTATATTATGTGTCTTCTTTCATGAATTGACCTTTTCGTTATTATTTTAGTGGTCATAGCTGTAAATATTCAGGAATTGTGTTTTACTCAATTTTTATAATAATTCATATTAAATCACTTCCCATATTTATTTATCTAAAGTCTTATGAAATTGTAAAATATAATGAATGGTCTGACCAGTGTTTTTCTTTAAATTAAAAAAAAAAATGAACGATAGTAGTGGTTTTTCGAAATGCAATTATTGGAACTTTTATGATTTCTTCACGGAGAAGTCTATTGAACCAATTTTTATTGACTTGTGATATATTTTTCGTCGCCTCTCTTTATAAATGACTCTTTCATTGTAGTAAACGCGCTCCATTTAGAAAATTGAGGTGCATTTGTTATTCAAAGTTGTGTTGATGGTGACATTGTTTTTTTTTCGTTTTGGTTTTATTTTTTTTGCTAAGTAATTGTTTTTCGATTTAATTTTTTGTAAGAACCCTTGATTATAATAATGCACTTTTATTAAAAAAACGTATGTTTTGCGAACATCTAATCATAGATATTCTTCAGGAATCGAAAATGAGCGATTACCGAGCGACAATTGTTGAATTCGTCAAAACTACGAACTTTGAAGAAAAAATGGAACTGTTTGAAAGAGAGAAGAAAGTAAACGCCGAACTTGAAAAGGAATCTATTACTGAAAGAAAAAGGGAATTGTTGCTGAAGGAGCAGTCTAAGGTATTATATCCAGCTACATAACTTTAACGCCTTTTTTCATTTCAGATTAGAAGAAAAAAGAGGTTCATGAAAAGAGAAGAGGAAGAACTTGTGAATACACTAGTATATTTCAATTTTGGTCACGAGCGGAACAGTTCATACAATTGAGTGCGAAATCTGTTATTTGTCCTGAAGTTGTAAGGATATTAACGTGAAAAAATTTTGTTGAAAGCACATTTTTTCAGGCTTCGGATCAATCTCGTCCAAATGGCCCAGTCTCAAGTGACATAGACAGTTCGAACAGTCGCGAGCAACCCGTCACTGGCGATCTGAACAATACACGTGAGTTACCAAATACGTGTTGTTATATACCCAAATGTTGAGTTTTCAGATTGTAATAGTAATCAAACATTCCGAGCGAGTGGTGAAATTGAACCTGATTATGCTGTGAAAGTTACTATCTCATCAAGTGTGAACAAGGAGCAAGATTGGATTGTCAACTCAGATGATATACTTATTTCACTCGCGGGAGGGCCAGAAAACAGCAAAACGAATTGCTCAGGAGGAATTATGGTAGAGGTCGAAGAAGTAGTTAGCAAAATGGAAAAAATTGAGATTGAAAACGGGAAAGAGGGTAAGGTGGAGTGAAAGGATATCGGCAACTCGAAAACTGTTGTGAATACCGAAAAGATTGAGACAAAGAAAGAAAAACTATATGAGGGTTTAGGGGAAGAGGTAAGTGGACATTTCTCAGCAGACTGATTTATATTTATTATATTTCCAGCATGACAGCTCCGAATCAAATAGCCAATATCCTGGTATGGAGGACGATTTTGAGGTCGGAGAGGTCGAAGACGACACCGTTGTTTGAAATTGTTATCGGTACCACAGAACGATGCCCAACTTGTCAAATATATTTTTTAAAATATTCATGATCTCATAACGTTTTAAATTAGTTGTATTTTCCCCCATATAATCACTTTTTTAATTTTTTGTAGAGGTTATACTTGTGAATATTCAGGGCTTTAGTTGTATCTTATTTTTATAATATTTTATGTTAAATCAGATCCCATATTAATTCATCTAAAGTGTCTTTTAAAATTGAGAAAAATAAATGGTGTCGATTGTGTTACTTTCTGAATTTGAAAAAAAAAACATTGGAAAAAAAGTTTTTTATAATTATTCATACATAATTTCTAAATACAATTGAAAATTTGAGAGATTTTCTTAATAAATTATTTCAAAACAATTTTTTCCAACAATCACTAAAATCGATTTTATATGGAAAAATTCTGATAACATTATATGTTTTTTTTCTCCCCCCTCATCATAATAACTGCATAGCAACACAGCTCAAACAACTGCGTACACAAACACCACATTTGACGACATTTTATGGCTGCTCGTCTCTCTTTTCTTCAAACTATTTTCGTTTCGATTTTTGCCGTTGCTTCGATAAAAATCTATATTTGTTGTAGCCGATGTCAATAGCCCGTGCTTGCTACGTTTCAATAATGCCGCTGTTTCAAACAATTTTGAGCTTTATTCGTAGTTTATGTGGTGGAAATCGATCAAATAAACGGGTAGACATGAATGAAATACCTTTCGAAGGTTGGTTTCTTTAAAATTTATATTTGAATATCACATTAAATGTTTTTCAGTTGTTGTTGATAAGTTTGGCTCACATAAAGGAGAAGAAAGAGCATCCCTTCTCAATAATGCTGATTCTTGGGATAATGATGATTGGGACAAAAAGGAAGAAGTGAACGAGAAAATCGAACAATGGAGACAAACCAATCAACAGGTATTATTTTCACTTGATTGGCAGAGAATTCTCTGATTTTACATCAAAAATATATTTATAGTTTTCATATCCGAGAAACATAGAACATAAAAAAATCCACAAAACTAATTTTATATTTCAAGTTCATAAGTGCATAATTTTTGTATTAAAGGTTGAGTAAAAACGTCCAGTAAGTTATTTTCAAAAAAAAACACATTTTTTATAGTGGAACTTCCGAGGTAAATACTTCTCACCGAACTTTTTTCGAAAAAAAAGTCAATTTCTCAAATTTGGAAGGTGTCCAAAGGAAGTTTCTCAAATACTTGACTTTTCAGTAAAAAATCCCTTGGAGTTTACTAATAAAAAGTTGAATTTTCCCATAAAGAACAGTTTTCCGAGTGGTCTCATTCCACTTTTAATAAGAAAGTCTCTGAATTGAATGTGTTTCTAATGAAACTATCACCGATTTGTTTGAGTTCTTTTTATTCATGAAATTGTTTAAATTTTCATGAAGCTATAATCAGTTTTTGTGAAATATGTGAAAATAGTTTTCAAAAAATGCACTGTGAGTTTATGAAGAGTTGAGACGTGATTCACTCACAAAATCTACAAAAAAGTTATTATATTTAACATTTTTTTAGAGAAACGAAATTCACTTCAAGTTTGTGATAAGCAAGATCCAGATTTGTCCATGCCTCCATATTAAAATAATACGAAATTGAATTTCCAGAAACCCGAGACAAGCGCAGCAGCCGCTGAAGATGATTTGTTCAGCATTTTGGAGCCGACCATCACTTCTGCTCGGAAAGTCGTCGTCAAACCAAAGGGATTCCAGCCAGCACCTCAACAACCAAAACGTAGTTTATTCGAATTCAACGAAGAGTCAATGGTAAGTGAATTTTTATTAATAAAATTAAATCATATACAAATATTATTATCACAATTAAAAATCAGTTTCTCAATTTATTTTTCAAAAATTCATCTTCCGGCTTGATATCTGGGATTTGAGATGCTGTTGCGTTGCCACCATTGACCTTGTCAAGTTTTCCCTTGATGGCGTTGAATCTTTTCTTCTCAAACTCATTCATTTCATCAATTTTGCAATGATCTCTCTCGGTTTGATATTGACAAACTTCAACAGAAACATCAACACGAGCATTTCCATCTCTTTCCATTTTGATGTCACTGAAAAACTGTTAAATATTTTTTTGCATTTTGATAGTCTTACAAACCGAATGTAATGATTTGGCGCAAGAACTGGATTAGTTCTAATAGATGGACCAAGAACAGAGATTGATTCGGTCTCTCTCCAGATACACTTTTCACGTCCACTGTTATCTGAAAACGTATCCATGATGCCTCTTTAACCCTTGAGATATTTCTACCTGTCTCAACTCTAGTAGCCATCGAAGCACAGCAAAGAACCATAAGCGATTTTGAGTTAAGAAGAAGTCCAGAAACAAAGGTTCTACGTCCACGGAAAGCACTGAATGAACTGTGTTCGCTACATTGTTTTCTCCATTCACATTGAACAGCACATGTGTATGGGATGAATTTTGCGCAGATAGCCTAAAATCGTGATATATTTTTGGTTGACTCTTGTTAGGCCTACATTAGTCGATTCATATGAAAAAAGCTTTTGTCCTACATAACATTGAACTGCAGAGTAGGCAAGAGTTGGAAGGATCAAAGCTATCACAAACTTCAACATCATCTGAAAGCTATATATAAATAAATCAAATAAGAGATTAGTTGAATGAATGAGTAAGATTATACAACTGCCATAAGATTATGGGGAAGGGGGCTATATAGAAACAACCAGTTGTAGTAAGCTGCTATCAATAGGCATCTGATAGGACGAGAATGTGTAAAAGTGAGAATATATCCAAAAAGAAGAATTCAAAACGGGCGGGTAAACCTTAGAACCTGTTTAGAGTTCCGCCCCTCCTCATCGTATTGTATGAATGTCTCCTGCTAAATTTTGTTCATCTTTTTTGAATAATAATATAGACATGCGGATGAAAACGCATAGAGTTGCATATATGATACGATGCGGAAATAAAATCTACATATAAAGGTGAAATTTTTCATAGAAAGTTGTAAAATCACATGATAAAGTCGAACCGGATTGTAGTAGTGTTCAGTAGTGATTGAAGGTCATTTTTTACGATCAGTTTGTAATTTTTCACAAATCCTCATGCTTGTCAGTTTCTTAAGAGATCAGATTATTTGTAAGAATTAATCAAATGACAATACTTGTTTTTTGTTTCTCGAGATAAATGAATGACAATATGAACAACGGGTCTGGTTTGCCGACTAACTTTTTTTTGTGGATGTTAGCGAGAGTTGTAGGAAAATACACACAATGAGATATTAAATGGAATTAGGCGATAAGGTGTTGATTGATTGATAATGTTATTTGTATTATGATTGTCTTTGTTGATATATAACGAATCGCATGTTCACGATGTGTCTTATACCAGAAAAAAGGTCTAGGAAAAAAATCGTTTCTCACTTGCATATCAGTGAAAGTCAGAAGTTTTTATATATTTAAGCTAAGAATGTGAAACTGGGTTACGAGAATTGATACGAATTATCAGATAACATCTGGAAGGTTTGATTTTGCGATGAAAACACACATATCTTAGGGTGTGGTGAGATATCAGATCGAAGGAATTTAAAGAAGTCTTTTGAAATCTGGGGATCTGAATGTATTATTGGCAGAACACCGTCACAGAAATCTAGTAAAAAGTCACACTTCAGTGACATATATTGACCATTGCGCACGCAGTGGATTTATGAAAAACCCTTTTATACCCATGTTTCTATTCATCCAGCCAGAAAGGAAAAACTAGTTAATTGGTATTTTATTACAGGGTGCGACTTCTACACTTGAAGAAATGGATGATGATCTAATGGCCTGGGGAGATGATTTAGATTCCACTTTGAAAGAGGTATTTGTTCTTTAGTCGAAATTATTCTTTTAAAAGTACCAATTTTCAGCATCGAAATGAGCAAAACAAGCAACGACAAGTCGAACATGAGAGACGACTCCATGAAAAGAAATTGAATCAACAAACCAGCTCAAACTTCTTGTAAAATGATTCGAATCATTCAAAAACCTTTTATCCTCACAATAACCTGATGTGATAACGTACTTTTATCTAGAAACGTTCCGATGTCTCTATTTTCCGGGTGTCATATTTATATAAAACATATTTTATTCTCGCCTTTGTGAACACAAAAAGAGATGCATCTCTGCAACAACATGTATTTTGTAATTCAACAAAAATGGGCATCGATAAGAAATGCATAAGTACACTAAGATGATATGCCATTCATTGGACTTGGTTCAAAATGTCACGTTGTTTCATGCATTATATGGTTGGAGCAATGAATAATTAATGAAGTGGGATGGTCCATTTCTTTCCCTTTTTTCGTTTGCTGTTTTGCATTGAGTTGTCAGTCTCATTCTTGTTTTGGTTGAGCGTTGGACGAGATGCGCGAGATTGTTCATATTCAGGCCGGACAATGCGGAAACCAAATTGGTTCTAAGGTATAGTTACATTCATTTGTATACATTTAGGTAGCATCGGGTTATGGGAATTTTTTCAATGTTATTAATTTGATTAATTGTAACAACTCTTTGATGATTATTTTTATATTTTTGTATTCAAATACATTTTTTTTCAGTTCTGGGAAGTTATCTCAGATGAACATGGTATTGATCCAACTGGGCAATATGTTGGAGATTCCGATTTACAATTAGAGAGAATCAATGTTTACTACAATGAGGCTGGTGGTAACAAATATGTGCCAAGGTAATCATATTTTTTCATCCTTTTCGAAATTTTAATTTCAGAGCTGTGTTAGTTGATCTTGAACCTGGAACTATGGAATCAGTTCGTTCTGGACCATTCGGACAGTTGTTCAGACCAGATAACTTTGTTTTTGGGCAAAGTGGAGCTGGTAATAATTGGGCCAAAGGACATTACACAGAAGGTGCTGAATTGGTTGATAATGTGCTTGATGTCGTCCGAAAAGAAGCAGAAAGTTGCGATTGTTTACAAGGATTTCAATTGACTCATTCACTTGGTGGTGGAACTGGTTCAGGAATGGGAACCCTTCTCATCTCAAAAATCCGCGAAGAATACCCAGATCGTATCATGAATACATTCTCCGTTGTTCCAAGTCCCAAAGTTTCGGACACAGTCGTCGAACCATACAATGCAACATTGTCTGTTCACCAGCTGGTCGAGAATACAGATGAGACATTCTGCATTGATAACGAGGCATTGTATGACATCTGCTTCCGCACATTGAAATTGACCACCCCAACATATGGTGACCTAAACCATCTTGTTAGTGCCACCATGAGCGGTGTCACAACATGTTTGAGATTCCCTGGACAATTGAATGCAGATTTGAGAAAATTGGCGGTGAACATGGTTCCATTCCCGAGACTTCACTTCTTCATGCCAGGTTTTGCACCACTCACAAGTCGTAGCAATCAACAAGTGAGTTTTCTGTGTATTATTATTTTTTAATTTAATTTGTTTGATTTTCAGTACCGCGCTGTAACAGTTCCTGAACTCACCCAACAATGTTTCGATGCCAAAAACATGATGGCTGCTTGTGACCCAAGACATGGTCGCTATTTGACTGCTGCTGCTATCTTCAGAGGACGTATGAGTATGAAAGAAGTTGACGAGCAAATGCTCAACATTCAAAACAAAAACTCATCATACTTTGTCGATTGGATTCCAAATAATGTCAAGACAGCAGTTTGTGACATTCCACCAAGAGGATTGAAAATGTCGGCCACATTCATTGGAAACTCTACAGCTATCCAAGAACTTTTCAAGAGAATCAGCGAACAATTCACTGGTATGTTCAAAAGTGTTCAATTTCTTGAACCCATTGTCCAAAAACCTATTTTTAGCCATGTTCCGCCGCAAAGCTTTCCTCCATTGGTACACTGGTGAAGGTATGGATGAGATGGAGTTCACTGAAGCTGAAAGCAACATGAATGACTTGGTCTCCGAATACCAACAATACCAGGTAAAATCATTGCTTATAGTTTCAAAACTAATAATATATTTTATAGGAAGCTGCTGCCGATGAGGATGCGGCTGAGGCTTTTGATCAAGAGTAAATGATCAAGAACACAAATTAAGTTTATCGATTAATTGTTATTTGCATTCATTCGCTTCGCTTGCTGCTAATTTGGTACATTTGTCAATAAAGTTTTTGTCTCTAATGAGGTTTTATTATGTACTCGTGATTTATAATAGACACTTGGGAAAAGTTTAATATGACGTATGTTATGCGAATTGTAAACTAGCATGTAGATGATGAAGTGCTTCGGAAAAATTTTTTTGTAAAAGAAATCATATATTTCTCACATGTTTTAATGATAAAAATGTTTAGGGACAACGTGTTTGTAGTGCTTCCGAAAAACCTTGTGAGGCTTCTTATTTGAGTGATATAAAAAAAATAAAAAATAGTAACCATGGGTGTAGAAAACATATAACTTCTGGTTTCAAAAAAACTTTCCCTAGAGAATTCAGAAAATCATTCGAAAAAATCAAAACATTTGGGATGATTTTCAAAAAAATTTCTTTAAAAAGATATTACTTTTGCAACTTTGGAATTACCAAAAAATTCCTTTGAAAAAGTAAAAAAAAAAATGAATACAATGATATAATTTATGAAAAAATGCATGGTTTCGGAAAAAATCTATATACAACATATGAGATCAGATAAAGTAGTTAGAATACAAATCAATTACCCACAAAGTAAAAAACATCGCTTCTGAAATTAAATCTGCACAAAAGCATCTGTCTTGTCTCCACACGTGGCTACTGATTGTTTTTTCTCGTCATTCCCATTTTTCTCTGATCTACGAGTACTTTCGCGTAACAGCTTTTTCTCATGTCGTCGTTGGAAACAGATTGATAGAACATCTGCTCCAAGCACAAGTACTTCCATAACAGTGATCACAGAGAAACCTGGAAAATTAATGTTAGAAAATATAGTTTTTCAGGGATATACCTAGCCAAAGTCCAAGATGACCACCGAAATCGGCAATAAGATTTACCAAGCCATATGCCTCAGATTCTTGCAATAGTTCATAATTCAACTGTTCATAGAAAACCTGACAAAAAAATCATGAAAAAAATGTTCTGATAAATATCAATCAGCTTTCTAATACTCAATATTGAACAGAATGAATATTATTCTTACTCACTTCTACCATGGCAGCATTCAACCGATAGTATTGTTCACATTCTGTCTCGGTCATCCCTTCGCAGTCACCAAGCTGAAAATAGTTATTTGTTCATTATTTAAAAAAAATTTTCGATTTGAGAAAAAATCACTCCCACTTATCACTATTCTGTTCAAAGAGAGTAATTTCTTTTTCAAATCGAAAGTTTCAACTAAAGGTGAAATATTTGTTATGTGATGTGGGTGTGGAAAGATTGTGCAATGTGGTTAACTAATAGAGAACAGATATTTTAACAAAGGATTAGGTAGGAAACTATATCAACCTATTTGAAGAAGTTTTGACTTACTCGTTCTGCCTAAAATATTCAGATTATTCATAGTTTTGATACGAAAAAAACAATTGAAAACTCACGTCTGTTGCACCGGATGGCCATTTTGAACAGGAATAAGTTACTTCGTGTAAAATTTCTTCACATGATTGTTTGCAAACGCATTTATCCATTTTCTCAGTAATATGATGAAAATCTCCAACAGATCCAATGTTTTTCTCCAAGCATTCACGTGCAGTTGCATTGAAAGCAGAACAATGTCTAAAACCAGGTGGAACTGGGAATCGAGGGTCTCCACATGAACAATCTTCAATCAATCCTTGCTGGAAGCAGCTTCTATGACATCCTTCTGGATGATAATCAAAAGTGCTATAAATCCAGTTTTTATCGGTGACTTTTTTGGATTCAATACATTCTCCATAAGGTGCTGGTAAACGTTGCATTATCTTTTTCTTGATTCCAAAACTGCTTGCAAATCCAACTGGAGCAGAGTACCCAAAAGTATCCGGGAATGGGTATTCAGTTGGGGGATGAATGGCTAAACGAACACCGGATGATTCTGATGTTGACATGTAATCCGATGTATTGACAAATAGAAGAACACGAATTCCATACATTGGTCCAGCACGGCTACTTGTGTAATTATTTGTGACATCATAATTAAACGTGTAGCAGTTTCCAAACTCTGGATCAACATGTAATTTGAAGTCTCTGTAAAGTTCGAAGATTTTGGAGGATTGTACATATTCATGTTACAAACAATTCAATATCACACTCTTTCCCATTGAAGGAACACATTTCAATAAATTCATGTTTCGATTGACTCAAAGCAATTCTTTGATTATCAGAAAGTGCAGCCATTGTAAACATCAAATTCTCCTTTGCCCTTGTTAACATAGCCACACCATCTGTCATTCCCTGAAGAAAATACAACAATTAAAGAACAGAACAATTATGACGATTGTACCTCGAAACCCATAGCCTTTAGTGTTTCCGGATTGCTAACAATTGGTCTCTGGTTTTGCCGTGCCGTAGGACGTGCTATAAATTGAGAAAATTACATTGAATGAGGACAATAAAGAAAATCTGTTTTTAGTGGTGTAATTTTTTTCGATAAGTAGTATATGGATGTGATTTGTTAGTTCTGGTAATTGAAAAAAAGGAATTGAATGTACTCAAAAAACATGAGATCTATATTTTTTCAAACTGGAAACTTCTGATGGAGTAAAAATTGAGCTTTTAGAAAATATTTTGCTTAAAAACATATTTCTAATTACTTTTTGCAGTTCGAAACTTGTGAGTAAGAGAATATGCGACAGTTCAAGCTAAACACAGTCGCGGGGTTCAATTAAAATATGCTTGATGAAAAACATCCAAGTTTTCGACTTAGTCAACGCAAAAATTTCCATATAAGTAGCCAGATCCGAAGTGCCTTTTAATTGATATCTTTAATTTTGCAGAAATGAAAAAAAGGTTCTGTATCTTGAGGAGTTTTCAAACAATCTCGTTTTGTGAGCAAGCACATCCCGTAATTTTTCCAACATGCAATACGTGCTTACGTCGTTGGGTGGTTGTTGGGAAAGGAGTAGTGGTTGTAGATGTGGTTGAAGCTGGCGTTGTTGTTGTAGTTGTTGTAGGAGGTGGTCGTGTTGTTGTCGTAGTCGTAGTCGTTGGTCGAGGTGTCGTTGTCGTAGTTGAAGTTGTTGTTGGTGCTGGGGCTGTAGATAGTTGTGCAGAAGAGGGAAAAAAGAAACATGCCAAGCAAAAAAAAATTCGGAAAATCAAACTTACTTGTCGTCGTAGTTGTTGTTGTTGTGGTTGTTGTTGGTGGCGGTGTTGTTGTTGTCGTTGTAGTTGTTGTTGTAGGTGTTGTTGGTGGTCTAGTCGTAGTAGTTGTTGTTGTTGGTGTAGTAGCTGAAATTGTTAAAATGGAAAAATGCATGCATTAAACTTAGAAAGTGCAACCATTCAAATACCAATATGAATAACTCATTGAAACTCACTAGTGGTAGGTGGTGGTGTAGTTGTAGTAGTTGTTGTAGTAGTTGTTGTTGTAGTAGTCGAAGTCGAATTGTTTTCAAGCCAAAGTTTACGCATTTCAAGTTTTCCTTCTTCGGCTTTTCCAATACAATATGGCTTCTGAATTTGAGAATTTTACTGACAAACAATATATGAAATCCACAGTCTGTAGAAAGCCAAACTGCTAGTGAAACTATCAAACCTCTCAGTGTTTAGAAACCAAATAAATCTCTATTGTTATTAGAAAAGAAACTCAAATAATTAACCAAATGAGAAAAACTTCTATACCTTTCGAAATCCATGAGACTCTTCTAACGGCTGAAAGCAATGACACACAATACATAAGGGAAAAATAAAAATAAATGTACAGCATGAAAGCACGTCATTTTGATATATAAAACTCACATCAACACTTTTGTCTTCAAGATTTTCTCTGCAAACACACGGCCATTTGTCAGAAGAATTCGCTCCATCTGGTAATGAAGATTCGCAATAACCATCGTCATGACAAAAAGGACAAATATGGTTGTACCAAACACTAAAAAATTAATTGTTTTGAAATAAAAATAGGGAAATATCTAAAAAGGTACCTGGTATTATAACATGGCCACGCAACTTGTGCAATTTTGTCATATGTGCAAATACATTTCGAAGTTGGAGTCCCTGGTGGTGACTCAAATCGAATACATTCCATATCATTGCTTCCAATACATTTACAATGTGCTTCAATTGCCTCAACTGTTCTATCATCAATCTGTACAAAACTTATATATGGTTGAAAATGTGTTTTTCTTTTGAAAACTTATATGAACTCAACACTCACCGATCTTTTGATTCTCTGTTTGTCTTTTTTGAGGAAACTCGCGTTTTTCCGGAGTTCAATCATGCCTTCTTCAATCTCCTTTGCAAAAAGCTCTCGAACCTAAAAACTGAATATTTTTCAAGTTCTTGGTTTTTCAACAAACCTGTTGTTGACTCTTATCTGAATGTTCTTTCCTCGAAACTTTTTTCTGCTTTTTTTCGTCGTCCGATTTGCTATGAGTTTTTGCGTTGTCATATACATCCATCTAGAAAATTTCAAAAATTAACAAATTTTTCCAAGGTATAGTGTTTTACCGTGTCTCGAATCGATGGGACCATCATCACCAAACTTTTTTTGTAGGGGTTCAAGTTGCAAAACGTTATGGCGGGAAACTCGACTTGGTCAAATTTTAGCTAAAATATCATTTTTCAATTTTACTTCCTACTGTCACTTTGATCTGATTTATTTTGCAAAACGGTGTAATAAATCATTAACTTTTTTTACTTCCCTGAGATGAGAAAAAAGGAAAATTGTAACAACTTTCGTTTTTGTACCAAGGTTCAATAAGGGATTAATAAAACAAAGTTTGTTCATAATTCTCCTACCGAAATATCCGTAATTTTTTCGTGAGCATTATATTTAACAATAAGTTTGGCCGCTTGATACACAAACATTAATAGGAATATTGCAATGATCATAGTCCAAAGAAATGCCGAACATGTATTATGTGCGATCAAAATTCGTTTCGCTCCATGAGCAGTCGTTTTATCGGCAAAATCTCGAAACTTTTCAGCCACCTGATTCTCATCATTATCCTTTTCTTCTCGTGTTTTTTCCACCGGCATATCGCGACTATAAATATAGTCTTCATATCGAGGAACTACCTCTTTTTTGCCTTTTCTTATTGACATCCAGCTGAATTTTCGTCTTATAATGTATTTAGAAAGTTTTTCAAAAAAAGTAACACACTGAAGATTTCAATAAGAAGAAAACGAATTTTGCAATTATAAAAAAGAAGAGCTCGAGATAACGTTAGATTGGGACATTTTTTCAAATGTTTTATTTTGAGAAAGAAACTATGAAAAGATTTGTACCACAGAAAATATAGTACAATTATTATATCCGTTAGGTAATCAAAATATGAAATTTGTTGATTTCAATAAGAAGTACCTTTAAAAATTGCTATCTCCAACTCTTCTTTTACTACAAACCTGTCATTGTTGTTTTTGATGGGGAAGTAAGTCATGAGGAAGCAGAAGAATGAAACTGATTAACTAAAGAGCCCAAGAAACTGAACAGAAAAAAAAGTTGTACAAATTAGGTCAAACAAACAAATAAACTGACAGCGAAAAACATAAAGTTGTTTTGTTCTACTTTGCCAAATCAAATGAGCACCATTAAAAATGAATGGAAAACTCATTCTTTGTACCACCAAACTCAACGTTTTAAGGTGAATTTCTCTTGGGAGTAAGACTTTGACACGTAAAAGGACAAGTGACTCTCAAATATTTACAGCATGTCCTAGCTCATTTTTTCTTGAGAAAACGAATAACAAAGAGAAATGATTGAATACGTGTGTAATCCGAAAATTGATATATCTATGTTTTTTATTGAATATATTGAGTTGAAAAGGAGTTTTGATCATCTCAATATTTCAAAAAGCCATTAATCTATGAGATCATGTGAATCAACAAAAACTGAACGTTCGAAGAAATGAAAATTATTTGTTGCAATTTGAAATGTATGACAAACCGCAGAATATTCGATTTTTCTGTACTATTTTCGTTTTTTCTTGTCGCTTTCTTTCTTTCTTCTTCGGATGTCTAGAATAACATTTTTTCCGGAATATGACATTGCTAGGTGTTGCAAAAAGGATCGAATAACGTTCGTTTTTTGAACACTTGAAAATTCAGTGAATCAGAAACAGAAAGCTCTAGACGAAAGAGAAGAGTACAATCGGAAATTTACATCCAAAATATTTTTTGTGGTATTTTGATAGACTTGAAAATATTACAATAACGTTCATGAACTTTTCTAGATATTTTCTGAATCTCCAGCAAGGCTTTGAATTCGATATATTTTTAAATACATAATTATCCTATCAGTTTCATTCCAGACTAGAAAATATAAACAACTTTTAAAAATTATGTCTCACTGAATAACTGAAAACATAAAAAAAAAATAAAGCCATTTTGTTTCAGACCAGACAAACCTGCATATCATGCAATGTTTTTTGTTTTTTTACCATTTAGTTCAAAAAAATCACTAATTATATGATCTGTGAGAGAATTTTTCAAAAACTTTTTGAAAAGCAGTATTGAATCTTAGAATTTTAAATGAATACATAACTCATTTCATCCGTATGCATAACCAAATCCAAAAGGCATTCTTTGAAAATAATTTCAATTAACAAAACTACACTCTACGCAAAAAAAAACGGTCGGAAGTGATGCTACTTCCAGGGTGCTCTTTCGTTTCTGAGATTTTTTTGATTTTTATCTTTACCTCCTCTTACTACTTTTTCCATACCTATTTGTTGCAACTGGGTGAGGTCACAAGTTCGATTAAAAAAAGGTTAGCATTACTCATTCACTTCCGAGTGTTGCAACTTTTAGAACGATTTCATAACAAATGTTAAGCTTTCCATTCATGAGGCAGGATAAATTTCCAGATAGTATATTCAGAACAAAACTTTAAACTTTCATAAAAGTCCAGAAGTATATGTTAAAGTATATTCATAAAAATTTTTTTTTAAAACTCATTTCATTATTTTTCTCATCTGAGATAGGTTTACTCTCCTCAATTTAAATAATTTGATAGTGAGATAATAAGTAGACTCTTGTGTAGTAGGCTAGAAAGAGCAACAATTGGATTTATTTTAAACTCAATTTCCCAATCCTCAAGTTCAGAAAAAAAATTTTTTATTATTACACAAGTGATCAGCTCGAAAATGAAACGTATACAAAAAACGGCTAATAGCGCCAACAATGAGTAATATCACGAACATAAAGTGTGACTCTCTCTTTCACGAAAAAAAAACTGTAGAAAAAAAAGTTCCGCAAAAGAATCACTCTCGAAAAGTGTATCAGCTGTTAAACGACCACAGAAACAATGATTTTTCGTTGTTAATTTTTCAAAGTTGAGAGCAAAAAGATAAAAAATGTGGGCGGCTTTTCTCGTATTGACCGAAGAAAATAACAGTCACGTAGCCTAGAGAACAAAAATCCCTGTTCTATCACAAATGTTCAAACCCCGACTCTTGTGCAAAGAATTGTTTCTGTGGTCAGAATGTGAATCAGATGATGACCCACAGACGTCATCTTGCAAAACTGTCTACTTCTCCCTCTTTTTATTGGAAGTTTTTGAATTTTTTATTAGAAGAATACATAACATATGTATGTTTTAAGGAACAAAAAAATCATATCGGGTCAAATAGCTGGAACTTTTTTTGCTTGAATTTATTTTCAACCAAAACCGGAAGATATATTTTTTCTGTTATACAAGAATTAGAACATGCATGGTCAAATTGTTGAGAAATAACATTTTATGAGAGTGAAGAAAATAAAAATTTCTGAGATTTTATTAACCTTTTCTAGTATAAAAAATATTGTTATTTTTCCATGTTTTTTGGAGTCGCGTTTATGGGTGAATGGGTTTGTAAGATGAGTCATGTTCGTGTTCTTGGGACTACAAAGTTGTTTAGCTGATCGAAAATTATTGTTGCAAAAAAGATATGTGAGAGATTTTTAAACTTTTCGAAAAACCTCAAGAATTATGATTTTTGCTTTCTATCAGTCAACAAAAAATCAACATTTTACTCACTGAAGTTCACCTGGGACACAAAAAACAAAAAAACTACAAACAACATCAGAACCATGAAAACATTCTCTGTTTCATTTTCAGTCAAAGAAGTTGGATTAGCAAACAAAAAAACAAGTCAGTTAAAACGTTTTTCTTATGTAATCCTTCGGAATGGGTGACTAGATTATTTTTGGAAACAAGCGAACTCAAAGAAAAAAGGTTTGGAAACATCAAAAACCCTTCAAACACCTCCAATTGAATGAGAAAAATCCACGAAGAAAAGATTTATGACCAAAAAAAATTGGGTTGGACTCTCAATTGTACATTTTATGAATGTTTCTTGAGCATATATGAAAATGGATCAAAAATGTATCAAAAATAGACAATGAGCGGAAAAAGTTTGAGTTGATCAAATATAGATAAAAACATATATGTCTGAGAAAGAGATATTTTGCAGGAAAAAATAAAAACATCACGTAATATTATAGAAGAAAACATAAGATGAAAAGGTCAGAGAAGTAGCCAGTGGGGGTACGAAAATAGTAAATGAAAGAAATAGGTAATCAAATTACTTTTCTAAACTCCTCAACTTCTTGAGAAAAAGCCGTGAAATTGGAAATGTTTCCAATTTACTTGGAGCTAAACCACTCTTTTTTCTCTTAAACATGTCATCATCTTTTTTCCCACTATTTTTTGCAGTACTAGTTAACGACATACTTGAGCAGGTCTACTTCAATTATCCGAACAGCCGACCTTCATGTTTTGTTGCTCTGCTCTTGGAATGAACGGATACTTCGGCAGTGAGTGGTATAATGAACATTTTTTAACTCAACTGAACTTACGAACCTTTACATTTGTTGATGGATGTTTTTGTTGGAATTTGGTGTATAGAAGAATTGCCTGAAAACCAATTCATGATGATGGATAACTTTTTCATATCGACTTCACATAATTTTCGCACTTATTGAACAAAATCTTCGGACTCTATATTGTAAAGAAGTATACTACTTCAGTTTGGAAAATTCGAATGTAAGAAAAAATTTACATACACATGATCATTCTCATTGAAAACCCAGATTACATTCTCTATTATGTTTCTCATAAATCGTAACTACGGTCTCAGATGAAAAACTTCATTCAAAATAACGTTTCTCGAAAAGTGAAAATCTCCGAGAATTTATTTTAAAAAGTTCAAATTCAGAGAGGATAACTGTTAAAATTCAAAACATGGCATACCTATATGTGCTTTGAAAAGCAGGTTCATGCGATTCAGGAAACTTTTCAATCAGGTTTGGGAGCTTCGTATATACATATGCATATCAAGAAAAATTATTTTATATAAAACTGAAGTTATTTGAGCCTACATTTGCACAGTCAAAGAACTTCGTCGTACCCTCTTCTCTGAAAGAGTATTAACGTTTTTCAATACCACCAATGTCCTAGGAAATTCTGGAATTTTGTGAAACAAAACTACATGTTCATTGTTGTTGTTCATTTAAAACATGTTTTTTGTCCTCAATATTCTGTCAAAAAATCCCTTCCGTGTGCAATGTTTATTTTTCATTAACTTTAATTCAGCCGGTTCCATTTTTATGAACAGTTTTTTAACTGTATTTTTCACAAAAAACAGTGTGCTGGTTGAATTTCGATTTGTTTGAGGAAAAGACTGGTAAACATTCAAACACTACTAACATTGAATTTTGGAAAATTCGAAAATGCAAGATTTACCGTGCATTCGAATTATATGCATGTTTGAATAATTCCATGGACTTTAATTAATTTTTCGGAAATCTCAATTAAATAAAACACTACTACAAGTGTATGTTTTTTTTCTGATGAAAAGAACCAATGAACTCGGATTCTGTAAACAACTTTCAAATTCCGAGAAAAAACAAGATCCAAAAAACAAGTCTACTATTAAATTAATTGACTTACCTGAATACCAAAAACGCTAAAAAATGTGACCCATACAATAACCCAGAATACTTTTCCTTCGTGATTTCGAGCATTTGATATTCTTGGCAAACCATGAGCTGTTGTGTTGTTTAGAAATCGATTTACCGCATCAGCAATCTGAATAAACGAATATCTATATAGAAGTTAAAATAACTTGAGAACTCACAGTTTTTGGTCCTTTGTTCCCCATATCGTTGATGTTCACTAAAAATAAATGAATGCCTTGTTTACAACAGAAATAGAGTTTTTTCGCCACTAAAAACCTATTAACTTTGACCAAAAAAAATGGGATGGGTTAACAAAACGAAGTTCCGAAACGAGAACCAAAAGCTATAATAAAGTTAGGATTCTGTTGAAAGTTGCGAGAAAATTGAGCGAAACGAAACGAAAAAAGGTTAATGAAGTCTTTTGTTGATGCTTCTACCAAAGAATTCACGTTTCCGCTTCTTTTTTCTTCAACTCTCAATGAATTTCCCACTTTTTTCACTATGTTGTTCTTTTTGTTTTCAGAAGAAATGAAATTATTTTGTTTTGAAAAGGAGCTGGAATACAAATGTGTGACTACATAGAATTGGAAAAAAACATGACTATGAGAAAATATGAGCTAAACATTGCGAATAAAGTGCGAACTTGTTAATAATTCAAACTTTATGTTTGAAAAAAGAGTTCAAAAAATCTCAAAAAAAAAAAACTCACAGAACGGTTTGTCTTCTTCTTCTTTCATTTTTCAATAATATTACTACTCAGGCAGGTGTGAAAACAAACACGGTGTTTTAGCAGACTAATTAGCTTAGCGACTGGTCCGAAGACAAAACAATGTTTTGAGGTTTAGGTTAAATTATGGGTCTCGATATAAGTGGATTAAAGAGAGTGTTGTGACAAACAAAAGGTGTAAAATGGTTTATGGATGTGTATTTTCGAAGGATGAGGGGTCAACTAACATTTTTTTGTTTTGAAGAAAAATGAGTTAATGCTGGAACATATTTTACGAAGTTCCGAAAACCGGAAAACAGTTATTATGTTCAAAGTGTGAACAGGATGTATTTTTGTGCTTCATGAGAACTCTTCAAATAATTGAGCAATCAACTTTTATCGAATAAATATAAGAATAAGGAGGGAAATAATAAAAATCTTAATGTAGAAATCTAGGGAACAAAAAAACCCTATTTCCAGATAAATTTAATGAAAAACCAGCAGTTGGTTTTTTTTCTGATTATTTAGGCTATTATTCATTTTCGAACATTTTTTGAGTTTCCACTTCACACATCTGTATTTAGTTTTGATTGTCAGCTTAATAGATATTGTATTATATTAACGGTTTCGAAAAACGTTTCTCTCAATAAATCCAGGTTTTTTGATGCTTCAGGTGGATAAACTAGAAATTCTCAACCTGTCTCATTTTGTTTGTAAGAATATCATTTATACACGTAACTATTTTAAAATTTCTCAGCCACTGTTTGTTTTTGTAAATATGAATATGAATTTTTCAAAGTCTCAGATAATGATTTCAGAAATTGTTTCAGAAGATCACAAAAATTTCATTGAACAATTAAAGACAAGATAGGTTAAATTTGTTAAAACTGTTACTGAACAAAACTTTTCAAACACCAATATATTCAACTGAGTTCAAAAAGCAGCGTCAAATGTGTAAAATGAAATGCATAATAAAGTTGTATGTCTATATTTATAAAACATATGATTCAAATTATATAACTTTTTTTTTGTATAAAAAACACAATCTTTCCCACATTTTTCAATGTCTTGTAATTTGTTAAAAGTCGCGCATGTCGTTCCAAATCGTGAGAATTGTTGTTTTTTTTTGGAATTCAAGTTTAGAGTTCGGAACAAGTTTTTGAATTGATATATTTTCTGAAAAAATTTTATTCGATAAATAAAAATTATTTTGGTCTGTGCCGAAGAATAATCAAAGAGGTTATACAAATGTTACTGACCATTTAATCTAGAGAAAATATTTTCAAAATTTTTGAACTGCGAAATTCCTGATCTCACGAAGTTCCCGTATATTTTTTCCATAAATTCCAAGAAAAGAAACTTGTTCAATTTTTCAAAAAATCCTTCGAATTCACCTATTTGTTTCACAACTAGAACAAAACAGTAAGCAATCATGTAGGTGGCGGTTCGTTTGATGTTGTCGCGTGCTGCCTAACGAATAATTAATTGTTGCCAGTCATCTTCTCCTCATTTCTATTTTCTTCTCTCATGTTTCGTACAGTATCCATCCGGTCACCTAAACAGGAAATGTGTACTTTAATAATGTGTTGTTTTTCTCCGTATTTCTGAACACACAAAGTAATTTTGATGATGCGCAACAATACCAATTGGTCGGCAAACAGAAGCACATCATAATGCACACAAACTTGGAAAGTACTTCTGCTACATGAGTTCTGCATATTCCTTTGTGATGTAATATTTTGGGTAACAAGGTAAATCATAATTGGATTGGTTGCTCAGAGGACATTCAAATTGTAAGTAGGTGTATATCCAACTGTTTGAAACATATTTTCTCGGTTATCAAAAACCCGATCGAAGGGCAGCAAAATTTTCTAGGAATTCAGTGCAAAAATTATATTTAGAGAATATAAATACTACAATAACTGAGCAGAACTCAACTCAGATAAAGTGCATTAGATGAATCGATATAAAACATTTAATTGCTCATCATTTTGTATAGAACAGTGTCCCACGGGTCAAAAATGACCGCTCTAATTGAGATCAGTAATAGAGATAAAATCAGGTAACAACTATGTAGGCATCCGCACAATTTTTAGTTGTTTTTTTTCGAAAATTAGGAGAACGATGCAATAGTTGGAACACAAAAATTGTAAAATTAGGTAGAAGCAAAAGTCACCAAAAAAATTACAGATCAAATGATCGAAAATTTCAGTCATTTTTTCAGAAAATAGTACAAAAGATCACAGCTTCTCTTCAAAGTTATAACTTTTTTCTTTTTCGAGTTACAATTGTCAAAAAATGTTTTTTTTTAATGACCAAAATAGTTGCACATCATTTTTTTACACGAATTCAGAAAACCCTGTCCATTCTCCCAATACGATCAGAAAAAACAAAGCACAAGGTGTAGATTGAGTGTATTCGCAAAAAAAAGTATTTTAATTTATAGTATGCGAATATTACAAATACAAAAAATATAGAGCAAAAATCAAGAATCAGTCATCTATTTCATACTTAGGTTCCTTAAAAGAAATTTTTGAATCAATCAAGATTTATCAATAAATTAAATAATTCAAAGTGTTCTACTAGAAGTACCAAGTGATTCATGTGTGAGAATGCATCTTCAAGTTTTTTTTGTGGTCCACGAGTTAAGCTAGTATAAAAAGTCAAAAGATGAAATTTGGATATCCCGGGATGAATTTTTAAAAATCTATCGGTTGTATACAAAAATTGCAAAACAGTGTTTAAAATTTTAGAACATAATCGTCATGTTGCACCAACTTTATTGCAGTTAATCAAATTATAACGACCACCTTGTTTTTTTTGTCACTCTCTCCCGAATATTTGATACTCTTGAAGTGCTCCCTGCTGGTCAGATCTCACAGTTGTTTTTTTCCCCGAAGTTCCATACATGTTCAAACATACTACTCAAAACAGAATACCTCCAGTTTTTAGATTGAAACTTCGCCGCGTCAAATGGTAAAAATTGTTCATTTTTCCCTCATACCAAACTAGAAGAATGGAAAAATGGTTGATATAAAAGCACGACCGCAATACGATTACTCTTATTGATGAATTTTTGCGAATAAATCAGATGGACATGATGTGAAGCACGTCTAGTCTCATTAATTTACACGGTTTCATTTTCCTCCTTTTTTTTCTTTTGAAAACGCTTGAAACAATTTTGCAATCTCAACTTTATTCCAACAAACAATATGTAAACATAGAAATATACAATACATGACAATACATGACAATAGAATATTACACGCATATTAAAGGGATATCTCATTTTATTTTTTTTCTCTATTTCTCATATGTATATCATTGTGGTCCCCGTAGAAAAAAGAAAGTGCCCATTTCACACTAGTACAAATCGCACTCCAACATCACAAAAGGCAATTGGATAATGAGCGGATGTTGAGAGGAAACGAAAAAAGGTAACAACTATAAATGCGACAAGCAAGAAGTACCCGGAAACATATACATAAAGAAGAAGAAATGAGTTATGTGGGTGAAAACAATAATAGAAATAATTAAGGAGAGCGAAAAAATAAATTATCACTATATAACATTATTAATTAATGTCATGGAAGCTCTAAAAATAGGGTTCTTCAAAATGTAGGTCAATGTGGGTATCCGGAAAAGAAATCAAGATGTCCTACCATTGGATACATTTGAGCATGTGATGGATGCGTTGGATAACTGTGGACAAAATGTTGAATCTCTGGTTGTTGCATGTTTTGGAAGGCTGGTTGCATCGGTGTTGGCTGAATAATGCATTTGTTCGTATCATATTCGATATTCTTCACAACTTCTGGTGAAAACGTGCTTTCATCAGTTGGTGGAGATCCAACAGATGCATTTCCCGAATCACTACTCTCATCATGATCCGGTGTCTTGCAATTCTCATCTTTTTCATGCGCCTGTAAACAAATAAATGTATAAATAAATTTCCCTCATTCCCATTCTCGAACTGTTTCATTATTCATTCGCGAAAATCCTAATCCCTTCTTTTCATAAAATATCATCTAATTCTTTCGGTTTTCACTTTTTCAACCCGTTTTTTCATGCAAATTCAGCGCTTGACTGAGGTGTGCCTCATCGCATTTTTGTCTTCTTCTTCTCTCACTCATAAACCAGTTGGTCTTAACTTTTTCTCTTCCCCCTATTACAGTATGACTAAGATAAAATCAATATATGTGCTAATCCTATCTAATTGTATTGGGAAGTGGAGCAGATTAGTATCTAACTACTTACCTTGAGGTGTTTACGAAGTGAACTCGGATGTGTATAAGTTTTGTCGCATTGTGGATACTTGCATCGATAAGGCTTCTGTGTTGAATGAACATGCATATGCTTTTTCCGATCAGAAGAGTTGGCAAAGACCTTAGTGCAACCTTCATGTAGACATTGGAATGGCTTTTCTCCTGAAAAAATATTTTTTTGTTGAAATATTAGGATTGTGTACGTAAATTTCTAATACGGAAGTTTTAAGATCTACCCTACCCTCCATGTTATTTTTGAGCTCACATAATCGTAATAATCTTATACATTTGTAGTCAGATATTCATAAAAGTGCAAAAAATTTGTATCATAGTACATGACCAAAAACTGCTATTTGAATATTCATAATATTTTATGAATTTCCAATCTCATCTGAATATTGAGAATTGACATTAATCAATACCAGCTGATCATTTAAATTTCCTTTTCATCCAACAATTTGATTTAAATCCGAAAATGTGTCAACTCATTATTACCGAATGAAAAATGGATGACCACAAAAAATGTGTTTGGGTATGCAGATGTTTATGTAAATGTGGTCATGATTACGGTAGTCATAGTCGGCATAATGTCAAAGAAGCCTCATAATAATCATAATCTTGTACAACAATATTATGTAATCATTTCAAGCATACACGGCTTGTTTTGATGGATAATTATGGACAAACATGACTCAAGAGGGTGCTATGTTTTGGCTCCTCTACCTGACTTTCTTCTTTTGTCACCCATTTTCTCCCCCCTTTTTCATCTGGATACTGGTTGATTTGATTAACAAAAGAGGGAAATGTATAGTCATAAAAATAATATTAATTTATGAGTTCATCTGGTGAATAAATTATTGATTCTCGTTCTAATAAAGGTTTTAGTGAGCAGGAGGTACTTGATTTCATGCTAGAGTGTCGAGTTATGAGCTATATGCAGCAGACCTCCATTTTTTCACCTGCCGTGTACTTGACACCTTAGTGGTATTATAAAGTGGTGTAATCTTGAAATTTGAGACATCGATGTACATCCATAAAAATCAGACTAACAGACATTACTCCCTAGATATTTTAACTACGAAAATTGTTCTTTTTTAACTTACCGGTGTGAGTTCTGACGTGGATCTTGAGATTTTCGGATCTGGCAAACTCCTTTCTACAAACAGGACATGTGAATGGACGTTCTCCAGTATGAACACGTGCATGATTCACTAACTTGTATTTTGCCTGTAAACAACAACAATTTAAAAATGAGTACATCTATGTATGTGGTGACGCAAAGGTGTGAATCGCGCAATTTTTGGGGATTAATTGGAGGATGGAGCCAGTCAAGCTCAACAATTTACATGAAACAAGGAGCAATTAAAAAGATTGCGTAATAACGACAATTGTCTTCACCTCTATTATACACAGACATATAGGCATCTTTTTTGTTACTTACCTTGAATATTTTACCATTTCTGTTGCAACCTTTCCAACGACAAACATGGTTGTTCTGATCACCTCGGGGAATGTGAAAATCGCTCAAATGTGATGAGATTGCTTGTGGTGAATCGAACATCATACCGCATTCCTCACCATTCTGAAAATGAACAAGAATTTGATACTTGCTGATATGAAAATAGAGATAGGAACTAACCTCAATCCATTTGCAGAATAATAATGAAGACGGAGAAGGCTTGTTGGTTGGAAAATTGTTGTAGAAAGTCGATGTATTTTGCCTGGAAATAAAAGTGTTGTTTGAATAGACGAATATGAGAGAAAAAGAGATGGCGACTACGGTAGTGTGTCGCATTGAAAAAACGAAAAAATTGCGAATATTCGATTTTTTATTTGCAAGTATTGAATTTTTTTGTTTATTTTTTTTTGGAGTTTCAGCAAATTCGACCTAAAAGGGAAGTGAGTACCACTCAAGATGATGTTGAGTTTGAAAAAGTCTGCACCTTCGACTTGTCCAAGCTATCGAAAAATAGTTTTTTTTTCAAAATCGTCTAGAACGTTTTCTCTGAATATTACTGTTTGAAAAAGTGATAGGAGATTCCTGTGATGCTCGAGATGAATATCATATTGCAGATTTTTCAAGTTTTCAAACGAAAGCTCTATTCGACTTTTTTCAACAGAAACCTATGCTAACAGAAAGAATTCCGACGTTTTTGAAAAAAAAAAACTATGATGAATCCGTTATTACCTCCTCTCTGCATATTTTTGGCTAATTTTTCGATATCTAACGAAATATTAAATTATTTTCAAAAACCATTCCCATTCTGTTCCCACTTATTTTCTCGATAAAAATACCACGTATAATATATCTGCCGACATATCATAAAATACTAGTATCAAATGTCTAAGGAAGAGCAATAAAAGTACATATATGGCGTGTGGTAGTTATTTTTTGATGGACAGCAGACAGGAGTGAGCAGAAAGGTGTGAACAACAGGGTTGTATAGTATGTCTATTTTTTCCTATGTTGTTTGTTAGCGTCTGTTATACGTGTATACGTGGTGAAAAATTTCAACTATTTCAAATTAAAAATGAATGTAGTTTTTTAAAAAATATTTTCCTAAAGAACAACATTTCTAAACACGAACAAGGATTTGGCTAACAGTAATTCTAGATGATTTTGGTGTATCTCACTGAATTAAAATATTTCATCCTATTGGTCTAGAATTGGGACAGTAAAATGTGGAACATACAAATTAAAAGTCTAGGGGTAAAAAATGACTTTTTTTTAGAAAACTTTTTGGGTCGGGAAAAATCTATTCGAAAGGAAAGGTTTTGCTACTACTAGATTTTTACTTTCTTGTTATTCCTCAAGTTTTATCGTTTGGAAAGTTTTTTGATAGGGGGTATGAGTTTTCTAATTCGGGATCCCTCAAACTAACCTCGTGTAATCGAAATTATCAGATGGTCCTGGGAAGTATCTTTGGTTCATCTGTACTGGCGGCTCCATGTAGAAGTTTGGTGAGAATGATGCGTGATCTGAAAAAAGTACGATTTTTTTCTGGTTAGAAGTTGGAACAGTTTTGGATTAGGAGTTGACAAAAAGCATAGTAATAATACTAACCTGTATATGGTTGTTGTGTTGGCCATACCCCACTTGGCTTTGGTTCTTCGAGATTGCATCGTGGTGGATAGTAAACTTCGTTTATCATGATGAACTGAAATAATTAGCTAATTATAGACGACCAAAAACAAATCAAAAATGAAGACAAGAAAACGCAGTTGGAGCACTGAAGACCAGTGGTATGTATATGTGTTGCCTTATTGCATTGCATAGCTACCAGAGTAGAAAGTCGATGCCACGCCCATTTACGCGACACTATTGGGCAAAGAGGGCGGAGTCGCGATTCTGTATGGGAACTAGGTGGATGACACCGGTGTGGTTGGTTGATATTGACGAGATTTATGGGGAATTTTTTATTGGTTTTGCTGTTTAAAATGTTTCTTTTTGAAAAAAGAAGGACAAAAAGTGAATTATATTCGAAAAGTAGGGGAAAAGTTACTTTCGAAAATGTCAAAAATATAATTGTTGAACAATTTCAAGAATTTGAGAACTGAATGCAAAGTATATTTACACAACACTGACAAAGAAAATTTTCGAAAATTTTAAAAGTAGGATGGATGTTCAGATTAAATATATATATCGTGCTGGATATTCGTCAAACAAAATTATTAAATTCTTATGCTTCCATTCTGAAATTGAGTAGAATCTCTACTTTTCAAAATTCGATGTACTATGAAAATTGAGAGAGCAGACGGCTTGTAGTTATTTGTGAGAGATTGACATTTAAAAAAGAGGGGAGGTGGAAGTGCAAAAACACAAAAAATACATTTGAAACATGAACACAACTGAAAAATTGTGTTTTCAGAATTCAAGGCTGGGAATTCAGGTTTCATATTTGCTACCATCTTTCTCCAGAATTGGTGATTTTCTCAAAGAACTTCATTTTGAAGTTATTTTTTGAGTGGGTGAATGTCAAAAAAACATAAGCTCTATAACGATTCTGAGCAAAAAGTGAATTCAGCGAACAACATCAACTTTGAGAAAACTAATCTAAAACCTCATAATACAATAAAAACCTATTAACACACTCGAGATACACAGACAAAATGAAGTAAAAATATATATCACATAATTATGTATAAATCGGGCGAATCATTAATCATCTGAGGCCAATTTCTTCTAACCCCAATTTTTGGCGATAGCTACCTTTGTCTCTCCTTTTTTCCCTCAAAAAATAATGAGGTAATCTCTTATCTTCTTTTTTCGCGGACTGTCGGGAAGGTGTTGTGATCCCTACAATAAACATGTCACTTTAGAAATCATAACTGACCTTATCTTATTGTATAATGAAGGTATATATTTATTCTTTTCCTCAATATACAGTTATTGGTTACCGGGTTTTTGATCATAATTATTTGAGATTTCATTTACAAACTAACTCAATTCGGCTTTATAATTGTCTGACTTATGAGGAGAGAAAGTTTTTGAAACTGAAAAATTAAGAATAGCTGTTGATAAGGAGAATGACAGTGCATTAAAAAAATTCCGAAATTCTCATAAATTTTTTCAGCTTTTCATAGGCTTTTAAAGAGATTATAAGCTATCAAAAAATATGTCATGATGACTGACAGGTAACACCAATTAAACTTGTTGACCGCAACATCAAAAGGTCTTCTTGTTCACACCTTGTAAACACAAAAAATAACAAGAAAACAAACAAGTGTGATAGTTGCCACCCAAATGTGATGTTCTACTCTTTGTCGGGAGAGCATATCACATCGGTGATATTAATCGGCTCTTTTCACGAAAAAAGTATCCAACATCGAGAATGAGAACAGTTTTCTCGACGCAACATTGAGGCCAAATCAATCAATTCAACCTCTCTATTTTTCATCATTTTGTTGTTGTTGCTGCTACTAACTATGTGGTATAATAAGAATCATCGATTAATAAAAAACCCTCGTCTTTTATGTCTCACTGAAACCATGCTACAGTAACCCAGCAAAATAATCTTGTCTTTTTTCTTAATGAAAATCAAACCGTTTCATTCAAAAGTGCGCGAAAAATGTTGATAAATGATAATAGAGAAGAGAGACTGTTGAAAAGGTGGATAGTAAACAGAAAAGTGTGAATTTGATGGATTATTATAGTGATTTGAGGCACGCGACAAAACTCATTCTATGTTGATCGTTTTCTCTTTGTTAGACCTTGAATTCGTTATTTTTGCAACTGCGACGAGAAAAGGAGGAAAAAGGTCGATTTGAACTTTTAGAAAATGACTTCAGTTCTTTTATTTGTTTTGAAATTCGTTTTCAATAGGACTAGTTCAAATTGAAGTTCAAAGTACAAATGATTCCCTACTCTAAGACTATGAAAGTTCGTTTAAAAAACAGGCTCAACAACTTTTTACTGATTGTGACCTAAATTGAAATATGCACTTCAAACCGTGAGAACAAAATTGGCTTTCAGACAAAACCAGTTGATTATCACAAATTATTTTTCTAAAGAGCACAAAAAACAATAATCAAAAAAAAAAACATTTTTGCCTCCCTACAAGAACAACAGAGTTAAGTATCTTTGTGACAAAATAATGCTCGCTGTTTCAAGTTTGGAGACAGATGTTTGGTTTCTCCAGTTGAAAAAATGAAAACCAGTATTATCTTAGAATTATGAATGCAGAAATGAGTGAAAATTTTATCAAATTTCTTAGTCAGCTCTTGTCAATAAATTTTCCCCGTCTCCCTTTTTCAAAAAAAAATTTCTGAATGCTGCCATACTGGTGTAATTCAAAAACCACCAAACTGGCAAGACATGATCATTACTCCTGTCAGTTTTTATATTTGAAATTGTGATAGGTTCTATACTTCATTTTTGACTGAAAATTTAGAAAAAACAATAATATTTTTCATTCAATCGCTTCTAATTACGTTTGAAAAAATACTCTCAAAATACAGATCTTACGCAATAAATTGGTTCACTTCAAAAATAATATACGCAAAAAGAGGACACCTGACTCATATTACAATAATATATCTATCTATGCTACATAGTCAATTGTATACATATATGCATGTAGTTGTCAACTCAGAGCTTAGTACTAGGGCCACACTTGACATGTCTATTGTGTTATATAATAGAATTAGTCGATTAACCTGCTTTTGGCAAACTACTGCATTTGCACCTGGAGTCTTAGTTGCAAATGGTCCTAAAAATTTACAGTAACCAAGTGTGCAATAGCAGATGGTATGTGTAAATATGTAGAATTGGAATATGGGAAGTAAAACTTGGAGGTGTCAAAAAATAGAACAATGGTTATGATTGACATTTGAGTCAAATTAAGCTGTAAGGGATTATTTGAGGTTTTGGTGCATTTTTTGTGGTTCAGTAGAATTTAGTTCCAGGTAGGGGTGATGTCACACTTAAGTACCACGTGCAGTTGTTCAACAGTGAAGTGTTGAATATAGCACCATGAAAATGTCACAACAATTGGTGTAAAAATTGGTGACTCATTGAAAGTAACTCATAATCTCTCTCTAAAAACTAGGGTCTAAATTCTTCTAGAAGCCACGGATGGGCGAAGGCAATTGGACATATTTCACATTTTATGGATCTAAAATTGAAATTATGTTTTGTGAAGTTTCACAACTGGCTTTTCCCTAGACTACCTAGAGGGAGGGTTGGAAACATTATAAGCTTATCATAAATTTTGTTGAACGTTTTTCTCCGGTCATCTGGTCAAAAAATAGCACACAGTTTGACATTCTAGTTGAACTCATTGTAACACTTCAACGCCACGTGCAATCACTCAATACTTTGGTGTTAATTTAACACTTTCAATCAGAAATATGGCTCACCAGTGTGACACACTTATTGTTAGGAATAGGACATCGAAGATTGAAGATTGAGGGAAAATAATTTTTGTTCAGTGGTAAACATGAAAAAGAAAAATGATTAAAATGATTATCATCAATGTGTACATCAGTTTCCTATCATCTGGTTTGACTTCATTTTGCAAACCAATACCTTGCTTCTGACTAAACTTGATGAATGTTCGATATCTT
Organism: Caenorhabditis sp. 38 MB-2015; assembly: GCA_900536415.3. Classification (NCBI taxonomy): domain Eukaryota; kingdom Metazoa; phylum Nematoda; class Chromadorea; order Rhabditida; family Rhabditidae; genus Caenorhabditis; species Caenorhabditis quiockensis. The sequence continues at coordinate 244,302 of LR548630.1, read as the reverse complement.
GAATACGGGTTCTTTTTTTCGAAAATAACTTTTAACTTTCAAGTCATAAAAAAATTTAACTCAAAAACATCGGAGAAGTTTCATCATTTTCGATTGTATTTTGTTAAGGAATGCATTTGCTAATTTTCTTTTAACAGGACACATGAAGCCAGGTAATATAAGGCACTAGTTTTTTGATGAAATATTATAATAAAGTTCAAGTTCTTAAGTATTGATCATTTTTGCTTAAAAAATACTTTGATTTTGTGTCTAATGAAGCTTGACTGACGTTACACTCTGTTATACAATTTATGTAGCCCATCCTCGATTCTTCAGAATTTGTGAATAAAATACGTCTGTCGTTGCTCATGTTGTTTAGTTTTTAGTTTCTTGCAAATTAGTGATATTTAACGTAACATTTCAACGCCACGTGTAATCTGTTATTGCTAAACTGTGAAATTTATCACATTTAACATCACCAAACTGCAAACAACGTGGGGTAAAACGTCCGGATGAGTTTCTCGATAAAATAAAAAATGAAGACCTTTTTCAACGATTGGTATAAAATGATCTATCACAAAGAGTTTTCTCAAAATCAATTAGTGGCTTGATTACAATAAAACTGTGTCTATATACATAGTTGAAAATAGAATAGTTTAAAAAAATGAAGAACAGTTTCTTGAGCTCAACTATGTAGAACGAGTTTTCTCTGAAAATCAATTTTGAATAAAGATATAGTTTTGGTTAGTTGAAGAAATTGAAAATTGAAAATTTGTTAGCATTAGTTCCAGACTTACATGTCTCATTTTTTTAGCAATGTGTCATTCATTGCCATGCGTGTGATATCTAAAACACTTCACTGTTTTTGTCGCACCTTTGTTGAAGAAAAATGAAAAGTGTGAAGTGTGTTCGAACAACATGTTTCAATTTGTTTCAATTTTTCCTGAACAAACGTTAAGTACAAATTTTTCCAGCAGCCTTATCTAACTACCACAACTAATGTCTTATTATTTTATTAGCTGTATTAATTTTAGTAGAGGTCACTGTTCATCTTGGGCAGGAAAGGTGTCAACTCATCCCCAAATGTGTGAATGCCAGAGGTAGGACAACAGACATATGTCTAGCAATAAAGTTTTGCTGTTTTATAATTGTGGTATTCAATAGCACTTCACTTTCCACGTGCAATATTTCAACACTTGATTGATATATTGTTTTGTCACGTTTCCTCGGGATTGTAGAATTTGCAACAAGAAACACAATTAAAGGGGGAGTGGCACCAAAAAATAAGTTGTGTTCAAATTAAAGAGTACTACCGACATAGTAAAATCACCAAGGGAATTTTTACCGGAAAGCCTAGTATTCGAGAAAATTGGATTTTTACACTTTTTTGAACGTATACCACCTATACGTGGGTATAAAATTCGCGGACCGGAAAATTTCTCAAATACTAGGCTTCCCGGTGAAAATTCCTTTGGGGGTTATACTATATCGATGGTGCTCTTTCTTTTGAACATAATTAATTTTCTGGTGCACCTCCCCCTTTCAAGTTATTTTTGGTGCAGCTCCACGATTTTGTTCTGGTGCAGCTTTCACCAATTTCTTTGTGTTCAAAAGAAAGAGCACCATCGGTATAGTATAACCTCCAAAAGAATTTTTATCGGAATGCCTAGTATTTGAGAATTTCGCCGGTCTGCGAATTTCATACCCACGTATGTTCAAAAAAGTGTAAAAATCCAATTTTCTCGAGTACTAGGCTTTCCGTAAAAATTCCCTTGGTGGTTTTACTATGTCGGTGGTACTCTTTAATTTGAACACAAATTATTTTTTGGTGCCACTCCCCCTTTAAGGAGTAACGAAAAAAAGTTTCAATAAGCAAACAATGAAATACACTTTGATGAGTTTGATTTGAAAGAAAAAAGGAATAACCATATCCTTGCCTTTTCTATAGATCTTTCAGAAATTTGGGTCTAACAAAAACAATGATATCTGCAAAAATTATTTATTTTACTGGATGAATGATAATTGTATAATATGCATTTTGTGGGAATTTTTTTCACGAACATGAGAGTAAATTTTATTTGTTTTCCACAGTTCCTCTAGTAGTTGGTTTTCATCAAACAAAAGACATGCGACGTCCAAAAATATATATTAAAATCAAGAAAGTACATTCGTTTTGAACTTGTGCGTTTGTACCCATAATTAGAGAACATTCATATCTCTATCTCATATTGTGATCAGAACTAGTCACGGAGAAAAATGTTTGTTCAATGAGTGATTTGAAGATCAAAAGTCTATTCAAAAGAGGTACTTTCTTTTTTGTTGAATAAATCAATCATTGTTCCAAATAGCCTTCCGTTTTCCAAATATTCCATTTTCATGAATCCGGCTTCTCAAAAATTGATCATAATGAAATAAATCTTTGTATATGTCTTTCCATATCTCACTATGAAGAATCCAATTGATAATATATCTTGAAACTGAATTTTGTTCGCCATCAACATTGATTATAGAGGTAGGAAGTGTCCGTTTCGTCTTGTGATAAAACACAGAAAAGAATTGGTGTTGATCTTAAAATCGTAATCACCTACATTCAATGAAAAGTGACCTTCACAAAGATCAACATCTAATTTTACTATAAAAGGAAATTGATATCCATCAACAAGCAGATTCATTCTGAACATGAATTTCTTATTCTTCTTCACCCTTCTCATTCTCGCCATTGTTGCTCTGTAAGTTCAATATTTATATTTATATTTCGAATTGAAAATATCTTAATTTTCAGTGCCCAACATGGCGGTGGCGGTCATAATAACCAAGGCGGACATGGAAACGGTGGACGTGGCGAGCAACACGGAGGAGGTGGCGGACACGGAAATGGCGGACACGGAAGACGTTAATACTCAAACTTTGTCACTGTGTAGCTTGAATATAAATCATATTATCATCCAAACTATTACTCAATGTGACAGAGCAAAATGAGAAAAAAAAATTCAATTCCTTCAAAATTCCATAAACTTTAATAATCGAAATTTGAAAAATATGACTTTTCTGTTCTGGAAAAAGTGTAATTTTTGTAAGATTGCGATACTTCGATTTCCACTTCGTTATTTCCCCCTCTGCACAGTAAGCACAAAGTGTGTCAATAAAATGTTTCAAAAAATTCAAATCTGAATTTCCATGTGAAATTCGAATGGCTGAAACTCATTTCGCTTAAAATATTGTGATTTCATATTTTGGGATCCTAACTTTAACAGTGTTAACTTCTATTTCCTATTGGTTTTGTCGATTTTTTTTGGTATTCATTTTTAGTTTCAGGGGTTGCTTTAAGTTTGAATCCTGAAAAAAAAACAATTTGAAATGGGTTAATTTGAGAGGTGAAGACTTTTCTAATGGATTCTATGCAAAATACAGAATCGAATTCAATTTTTCGTCGTACCAGAAAGATAGTTCTTGAAAAGGACTGTGGTTTTCTGAAAACCCACCCAATCGTACCCAATTGATTGGGACCGTGTCCGAGTTTTCCCTATCTCTTTCAACTTTTTATCCTGACATCATTTGAGTTTTGATTAAAGCTCCGGTAACCGAGAATGTATGAAGTTTTGCTTTCAGTAGGGTAACGATGTTTTCAATCATGATGACAGCGATTTATTAAGTCGTTCGGAAAATATGTTTCTGATTTCAGTGAGAAATTTTTGTCAAAGTCGTATGTAGTTTCAGTAGTCAAAAACGCTATTTCACTGTTCATTTCAGTTTTAGTTTGTCATTATTAATTTTTTGTTTTTTCGGCGGCAGTGTGATTCTGATGATTTTCATGAATGTGGACAACCACAAATCATATTACTCAATGAACACTTCTATAAATATAATTTTCTAGTTGCATCAGCTCTTGTTCACTGATCATTTGATTAATAATGCTGTGGTTCGTTTTTTTGTATTTCATTTGTTGAGGATCACTCACAACGGAAGGTCGAAGCGTGGTTGTTGGAATTTTGGCCAGTCGATAGATATGGGTCTGAAATGTATTCTCAAAAATCCTGAGTCTCACAACTCGCTAGAAAAAATTTACGATACCTAAAACGACTTTTTTCAACACAAAAAAATTTCGATTTCTTCGTTCTCTTTCACGTTTCATTTTAGAAATAAACTAACAGTAATTTGTGTGTATTTTTAGATATTGTAATACACAGTAAATGAAGTTTGAGTCACCGTAACTTTTTTTATAGCGAGTTGTGAGACTCAGAATTTTTGGAGTTCACATTTCAGACCCATATCTATCAATTGACCAAATGGCAAGAAATTGCTGCCATGCTTGGTGACCTTCCCTTTTCGGCCAAAAAAATTCACAGAGAAAACTGTAGTTTCCGTATTTTTACATGCATTTAGAACGTTTTTCTGATATGGAAGTATCTGAGACGCATCGCAAGGGTATTGAAAAAGAACTCTCAACAAATTTGAAAAGAAAAAAAACATTTTATCAAAAACAAAATTGTGTTTCACGCTTTCAAATTCAAATGTACACGATTATCCGTGATGATGTTGTCCTCCACGGCCCCCCATCTGTGGACGACTTGGCCCACCACGTCCACCCATATTACCACGTCCCCCACCACCATTGTTATGATGCTTTGGTGCTGATCTATAAGATTTCATTTCATTTCAATGGTCAAAAACAAAACTTACAGTGCAACGACAACCATCATGAGAAGAGTGAGAAAAAATAAAAAGTTCATTTTGATCTTGTGATGATTCGAAACATTTTCAGATCACTATTTATACAACCCGATGTGTGTTGTGCCCTGAAGGTCATTTTTACTATCGGAGAGGGAGGTGCTAGCTGTCATTCGCTCAACGAAAAATCAAGTGGTTTGATATTTTTGAGAAACTTGGTTCACAAGCTTCAAAAAACAAACAAACTTGTTACAAAAAGGCAAAAAAAACTTAGAAAAATAGATAATCGTTCAACTATTATAATCTAGATATAATATTTGTGGATCTGATGGTACACAAAAAACTGCCTGATATCAAAATATATAACATTACTATACTTTTACTATCCCAATTATAATTTTCTTACAAAATATAGATACTAGGCATGTTTCATTCACATATTGGCTCCACACCAAAAATAACAAGGGTTGAATATTATCCATTATCGTACAAACTTGCTGACCTATTTATATATTCCAGAGCAGAACATGAAACATCTGCACTACATTTAATTACAAAATTCTCTGTGGTTCTTCTATTTGATTTTCAAAAAATGAACAAGAACTATGAAATGTTCAAATTTTTGACTAATTGAAACAACAAACTTGCTCCCGTATTGTTAAACAAGAAAAGTCAGCCGTAATTTTCAGAATATTTCTCCAGGTCAAAAATCTTCTCGAATACCGGAAGGATGTTTTTTTTCTACACGTAGTCGTTTTTTTTGGGTAGTTTCTAATTTGGAATCAACTTGATTTTTCGAAAATGATATCATGGAACGTGCTCATAGTTTTTCCTCACTTCTTGTGCTCATTCTCACTCGATTGGAAAATTGCACTTTTCGCAGAACTTCAAACTATATATCTAATACATCAAAAACCATATCATTTCATGTTGCGAAACGTGTAAGAGTCAATATCATCTCATTCTCGAATCAGTTTGTTGTTGATCATTGTGTCTGTTTAGTTTAAACTTATCATATCTTATTCAGCCAGATCATTTTGAATCAGTTTTAAATCAAATAATTTACCCTAAGTACTCTTGTTCAAATAAAAAAAGAAGAGTTAAAAAATCCATCGTTACTTCGGAATTCTTCCTTAGTGAGTAGAGAACAAGTGCGGCAAATTCTGGATCCTTTGATGCTTCGCCCGTCTCCCAAACTAATTTTTTCGTAACAGAGTCCACCATTCTCTACAAAAATAAATATTACAGAGATTGTTAAAAATATCATGTGTTTCTTTTAAAAATAATATTTCACGTCGACTTCCAAAGTAGAGATTTTCGTGAAAAAAACGTTAAAAACATTTTTTTCCAAATTTCCAAAATTGAAAAGACTATTTGCGTGGTTCTTATCAGTAAACATTATTTTAGACTTAATTAAAGTTTTGCGATTCAACTTTAGACAAAACAATAATTCTAGAAATAGAAAGACACTTTAAGGGTTTTGTTCAGAGAAATGAGAGTCACTAGAGAAGTTATTTTCGAATTTGAGAACATATTTCTTGTAATTTCACAAAAAAAGTTGAGTGTTCTAGAAGTGTTTGTGTGAAATTTGGAAACGTTTCATATATAGATGTGCAAAACGGTAGTTGTCTGAAATATGTAGGTTCCGGAGGTCTGTTCAAGATTTAGACTTCGCTTCAAAATTTTCGACTCACAGAGTGTTTCATAAATATTGTAACATACTTTAAAAAAATGAAATGTTCGATTTCCTAATGAATATGGTACTTTCCAACTGAATGTTCAGATTAGGCCTTATCCAAATGGAAATTTCACGTTTTCTCTATGCACATTATTGATGAAACACCCTGTACATGATCAGGAAATAGTTGAAACCTCGGATGAAAAGGGGAGGGGTTCAGTTTTTCATACTAGCGAAATCAAGTTAATGAAGTTTTTTTTATAATATTCATTAGGAGTCCCACGCTTGGTGCCTTGAAAAGTGTTATGAAATAGTGAAATAAACTCACCATATTTGAATCATTCAAATATCTTTGTACAACTTTCTCCACTAGGAAATTTTTCTTTACAACAAGCTCATCATCTTTCCATTGTTTGATCAAGTCAAAAAATCCGGCTAAATAATGCTTGAAGTTATCAAAGGTGACGACTCCATTCCTCTCTGAAATTAGGTATAGTCGTTTTTTTTTAAAATCATATTTTCTCAACGTACTTTCCGTTATCCTTGTAAACGTGAATGCACCCAAGTCTTTTTTCTTGTCAATTTTATCACTCGTCGAAGGCATATCCAATCCAAACGAATAAAACATGCAACACGCTCTGAAGTGAAATTTATACATTTGGAAAGAAAACTGAATTAAACATACTCAAATAATGGAAGATATGGTGAAATTTCTTCTACTCTCGCGGCGGTGAGCAAATTGCAATTGTATTTCTGAATAAAAATCATATTGGTTAATACAAGAATATCTTTTGAAATTTTTAAAATTTGATAAGTTTCAAAAAGCTGAACACAATTTCATATTCAGCGAAACTTGTGAAAATTTCTCCCTTTTACAAGTGTGGCCTAAATATTTCGTTTAAATGAAAAATATGAATACTACAAACTTCATTCATTTCTTTTGTTGAAGATAGTTTTTATTGTGAAAAAATCTTTTCATGTTTTTGAATGTATTTTCTATTTGAGAAATTTTTTCGTATTTGACAAAAGTTTTGGGTTCAGGACATAAATAGCAAGTTAATGATAATCTTGTGTCAAAAGCTGTTTTCTCCTTTCAATTAAATGTGACTTTTTTCTTTTTTTTTAGCATATATTATTTCATATCTTCCAAAAGTACATGTAAATCACATTCTTAAATTTTCTGACCATTTGTTGTCCCAAAACTTAGCAATACATACTCTACAAAAAAAACTCACAATTGCTGTCTCAATTGTTATTGAGTTGAATAATGACCATTGGCGAATATTGCTTGTAGTAACTGGATCGGCAGCGCACTGATTGCAAATTTTGAACGAGCCGTGTGCTTCATCGAGAACGTGTTTCATCACCACGCATGCGGTCTTCTTATGCAATGGATGTTTTGGGCATGTGATCAACACAGCGTTTATAACACTTATTTCGATTATAATCCAGCGAGTCTCATAAAAAAAAATTAATTTGTTTTCAGAGAAAACAGGTTATATATTTGAAAAATACGGTTTTGATATTACTTTCTTGAATTACCGTAATCTTTTTTTAAAAACTCGAAAAACAGAACACGTGTTATGATAGTCAAAAGGTTAACCGTTTGACGAGTGTAAATTATTTCAAAAATTAAAACACTTTTTTATGTTCAAAGACTTTCACGAAAAATGAAATCATTTGATTTGCATTGAACGAATCTTTTTTAACTATACTTCTCAAATTATTTAAAACGCGAATTTTCAGCAATGATGATGAATATCAGTTTCCAACCAACAAAACTCACTTCATTCCTTTTTCGAGTTGCTTCTCTATGTACTGGATCGAAAAATAGTTTGGTTTCCATTTTTAAACGGATATCTTCTTTTTCTTCTTCTTTTTTTTGATGATATTCGGAAGTTGAAGCAACCTCGACGTTTTTCTCTTCAACTTTCTTATTCAAATCTTTCTTCTTCTTTTTTTCATCCAAGTTTTTCTTCTCCATCGTCTCATTGAAATCTTTTTCACCCGAATCATTGTCTTCCACCGTTTCATCCAAACCGTTGTCTTCTTTTCTAACGTTACTCTTTTTGCCTCGGCGTCCATTGCGGGCTCTCTTCTTCTTTTTTCTCACTGTCACTGATTGGTTTTCATCTTCGATGTTTTCTTCGACCAATTTTTCTTCAATCTTGTCTTCAATTTCAATTTCGACTGAATCATCAAGTTTTCTTGACTTGTCAATAATTCGATATTTCTTCACTTCTTTTGGGATGAATGCCCTATTTTTTGATTTTTTGAGTTTTTGCGTCATCCAACCATCTTCAACATCCGAACATTTTTCTTTCACTTCTGGCTTTTCGAGTGATGCCTGTTGACATTCCGTATTCTCTGCTTGAACTCTCTTATCTTTCAGCGATGTTGAAGAAAGTGTTGTGTTTTTCTTGAGAATCTCTGAGTACTTCATTCCTCTTATTGCTGGTTTTTGGATGATATTCGGAAACGATTGAGAAGCACATCTAAAAACGGCAAAGAATGTTTTTTCGTATCTCTAAGTTTCAACCTACATTTCATTTTTGTTATCCCCAGTTTTCGGCGACGCTAAATTTTGAAAACTTGACGGCTCGTGTTTCGACTTTGAATCCAATGGAGCAATATGAACACTGAAAAAATATTTCGATTGACATGTGCTGAAAGTAGCTAGTTTTTGACAAATGAGAAATCAAAATCTTAACTTATTAGTTATTTTCAGTGAATTGTAATAAGCTCCAATAGAATAATTATGAACTTCAAAAAACAGCTCAAAAGTTTAGTGAAAGAATATTGAGATAAGCAACTATTATAAAACTCAACATGATTTTCACATATGTCTCGTTTTTGTGATGCCACTAAATACGACGGATGTTACATCAAAACTCACTTCTTATTTTCAGCTTTTTTCGGGCTGTCCACTTTCTCCTCTCGATACTTGATCAGGAAATCCAACTTTTCCAAGTCTCTGAAATAATTTTTAGTATTAACCAAAATTAGTTCAAAAGTATTTGTAACTCACTTTGTGATACTCAATTCTTGAATTTCTGGCATCGGCAATTTAACGCTATCCGCTTTTTGACTGTCCGTGATAATCCTGAAATCAAATGGTTATAGTGATGATTCAATTCATCAAACTCACTTCACCGGTACTTTCACAACGGTACCAACTGAAGTGCTCGAACCAATTTTTCTAAAAAATAATATTCATGTTAACTTTTACTTCGATTATTTTCATTGTTAAGAAAACGGGCTCTTTTTAATCAAAAATTATCAAAACATAAAACTGTCTAATTTTTCACTTTTCATCGAGTTTTCAAATAGTTATTGAAAAATCAAAACTAACCCTTCACAATTTTTTCCTCGAGCTGGCTTTAAAGATGATGCAAGTGGGGCGACATCTGAATGGGGTGTTTTAACAACAGACTCCACAGATTTTGACTCTTTTTTCTTCATATATGCCGACGAACTGAAAAAAAGTAAAACTTTCATGAGAGCATTCAGAAAGGTTTAAAGAAACTTATTCGGAAAATAACAATAACGAAAAACTTCCTAGTTTAGAAAATATTTAAAGCCAAGAAAAAAATTCTCCCTTTTACCAGTCTAAAATCTATGTTTCACTTTTATTCTTAAGTTTTCAATCTTTAATTTTCCTTACCCTCAAGTGAGCTTTTTATTGGTTGTTTATGAACACTTTTAGTCAGAGATTTTTTAATTGCTATCCATAATCATTTAAACGAAGCAAATCCCGTTGAGTTGTTATTATGAAAACATTATGCTGTATTATGAGTAATTATTTGTATTGGGACTCTTGAGTTAATGATTTGAAGTTTTTTTTTTCTGTTTTCTGACACTTGAGTTATCATTATCATGCATTTTTTTCAATTTATTTGATATAGTTACAAATACCTAGATTCTTTTTTAAAGTTCAAAAGTAAATACTGGAATGGTTTTTAAGAAAAAAAAAAGATATTTCAACTCACGTTGTAATAGTATCCTTGTGTACCATAACATGATGTGGACCTTGTGGCATAGAAGCTTTGTATGGGACTTGAGCGGAAGAGTCTTGTGGAGCAAACTGTTGAGGCTGGGAATAATAAGGAACATAGCAATTTGGCTTATTGTGATGAGAATTCGCAGGCGTCTCACAATTGACAGGTGGATAGTACTGAGTTTGCATCGGTGGTGTTGATGCTTGTTGAAATCCTCCTTGAAACTGATTTTGATGCTGTTGAGGTTGCGAATACTGTGGAGTATAGCAGTTTTGCTGGTTGTAGTAACCGTTTGGAGATGTTTGGTAGTTGATAGGCTGATAGAATTGAGTTTGCATCGGTGGTGTTGGATAGTGAAATTGAGGTTGCATTGGTGGCTCTGATGCTTGATGAAATCCATTTTGATTTTGATGTTGATGGGGTGGCATATTTTGGGATTTGAACTGATGATTCGGCGCATAATTACCAAATTTATCAGGGTTGTCATGCATTCCAGCATACGCAAAGGGCTCACCATTCGGCAGAATTGGCGCTCTATAAATTCAACAAGTTTATAAGAAATTTAGTTTATGTTTTACCTGTTGCCGTAACAGATGCGACTCTGGAATTCCTCAAGTGAAATTCCTCCACCCCCATAATATATCCGAATGACGTCACAAGCAAGATCTTCGTCCATGTTGTTGATTACATCATCCCAACCGTTTTCGACCATCAACTTGCATTGTTTCGCCAGGCCTGTTGCCACTTCTGAAAAAAATTTAGCAAGGGTGATTTTGAGAGAACTTGAGTTTCAGAATTCATTTTATTACAGATTTTTTGATTTAAAAAATTAAAGTTTGTGTCGGAATAATAAATAACTATTTAGTCCTTTTGAGTCTTCATACTTTTACAATAAATTCGAAAAAATAGAAAAATAGCTCCAAAACTAACATAAAGATCCCTGAGTAATAAAAGGTCCCAATATATGAAGAAACAGAAAAAAAAGTGTCTTGATAATACTAACACTGAAATAACGGTTCCTGATGTCTCAGTTGTGTTTTTGCTAACAAAGAATTTTAGGAAGCTAATTTTGGACACCTACACAATTTATATCTTAATGGTTGTTTCAAGAGTGTTTTAAAAAATCGAATTTTTTTACCGGCAGTGATCCGTTTCTCATTTTAGCAAGGAAAAACCGTTGTTTTCGAAAAAAAAATTGTTTTGAAACCTAATCATGTATTTTTGATAATTTCTATCCAAAAGTCCGGCTTTGTCCAGGGATCTTTGAAACTGTCTGACGCTTTTCTAAGTAGTTTTAGGACCGCTTCGAAAAATAATCCTATGGAATCTACTTGAAGAACATACACATCAGAGCTGTGCCAGAAAATTAATTTTCGGGAAACGGAAAATGACCATTTTCCCGTTTCAAAAACCGGAAAATTCCGGAAAATCCGGGAAATTGTCAAAAATCGGCAATTAGCTGTTCTGAATACACTTTTAACTACAAAACTTGAAAGCAAACAGCACCGGTAACGCTATTTTGAGTTCCGACGGCTTCTAATCAATATTTAGAATAAATTGAGGCTTTCCGTGTGAGAATACCGTACAAAACATCGCGACTTTTATAACCAGTTGCGATTTTTTTTTCTACATTTTTGAAAACTATGAGTTGGGACCTCTAGAATATGACATGAAGAAGTGTTCTCAGTGAAACATCACACTTTGGTCGTGCAAACAATGTTTTTTACGTGATATTAGTTCTGATTTTCCGAAAAGTTAATATTCCCGAAAAATGAAAATTTCGATTTTCCGAAAAAAAATTCGGAAAATCCGGAAAACGGAAAATTTTTTCTCGTGTTCAATCTTTCAAGCATCACCAGTGGACATGATTCGAAACTTAAGAGAGAGTCTCTGTAATAAGGAAAATAGCCTCGGACAAAAAAATTCATAGTCACCAATTCGGCTCAATTTTTTTTTCTGAAAAGCCTCATGTCTGCCTATCATCGTAGACATGTTTTTTTTTCACGGAATAACTTTTCACCATTTTGAGGTGGATAAGTGAAGGAAAAAAACGAAGATTTTTAAAATGGCTGTAACTTTGCTCTCCGTGAATATTTTTTCAAAATCTCGAAACTGTTTTGACAGTCATAAAAAGGCACACATTTTTTGTATTGACATGAAAATTTGACGACTTCTCCTAAGTATAGTTTTTCACCTCCCTAGACCTGAAATTTAGTTTTTCTGACCTTAGGAGAAAAAAGGTGGGCTAGAAATGTTTTCAAACGATTGCCCGTCTCATTTTACCCCTAAAAAACTATTTTCAAAAAATTAAACGGGGTGCAAAATAGTGCTCGGAGCCATTGAAAAGTTGCAACTAGTAGCGAATAACACACAACTTCCAAAAAAAGTTGCGTTTTTTTTTGTTTTTTTCCTCTGTATTTGTCATGTTAATTTTTTTGAAGAATAATAGAACAGTGAATCGTTGCTGAAAGTGGTAAGGAACTTCATTCGAGGAAGAAAAGTGATGATTTTTGAGGTTTTATCAGATAGCATCATTTCACCTCACTTCGAATCATCAAGATCCAATTCACTAGCTGAAGCTCGAGAAATAATGTTCTAAACTTGATAAAAATGTCGAATAAGAGACCTCAATCTGTAATTGCAAGTTTCCAAGCTATATATTATGTGTTATTCAAATTCCACCTTGAATGCTCTTTCCACCAATATAGGTTATTTTTTCAAAAATTTGGGTGCTGTTTCAAATATGGAAAATCATACGAAAATCAGTCGGAAATTGAGACCGATGATCAAAATCGTAGCCATAACTCATTTTCAAGCAATATTTAAAAAAAAATTAAAAATATTTTTTAAAAAACTAAATTTCAGGTCTAGGGAGGTGAAAAACTATACTTAGGAGAAGTCGACAAATTTTCATGTCAATACAAAAAATGTGCGCCTTTTTATGACTGTCAAAACAATTTTAAGATTAAAAAAAAAAATTCACGGAGAGCAAAGTTACAACCATTTTAAAATTATCGCGTCTCTAAAATCGAAGAAAACTCAATCTTTGTTCAAAAACTACCACTAAGCCTTTCTATGAAAAATGAGTCGTTGGACTTGTTAATTTATTTGGGATTTTCATGTGAGACAGTGTTCATAACTAGCTACATAAAGAGAAGTTATAAACTTTTAAAATGCATGATTATCTTCAATGAACATGCACTCTAGAAAAAAAACCCACCTTTAACATCGACTTTGCTTATGTATTCGTCGAGAGTGATATAAGAGTAGTTACCATAGTTCATATTCATCCAGATAGATGTGCACGTGTTTTCCTGGAAATTTTTTTTTTCAATGTGGCGAATAAGGAGAACAATCAAATTCAGAAAGGCAAAACATGTAAAACACAGAACACGAATGAAAAACTGATAAATACTGTATTGGCCCCCACAGAAGTGTATGGTACTTTTAATTCACAATGAAAAAAGTTATTTGCTTCCGTTGATATAATGAATGATAAGTCATGCTCATGCTCCTCTCAATCTCCACCCACCAATTTTCGTACCGGCGCGTATCACTCGTAAATTGTGTAAAAAAAGCCAACCATAGGAGAAACACTGCGCCCAAAAAAAGCGATGACTAATTTTTATGATGGGATCGGAGGGAACAACGAACAGAAAAAAAAGTAGGAGAAATACACATTTGTGCACTCTGCATGTTATGGTCTGGGAATGTAATTGATGGAGGCATTATTTTTTGCTTGGATGTATTGATTATTAAGACCAAGTACATGCAAATCAAACACAATTCTGCTTTTAACAAAAAACGTGAAAGTGAACCAGTGAAAAATGATGCAAAATCACCCAATAAATAGTGAAACCCCACAAGAATTTTTTTTGAAAAGAAAATCAGCCGGAAAAGTTTCAAATTATATGACCATCAAATTATGTGACCGTACATGCTATAACTAAGAATACAAAAAAATTTTGAATTCTGAAAATTACGGTACAAATTTCTAGTTTTTTCTGTAAATACCAAACATACTTAGATTTAATATAACCTCTCAAAATCAGCAAATCAGCTTTTCTACTACAAAAAAGTACAAAACTGTGAAATTGGGAATGACCAGACCATTTCACATATAGATATATAATAAGAAAAACAAAAAAAATCGTTGAAGAATTATTTCTATGTGTATTTTTAACGAGGAAAACGAATATCAACATTAAACTTTTTTTTTGTTAAAAAAAAGGAAAATGTTGTGGCTACTGTAAAATTGGAAATGAAACGATTTCGAAACATATTACTTTTTCTAAATATTGAATATGGACGTTCGAAAATTACTGTGAGAGAAAATAAGGGGCATATAATGAAACCCGCGTAATTGCTGAAGATTTGACAGAAATCAGCTTGAAAAAAAAGCGAATAACAGGTTCCAGAAATAAATCTACGTGAGTCATAATATATCTGCTCGTCAAAAAAATGTTTTCTAAATGGAGCTGATCCGATAAAATTATTTAGAAATGGATTTCCTTGAAAATCGGACCAGGCTTAGTGGACTGCTCCAGGATTTGCCTATTCTCAATTAAAGGAAAGCAAAGAAATTGTATTTATGTGTTATTAGACACCACAACATCGCAAATGAATTCAAAAGACGCGCTGCACATTGTTTCCTCTAAAAAATAGGACTTTTGTGTGTCTCGTGTGGAATGGCTACATTTTTGAAAGAAAGAACAACGTTCAAGAATAGCTATGACCTTGCGATTCATTGAAAAGAAGTTTCAAAATAGAAGTTTTTTTTTGCACTTCGGCTTCTTTTGTTTAACTTCAAAGGTGTTTTTTTCTTTTGAAAACTCCGAACGTTGAATAGCATATTTCGAAATGCATTCCTATCAGAATACCTCTAATGATACAATGTTGGAAGTTTGTGGATTAAAAGAGGTTACAGAGATGTCAGTGTGAGCATTTCTGAAATAAAATAAAAACTATTAAAAAAAAAACGTCATGAAGGCGCTAAATAGACATCAATCAGATGGGAAAAATAAGCAAAAAGCGAATTTTTGGCTACGTGCCTGGGATAGTTTTTCTGATTTTCTGAAAAGGAAGGAAGTTTTCAGTGAACAGAAGATATACAGTATTTTTTCACGTTTCTGCGTTGTTCTTCTCTCCCACAACTGTCCAATATCCAATAACCTGATAAAAGAGAATTACAGCAAAGGTTATGGATTCGCACAGTTTCTTGACGACCTGAATGACTAAAAAATGAGAAACGGGCGCCCGGCATGCACTTTGTGTGTGTATGTGTTTTGAAGAAATGAATTAGAAGCACACAATGCCGAGTATCGACGCGCGAAAAATAAAAAAAATAGCCAGACACCGCCGCGTGTCAAACAAACGAACAGCTTCTGAACACCGGTTGCCCTTTTATATATAATGACTGATATTGTACTATATATTGGAAAACCGATGTTGTGCAGATGTGTCATGTGATCCAAATTGTGTTTAGTATAGTAGTTTTCCACGTTTTCATTGGTTTGTAATAACATCTGTAACGACTCGTTTTCATGAAATAGTATTTTTCACCAACACATCCATATTTTGAAATTAGAAGGGTTCAAAAAATTTCGTCATATCTTTGAATAGTGGAGGATACGGGAAAATTGGGCATATTCCGATAACGTTTGAACATTATGAAGTGATGTGGTTCCTTGCAACTAAAAAGTCTTTGTATACTGTCGTAACAAATCTTGGACTAAGAGATTATTCAATGAGTTATATCTGTTTGCCATGATGCTGACTTGGATTCGTTGGGAATGGGTTAAGTGCATTTCGGACTATTTTAGCGAGAACTACGTGCTTGAAATTATCGGCGCTTACTTCTGTCGTCTCAAGGATGTTATCAAAAGTCAAAGAGAAATGAAAAAAAGTGACAACGCAGCTTCGTTTTACATGTGTTCGAAGAAATTTTGGTTGAATCCGCTAGGGTTGTGACTTTTTCCAACCGAGTTATATCAGTTTTCCGATGCACCTTTTGGATTGGTCTACCCTGTGAAGTGGTTTGCTTCTCATTCCATTCGATTCTAGAAGTTCCAGATTTTGCAGTATGATAGTTACAGAACCATTATGAGGAAATACAAGCTGAAAACAATACGGCATCGGTATACTTGAAACAGAAGTTGAGCAATAAAAATATTTTTTGCAACGTTTTAAAAAATAATTTTTTTTGATCTGCAATGAGTTCTGACAAACTTCAATGAAATTTCAAGATTCATAACTTTGCAGACAGAAAAACATTATTTGGAAGTTGTACTAAATGTGAACTTCTTCCAAACTGCTTTAATTTCATCGGAGTTGATTTTTTTCATCAATTATATCCATTTTTCTTCACAACATTCCGTTTTTCGAAGCTTTTTTCTCAAGATTTGGTCAAATATCCTGTCGTTTTCCATCGGAATTTAGTCAAACAACCTAGTTTTCAATATTTTGGAAATTTCAAAACGCATGAAAAATCCTTTAAAAAAGCTTTAAAAAGTTAAGACCGATTAGACCATACAAGGTAGTTTTCCCTGGAAGACAAAATCAGTAAAAACGTTATTGTTGAAAATTTCCAGTTTCTTGATGACTAATCTCTGATGTTCATTTCTTTCCGGTCAATAACAAGCAAAAAACCATTGTATCCATTCTTCATTCATCTCGATATTACTATCTTGATTTTGCAATTTTAATTTGAATAAATCGAAAAAAGAAAAAGAGGAAACAATTGAAAGTTTTGTGAATATAAACATACAGTCGCTTGATGTTAATCTATGCATATTTCGAGACTTCCACTTGTTTCGCAATTCAACAATTGTTTTCAATAGTCTTCTCATTGTATCCATCCTATTATCTCAATAGTTATTTTCCTCATTTTTTTTTGCTTGATTATTGACTTTTCCACCTTATAGTCTATCTATTAGATGAATACATAAGTACAAATCAGGATTAAGACCATAAACGGAAGCTAATTTCTTTTCTTCATTTGTATTTCCTCGTCTTTTATTGTATGTGTTTTTCACTTCGATTTTTTTCAGATCGTGGATTTCACATGATCATCTTACTCATTATTTTTATACTTCTTCTCCCAGTGAGTTTCATTTCATTTTTTCCACAACCAAATTCATATTTTTCAGAACTTTGTGACTGGAGAAATAGACAATGCAATAGTTGGTGACCCAACTGTCGACTGCGGGGATGACTTTTTTGAGGTGAGTCATTTGGTCGTGTAAGCAAATAGAGACTCCCAGTAACACGTCGTGGTACCACTACGTGATTAATATGCCAGATTTTTTTGCATGATACAAGAGTGTAAAAAAGTACACTATTCAGTTGATGATTAATATTCCAAAAAAAACATTGATGTCATGGGACAGCAATAGGTAGCACTAATAATCGCTCGTTTGTTGTAACAAAAACATTTCCGAGAAGGAAAGTTTTTGCAACAACAACAAAAAAACTGAAAAGTTGTACTAATAAGGGTCTGATACAAAAATTATTCAAAAACTCATGATGTCATTTGAAGTAAATTTTTCAAAGAATAAAAGTAAACAAAACATTTTTTGAAAATCTGAAAAACTGAAACTATTCTTTGAGTAAAGTCAAAATCTTTGTTCTTTATCATTAGGTGACATTTATGAGTTTTTTTCCACATAAAACTTCATTCCAGATTGTCTCAAGAATCAAATCTGTGTTGACGTTAAACAGTTGAAGTTCTTTTATGAAGCTATTTTAAATTTGAAAACTCGATCACTACATATATTCGCTCAAAACTTGCATTCATAATTTGGGTGATTTTTTGAGGAAACTCCCATACACATTTTTCTCGTGCAAAATTCAAAATTTATAATTTTTTCCATATATTTTGTTAGATAGAAATTAAATTTGCACTATCCATTTATACGATTTTCTTTTATATGCACTCACATTATTTTATATGTTCTCACATTTAATGTTATGGTAGCACATGAAGAAAATAGTGTTTTTAATGTGAAAGGAACTATACGACTCTTCAAAAAAGTTTTCCAGGTGAAATTTGAAACACGAACACAGTTCCATGGCATCGCATTTGTTCAAAATCATCTGGATAATCCAGATTGTCGAAGTTTTGTTCAACGCGACAACGTTGGCAAGAATTCGAGTCTCCGATTATCATTTGATCAATGCGCAATCGACAAACGACTTTCGGTTAGTTTCCGGTTTTACATCCATTTTTTATCTTGTGTTCACATCTATTTATGCCTATATGAATTCGGGAAATCTAATAATTGAAGAAATTAGATTCTTCGTGAGAAAATGATTTTTGATGAACTATTCATAAATACTTAAAAAGTTTATTGTTAATTTCCGCATTGAATTTTACAAAAAACTAAATACATAAGCAATTATTATATAAATAGATAAATAGTGTTGAATGAAAAGTAAATATTTAATTTGGCATTGGTGGCCATCCTCCAGCTTGTCCACCATAGGCTCCATATCCACCTCCACCAGCTGGTTGTCCTCCTTGTCCTCCTTGATACGATCCATATCCTCCACCGTTTCCTCCCATACCCCCTCCATATCCACCACCTCCGTATCCACCATCTCCTCCACCATATCCACCATTTCCACCGTATCCGCCTCCCATGTCACCTCCGCCATTTCCTCCGTATCCACCGTAGCCTCCTCCCATATCTCCGCCGCCTCCGTATCCTCCATCACCACCACCTCCGTATCCACCTCCCATGTCGCCGCCACCACCATATCCACCACCCATGTCACCGCCACCACCATAACCGCCACCACCTCCATATCCATCACCACCACCTCCTAAAAATTGAAAAACATTTGATAGTGAACAAAAAACCAAAATTAGTATTACCATAACCGCCTCCTCCCCAATCTTGTCCGAGAGCCAAAAGAGCACATGTTGAAAGGATAATGACAGAGCGACGCATATCTATAAAAAACCAAATGAGATTCTAATGTTTTTATCCCTATTGTTATATATTAGCAGAGAAGAAATAGAAAATGAGATGTGATATATGTGCAAAAATGAGAGGCTTTTATATAAATTTGGTGAGAAGAACCGCCTCACGAACGGCTCGGCAAGCAACAAAGAAAACCGGACACCGGGAGGTGCGCGTCAAAATTCGTTGAGCAAACTATCGATATATATTATCATATCAATAATAAACATATATTTATCTCGAGAAAAACAGGAAAGCGGCCAACTTTTTTCGCAGTTGGAAATTGAAAATGTTCCGGTTGTGCACTTTTTCCTGATGTTTGTGTTCACTTTATCATGATGGGTGGCGTAATCTTATCTCAAAGTTATGCGTCTATATATTTTTTGCAAAAATCAAAGACCAGTATATTATTACGTTTTTTCTTGAAATTCGTAATACACCTAATTGTTTTGAAATGTTCATTCTATTCATTAGAGTAAAATACATAACTTTGAAACAGAAATCTCAAAAAAAAGAACATTTATGAATGGAAAAAGAACGTCGCCTAGCTTTTTAGTATTTTTTTTTCACACGACAAAACCACTCATACTAACAAAAAACACACAAAAAATAAATGTGTAACCAGGGAAAAAACCATAAACGTGTCTAGATATAAATTTAAAACAAAATGTGAAATTCGAATCCACAATAGGCATGTTGGCCCTAAAAATTGCTGACACAAAAGCATCATATTGCGTGTGTCACGTTTTTGGACTAGGGAAATAGTACGAAAAACATGAAATACATATACATATATTTTTGCAGACATCTCCACGAGGATTATTTCTTTCAACCAATATTGTAGTTGCCTTCAATCCTGACTTTCTTACGAAAAATGATCGGATTTTTAAAGTTCAATGTTTTTATATGGAAATGGAGAGAAGAATTCAGAAAGAAATTCAGATATCGTATGTAGTTTAGTTCCAGGATCAAAAAATCATTGTTTTTCTCAGAATGCCGCCACCTACAATGCACTCAAAACAATTGAATATGCCTGTATGCAAATATGAAGTTTTAGATGGCTCACCAACTGGACCTCCTGTTTATTTTGCCACCGTCGGTCAGATGGTCAGTTTTTTCTTCTTTATTTGTTTATTATCATTAATATGATCTTCATTAATATGATCACTTCCAAAATTAAAACTAGGGCTGAAGTTACAATTTCTTTTTTCCAGGTTTATCACAAATGGACATGTGACACTGAACATGAAAACACTTTCTGCATGTTGGTACATTCTTGTTTTGTTGATGATGGAAATGGACAAAGAGTTCAACTACTAAATGAGAAAGGGTAAATAGGAACATCGATTTTTGTCAAAAAAAATTCAAATCAATCTGGCAGTTAGCATAGGATGAATTCGAGAAACTAGTTGGAAGTAACTTCTGGATAGTGGCTAATTAGTTCTGAAAAGAAGTTGTTTCTATTTTTTTTTCTCGCTCGAGACTACTACATATTAATTTCCGGGAAGATCGAAAGTTCAAAAAGAAACCAAAGGTTCAAAAATATGTATAACATGGGTCATAGAAATTAATGCAGATTCTTAGATACTATAAGAATGTCGAGATAAAAAGTAGGATTTAAAAAAAAAACTAGGACCTTGAATAGAGAACATTTTACGAACATTTCATCGTTTCTCTGGAATCCCTTTTTCATAAATGTGATTTCACATCTCATATAGGGCACCTCGCTTCTGGAATACAATTTTTAATATCAAATATCTTGGAATAAGTTTCCCGTACTATTTATTCTCAAAAAGCAATGTTGCTCTGATTACTGTGAAATTTTGTAGTGAAAAAACATAATATTCACAGTGTAGTCATATTTCACAAAGTATGTCATTTTTCTTGCAGTTAGAAACGGATCACGTTTTAAAACACTGAAATCGTTTTTTTTTTTTTTGAAACCTAAAATGTCACAAACACTTTTTTCAACAGATGTGCTTTGGACAAGTATCTTCTCACGAATCTAGAATACCCAACAGATTTGATGGCCGGTCGTGAAGCTCACGTTTACAAATATGCCGATCGAGACAATATGTATTTTGATTGTCAAATTTCCATAACTGTCAAAGAACCTGGTTTGGACTATTGTGATGTTTGTCCAAAAATCTAAATATTATCATTTCAAAGAAACGTTTAGGTTCCATCATGCCCTGACCCGCCAAGAAGACGAAGATCTTTTGATAACACCTCTTCTCCATCTTTTGATTATCAAAATGGTATGTTTTTTTCTGCAGCAAACAATATCATATCACTACGTAGTTTGAAAATCAAAACTTCACGTGTTTTGCATGAAGCCGAATAGTGATAGTTTATGATTTTTGTTTGTTGGAAAAACAAAACAATAAACACATGTATTGCAGATGAAGAGGAAATTGTTAGTGATTACATCATCCCGGATGACGATATCATTTCATTGAGCTGGCTTCAAATGAACTTTGACATGCGGATTGTACGTTGAAAAACTAAAATACCATTTCTCAAAAAAGATTAATTTTAGAACGAGATTTGCATGACTGCAATTGGCACTACAATTCTCGTCGTTTTGAATGCCTCAATCTTCATCATCTCCATATTCGCAATTTTCCATGTTTGTTGCATAAGAAGAAACCAGGAAAAGACAACATCTACACTTTTATAATTCTACATTATTATAATAATATTTAAACAAAATATGTTTAATTTCATAATATCGTGCAATATGATCAAATATGTGTTTTTTATTGTTTCACTTTTTTTCAATGAATTAATTATTCTCATGTGTTTTTTCTCATATTTTTTCTATTTTGAGAAAAACCGGTTTTCAGAGATAACTTTTTACTTTTTTGCACGGATTGTTTACATTCTGCAATGATATTTTGTACTTTTTGTTGATATGTAGCCCACAAAAAAGCAGTAACAAATGAAATGCTTATGAAACATGTCAGGTCATGACTACATTGTAGCTTATATTAAATACCTAAAACAATACAAAATGTTGCATTTGACTTGACTTTGTTTCATTTCAAAAAACTTATTGAATGCAAACAACAAATAAGTACTAAATTTTTCAACAAATAAGTACTAATCAGTATTACATTTTTTGGCCGTGTTCACAGAATTGCATCCATTCACTCGAAAAGGTCAGGAAAAAACAACAACACCAAGCCGGAAAAATGTTTGTGCTCTTAACAGAAAGATGACTTTTTTTAGGCATAACTCTTGAAATTTTTTTTTACTGAAAATGCTAGTATTCAAGAGAAAAACGTTCAGAGCTAAAAAATTTCGAAACATTCAACGGTTTACCAATTTTTTTTTCAAATACATTTATTTTAATTTAGGATTTTTGGTTAGAAAAATCCTTCGAGGGTTATCCCTTAATGAATATGTTCTTTCTTTTAAAAGCAACAACTTCTCAAAGTTTACATTTGAATTTTTTCTGAAAATAGTTTTCCAGATTGGCAACATTCTTGTTAAAACTAAAACTAAGAAGTATATTTTCTCGAATCATTAATTATTTTCCGTTCCTCACATGAAATACATGAGTTCTTTTTGCAGAATCATCTTTACCCAGATAAAAATATCCCATCTTCTTAATAGTATCTGCCACCAATTTTTACACCGGGCTTCTGTTCTTCTCTATTTGTTAATAAATATCTTTTTGTTCATCTGCACCCCCACTAAACTTGTGTTAACCGGCCCACATGTCCTTCACGTGGGTATCCAAGTGGTCATCCCTCATTTCCAGTTCATTGATCTATTCCGGTACACATTTTATCATCTATGCTCTTTAATTTTCACAGTGTTTTTGAATAACATATGTAACTCATAATATTCAAAAAAAAAATTATTCATAGACTCTGAATTTTGCTTTTTTCATAACAAACAACAACCTTCATTTTCCTTCATTTTTCCTCATTATACATAGTTTATGTTCGCTTATTCACATGCTATTCACATGAGTGTCCCCGTGGTCTTCCCCCATTTTATGTTCATCGAACGTTGTCGGGAAACCCTTTTCTCTATTTGCTCCTCAACTCCCACACTATTTATTCAAAACAATACGCGATATGCGCAATAAGCATCGATTTTTTGTGGCTTTTCTCAATTTTTTCTCTAACTATTGCATCAGTTTTTCTCGATGACTAATGGTTTCGTTGTTTCGTAATCTAAAAACTATATTTTTTGGTTACACAGAATTTTTTGCAAATCATACATCTCACAACAGTTTGTGATTTGAAATTTCAATGAAAAATTCTTCTTTTTCTATAAAAACGTTCCATTTCATGATTTGATTAAGAAATATCTCATGACTTGTTTATACCTAGTCTAGTCTAGTGTAGTACTTCACAACAACATCCTATGGGATGATATGTCCTTTATATTTCCGTCGTTTCAGTTATATACCTATAAATATAATTGTGATACCAGCTGTTCGAAAAATTAGAAAACTTCTTGTGTCTAATTCACATGCAATATGTATCAGACAAGAGGGTGGTGGTGGTGGTATGATTAAAACAAAGTTTGTCATCGACATTTTTATCAGTATATTTATCTTTTTTTCTTATTTTCATTCCACTTATTCTGTCTCTATTGAGATTTTTTAAAAGAATAGTTTGTATTTTTTGCAGCTTTCCAAGCTTGTCATCCGCTCAGCGGAATGGCATCGACGTCAACGGCAGAAGCTTTTGAAACATGCAAGAAGTGTTTTGCTGGCAGTGTGGCTGCGGCCATTAGTAAAACAACGACAGCGCCGTTTGACCGAGTGAAACTTGTTCTCCAGGTATGTCCGATGAGAAAAGATCTTACTGTAATGTGATACATGAAGAATTTTTGATAAGGTTCTCAAATCTTTTTTTTTTGATTGATGAAAAACACGTTTCTTCCTACTGAAACATGAGACCAAACATTCACAAAAGAAAACTGAAGGTTTCGCAATTATTTTTCAAACAAAAATATTATGACCCCATTATAAAATTTCATGCCTCAAACATTCAAAGAATCAAGAATACAAAGTGGGCATACGTAAATTTTTTTTTGCAAACTCAATTATCATTTTGAGTGCAAAATCGTCTTATCAGTTGTCTCATTCCCGCAATAAACTTTGAAAAAAAGAAAAAATTGAATTTTTTTCAGTTACAAAAACGTGGAGAATTCGCGGTAGCAGAATACAATGGCATCAAAGATTGTATAACTAAAATACGATTAGAACAGGTATCCACTATCTGTTTAAGACATTGTTTCACATCGACCGAAGTTTAGGGTGCACTTGCACTATGGAGAGGAAACGGGGCTGGTGTTGCAAGATGTCTACCAAATCACACATTGAATTTTGCGTTTCGAGATATTTATCGAAATCGAATTTTGAAAAGTGTCGATCGAAACAAAGATTTCAATAAATTTCTTGCTGGAACTTTTGTTTCCGGTGGATTGGGTGGAGCGACAACATTGTTTTTGTTATATCCGTTCGACTTTGCTAGAACTCGATTAGCTATTGATGCAAAGAAGGATGGATCCAGGAAATATACTGGAATGGTGGACTGTCTGAAAAAGATCAGATCAACTGAAGGAATTGGGGGATGGTTCAAGTGAGTTACATTTCTAATTGACTTGAACAATATCCTATTTTTATAGAGGATTATCATCAGCGATGCAGTTCGTAATCGCTTCACGTGCAATATTTTTCGGAATATTTGACAGCATACGAACAAGTGTTGATGATCCAAAATCTCTCAATTTCGCAGCTTGTTGGGCTATCGCTCAGGTAACTAAATATCCTCAAACAATCATCCAAATTTCAAATTTCAGGTAGCAATAGTGACAAGTGGAATGATCTGTTATCCGCTTGATACAGTTCGTCGGAGCATGATGATGCAATCGGGTAAAAAAGTCAAACAATATACGAGTACAAAAGATTGCTGGCTCAAAATTCACAAGTGAGTGGTTTTCAGAGTAGAGTTGGATATAAATGAATCTTATACTTTTTCAGACAAGAAGGTGTCAATGGTTTCTATCGAGGTGCTTTGACAAATTCTCTACGCTCAACTGGTGGTGCATTAATCATCACATTCTATTATGAATTTTCAAAATACATGTGATTAATATAATTAATATTTATTTTATTTCATATTGAAATAATGAATAAAACTGTTATAAAAATTGGATTTCTTGTTGATCAATAGAAAAACTGGGATTATATTATTTTTTGTACAAGAATTTCGATAAATCTCTTTTTGAAACGGGTGCTCCAAGCGCGTCATACCTAAACTCGTATTTTTTCTATCATCCTGATGAGTCTATTTCTTACGAAATTTATAACCTTTAACGGTTCTCTTTTGAAATATTTTTTACAAAAAGATTAGAATGTTCTATTCGGAAATGGCGATTCGATGGTAAAACAAAATGTTGTGTGATTTCTCAAAAATCTTTGTTTCAGCGTGACTAATATCACATTATTTTGAACCCCATTATTTGGGATGTTTATTTTTTTCGAAAAAAATGACAAAAATAATCAGAAAAATATATTGAACACACCTGAACTGTAAAAACAAAAAATCCAGCATCTGTTTCGAAGATGTTATGGGTTCTAGTTGTATTGCTTGTTCGGCCTTTTCTTAATATAAACTAACAAAAATTCACGAATTGATGAAAGTTTTCTTATTTTGAAAAACCAGAAGAATAATACCAATCGGTCCCAAAAAAATTAACCTCATAACGTTCGTAATACGAAAAATAACGCATCAAAATGAATAATGAAAAAGGTTCTTACGTTGATCAAAATGGGCAACCACACTTTTCAGGAAATTTCTCATAAAAATAACAGCAAGCTCTGTCAACTTTGATAGTTTAAAATTGGACAGTGATACAGACAGTTCAAAATGTTTACACTATTCTTATTAATAAAATACATTTGAGCTTTCCCGGCAAATATACAGCTTTCCCGGCAAATAAAAAAAAACAAACAAACGATTAATGTTCCTTATGACCATTATTCATACCACATGTTTTTTGTGTGTCAAAATGTTCTGACCTTTTTGTCACTCGCAAACTAAAAATGCCGCACAACATTGAAATTGATCCACACTTTTTTTTGATGATTCTTTTTGGTATAAAAATAGGTATATTTTGAATAATCTGGAAATCAGAAATCAAATTAATCGCATAGTACAAGTCACCTTTAGTGAATTAATTCTGACGTTTACAGATTGAAGTTCGAATTAAACAGACATAAATTTCCATTCATAGTTGTTTTTTTTACATTCTTAAACTCAGTATTAATTTCATTCAGTTGTTTATTTATATTTGTTTACGCAAAAATCAATAAATATTGAGAAAAGAGATCATCAAAACAAGATATGGAGAGATGATGGGTAAAGTGTAGTGTACTATGTACCCATTATGTTGGATATTTATTTCTATTCTTTTTTTTTGTCAATCGATTATATAAACTCTTATCGTTTTTCTTGTCTTTTTATTTGTTTCTCGAGAGTTTCAAAAAAAAAAATGTGTTGTCGCTTTTACCTCAACCTTGTTTACTACTCCACAAAAAATATTTTTTCTTTCGTTTTTGACCAGAAAAAATCAATCATTAAATTTCTTCTTCTTCTTTTTGTTTTTCATATTTGCACGTTATTTTTTTTCAGAAAGATGATCTTTCTTATATTCCCGTTATTCCCAATATTGGTGCTTATTTTGATGTTTTTGGCGGTAACTGGCAAATCTCTAGGTATAAGAGAATGGTTGGTTGATACATTGGATCGCATTTTTGAGGTTTGAAAGTTTCAATATGAAATAGAGAAATAAAACATGTTTTTCAGTGGGGTGCAACAGTGTCTGCAGCATATGATGATACCGAATATGAACAAGCATTAATTGATGAGAAAAATAATACAGTTCCACTTGGAAGAAAACCAAGGAGAACATCATCGTCTAGTGATTTAGGTCAGTTTTATTTTCAAGACTTATATTTTTCCCTTTATTGTTGAACTTTTGGAATTGAGAAAATCGGTTTCACTTTCAAAGGTTTTATTAATTTTTTCCAAAATCCAATGTTCTGCTCTGATGAAGTAAAAAAAGTTATGAAAACGTTTTTACGAAAACGTATTTTATGATAAAGAAAGTAGTCACGTTTTATCGATGAATTCTCACCTGATTTTTCAATGAGACTATTCATGATGTTTGACTGCACAAAAGCACGTTTTTAAGAAATATATCAAGAAACGCTTGGAGAACGCGATCCGAGAAAATTGGATCTGAACATTTTCAAACGGCGAAATTCTCAAATACTAGGTTTTCCGATAAGAATTTATTAGGAGGTTTTACTAAGTCGGTGGTACGTTTTCATTTGAACACAACTTATTCTTTGGTGTCACCCTTTTTTTCACTTCATATGCACTGAAATAGTACTCAACATGCGAAAAAATATTCCGATTCAGTTCAAAAGTTTAAAATTGTAAACGGAAGCGTATATTTTACTAGTATTTTTTGAAATTTTTTCAAAAATATATAAACCATTTTGCATTTCAGAGCTAGAAAATATCATGACAATTGAAAAAAAAATTAATCAGTTCAAAACATTTTCAGGAATTATTCATCGTGAGAAATCAGAAGTCATTGATGCGAAACTTCACGCCACAGACATTCCAACATCGAAAAAAACGACTGTCAGTGTACTTGTCGATGACACATTGGATTTTATCACTGTGTGTACTTCATAGTTTGGGTCTTTTTTTACGAAACAACAATATTTTCAGGCTGGAATGGAAGCAATCATCGAAGATCAAGTTACAAACCGGTTTTCAGCAGCTCAACTCCCCTCATGGAATTTGCTCAGTCGCACAAAATATTCGTTCCATTACTTCAAGTAGGAATATCAGAACAATTTTAAAAATCAACGTTTTTAATTATTACAGCTGGAGATTAACTCTTCTTTGGGTTGCTGGATTCATAGTTCGATATTATATACTTGTGCCTTTTCGGGTTGCATTGTTCATAATTGCTATTTTCCTCATGAGTACTTTAACAACAGTTGTAGGATATATCCCAAATGCCAAGTAAGTTTGACGACCTATTTTTGAATACTCATACATTTTTATAGGGTTCGAAAATGGATGAATCGTCGTGTTATGTTGATGTGTATGCGTATTTTTTCACGAGCCTTTTCTAGTGTTATCAGATTCCACGACAAGTGCGTTTATCTCTATCCTGCTCTTAACAATATATGACTTTTTAGAGAAAACCGAGCTAAGAACGGTGGAATTTGCGTTGCTAATCATACTTCGCCAATTGATGTTATGGTTTTGAGTTGTGATAATTGTTATGCTATGATTGGTCAAAAACAAGGTGGAATTCTCGGATTTCTACAATCATCTTTGAGCAAATCAGAACATCATATTTGGTTTGAACGTGGCGAAGCTGGAGATCGTAAGAAAGTGGTGGAACGGTAAGTTTTCATGATCACAATAACAACAAATAAGATCATTTTTCAGGATGCGTGAACATGTTAACGATGAGAACAAACTTCCAATCATCATTTTCCCCGAAGGAACATGTATCAATAATACATCTGTGATGATGTTCAAAAAAGGATCTTTTGAGGTATATTTTTCAATTTTATTCCATGACTTATTTTCAATTACAGATTGGTAGTACCATTTATCCAATCGCCATGAAATATGATACTCGTCTGACTGATGCATTCTGGAATTCAAGTGTTGAATCATACGGTAGATATTTATGGAGCATGATGACTTCTTGGGCTATCATCTGTGATGTTTGGTATCTGCCACCAATGACACGGGAAGAAGGCGAAGATTCGATCACATTTGCTAAACGTGTCAAAAAAGCAATTGCAAAGAAAGGAGGATTGGTCGACTTGGAATGGGATGGTGCATTGAAACGTGAAAAGGTTTCCAGCAAATTAGTGAGCTTGCAACAAAAACTGTATTATGAGCGTCTGGCAAGAACAACAACTTTGAATAGCTTGTTGAATGAGAATGATGTTAAATCAGAAATCTTGGACATTATGCAAGGAATCTCTGAAGAAGAAAGAAATGCTCTTTTGATGGATATTGATGAACAAGATGATGAAGAGATCATGATCAGAAAGGTAATAAAAATTCTAGCAATGAAAAACAAAACACGTTATATTTCAGATCTCAAATTACATACCGAAACTAAGTGGCGATGAGTCGATTGATCACAAAAAAGTTGATTAAAATTAAAACTGGAAACAGTAATCTATTATTGACGAGTATTTCAAATTGTTTTTGTACAAAATTAGAGAAAATGTTTTTTTTTTTGAATATGAGTAGATTAAGTGATGAATAAATATCGTTCAATTTTCAGACTTTTTTATACATAGGGTATTTAGTGTTTTGGCACATTTCTTTCTTTGAAACTACCCTATAACACGAAGAAAAATGAGCCATATCGTTGCTTTGTAAATTTTGAAAGATGGTTTAGTGGAATCGAAAAATATAATTTATTAGATACCAGTAGAACAAGTGTTGGATAAAGATCGTTCAATTATTACAAACGTTACTTATTATTAATTATTACAAATTATTATTATTATTATTATTATTATTTGAAGTTCAAAATATGGCCATCAAATTATGACACTTTAATGTTTCCGATTAGAGGTGAAAAATGAGAAATCTGTTTTAGAGTTCCGTTCAACTTCTTCAAATGGAACTGATGGTCCATGACCTCCGCCAAAACCACTTCCACCTCGTCCGCCACCAAATCCACTGCCACCACCTCCAAATCCTCCAAATGGTGAACCACCATTTCCACCACCAAATCCTGATGATGGTGGAGCTTGAGCTTTTGGTGCTACTGGAGTTTTTGGCGCCTCAACAGGTGAGAGACCGAATGCTTCTCCGCTTGGCATAGATTCAAAGTCTGGCACTGGAACTGGTCGTCTTCCACCCATCATCACTCCTGAATCTCCCATGAATGTTGTTTGGACATCATCTCTTCCTTGTTCGAATCCTTCATCATTTGTTCGAGCTGAAATTTTTCAAGAAATAAACTTGAGATTTTTCTTTCAAAACTAAATGCTTACGGGTCTTTGGAACAACTGGGAGTGGCGTGGTTTGTGGTGTTGGTGGACGAGTTGGTGCCTCTGTTTGAACCATTGGCAAAGCTCTTGTTGCTCCAACAGTGAATGCTGATGGTGGTGGTGGTGGAGCTGGTGGCAGTGGCCCAACATATCCCGGTGGTGGTGGAAGGAAGTATGGGAGAGATGGCTTTTGTTGAGATGAAAGATCTAAAGGAGCTCCAGTTCCGAACGACTCGATCTGGAATATCAAATTATGTCTATATACAGTTTCTAATTTTCTCTTACAGCGGCAGCTTTACGAAGTTTTGCTTCTTCGATTTTAGCAGCCATGGCACGTTCACGACTCGTTTTGTCTCGTCGCAAAGATCCTGGGTTCAATATCTCACGAGCAATTTGCGAACCAAATCCAACTAATGAGTTCTCAGAATAACCATGTTCTAAAATATCACGTGGTGCATATGCTGGTTGTTTGCTGCTTTCGTAAGTTCTCACAGCCGCTGCCTAAAAACATGATTGTTCTCATAAAAATACACGAAAATGTTTAGCTTACCTTTGATCTAGCCGCAGCTTGTCCAGTCAAAATGCTACTCAAAATTGGTCGGATATCCTCAATGATTCCAGAAACTGGAGTCATCATTTGAGCAAGTTGTTGAGGTGACAAACGAGGAAGGGTGATTTGAGGAATTTCTGGTTTTGGTGGCTCTTCTGCGACCTCAGTTCCAGCTTCTGATGTTTCTGTGCTGTTTTGTGAAGTTACACTTGTCAATTCTTCTTCACTCAATTGTCTGGCTGAAAAATCACAAACGTATGATTTTTTTTGAAACAAACACAATTTCAAGAAAATCAGGTAAACTAACTTTGCACTTCAGCATCCGTTGTTGTGGTTGGCTTCTCTGTAGTTGTAGATGTTGTGGTAGTGCTAGCTTCAGTAGTAGTTTCCTCCTCCTCTTCTTCAGCTTCAGGAATTGTAGTTGTTTTTCTTGTAGTTGTAACTTTCTTGGTAGTTGGTTTATTGGTAGTAGTAGTAGTTTCTTCCTCCTCTGTGGTAGTGCTTGGCTCCTCAGTTGATGGAACAGTAGTAGTTTCTTTGATTTCCACTTCAGCTGTTACTTTTTTGTCTCGGTTATTTCTGATTTTCTCTGAAAAAAGAAAAATTAATATTGGAATAGAAGAAAAAATACATACTCATTGTCTTGAGGAAATTGTTGATCTTCTTTCGAGCTTCATCTCTTTCATTTTTTCGTTTTTGAACCTCTTCATTCTTGCGCTTATCTCGACTTTCTTCGTCATCAAGTGACTTGAGAACCTGAAAAATTTATTTCATGATAGAAAAATTAGTAGAAATTTATTTGAACTAAAAAATATTTCTAGGAATCCTGAATGTTTCAATTTTCCATTCTCCTACTTTGATTACACGTGAAAAGTAGTTCATTTACCTCGATAGCTTCTTTTTCAAGAGCTTCTTCTTTCACCAATGGATTCTCTGTTGTAGTAGTCGGTGCTTCTGTTGTTGTTGTTGTCGTTGTTGTAGTGGTAGTTGTTGTAGTTGACGCTTTAATAGTTGTTGGCTTAGCAACTTTCTTTGTTGTTGTTTTTGTTTCATTGAAAAGTTCAGCAACAGACATCTCAGTCAATTCTTTCTCAACTAATTCCTCCTCTTTTCTATAAATCTCCTCAAGTTTCTTAATGTATGATGGTTTCTCGTCTTCTCCTGATCCTTCCTCTTCAACATCTCCAGCTGTGTGAATCTTAACAGAAAGATGAGTTCCTTCTGGTTCAGGAGTTGCTGGTGTAGTAGACTCAGCCTTGTCTTCTGTTAGATTGTTATCATCGTTAGTAAATTCGATAGAATCTTCAGATTTTTTCACAGATCTAATTGTTGTTGCAGGAGCTGCTGTGGTAGTTGTTGTTGTTGTAGATGTAGATGTAGTAGTAGACGCAGTGGTTGATTCTTCTTCTTCTCCACTATCATTATCTGGTTGAACCAATCTTCCAGCATGTGTGTTTTTCACAATCTCCTCAGTTGTTGTGGTCGGAGCCTCTGTAGTTGTTGTGGTTGTGGTAGTAGTTGTTGGCTTTGGTGTTGTAGTGGTGGTAGTAGTTGTGGTAGTTGTGAACATATTTTGACCCTTGATTCTTGGCAATAGAAGATTCAATAACTTCTCATTGATAATTGAATCTCCCTTTCCTTTTTTCAATTTGTCCAAATCGAGCTCGTTTGTATTAACAGTTGGTGGTTCTAACGTGAAAGATCGGATATTGGAAGGTTGATAGCTGGAAATAAAAAATTTCAATATTCCTAGAATAAAAACCTGCTCACTATTTTGGATTGTTTCGCATAGCGATTTTTCGGATAGCATCACTCCAAACACCCATAGCATTTTTCATACCGAATTGATCGATATAATCGGATGCTGATGGTCCGGACGAGAAGAATTGTGCATGACTGGCAATAGCCATGGATGAGAGGAAAATCAACACCCTCATCTGAAATTAATATACTTGTTATAAATACACTTGAATGCCAAAATGAAGATGTTGGCTAATCTCGAGGATAATGAATAAAAGCGAAAAGAAAAAACAGTGAGGAGAAAAGGGAATGATGAGAAAGTGGGAAATGGGAAGAACGGTCAAATAATGGGTGAAAGTGATGAGAATGAAGAAAGTGAGATGGACAAGAATTGACTATATCCGCGCAGCGGTTATCTTCTATTATGTGGGTCGCGCCGTAGGATTTTGGCTTTTTCTTTTCTTTTCGCATGATGAATACGAATAAAAAAGAGGAGAATAATAACGATGATGATGATGAAGCTACTCGGTATCAAGATGAGAATATTTCTCTCTTATATCTGGTTGAAAATAAAATGTTTTGAGATAGGTCAGATATAGAAAAAAACACAACTTTCAAAGCGACCATTTTTTGAATAATAAGTGTTTGCATAATAGCTGGTCGTTTAAGAATTGGGTCATTCACACAGTTTCATTCTTGTCTTTCCGTTGATCCCGTTACTAGTTTTATGGATATTTTGAGAAGATTGTTTGTTTGGCAAAAAAGTACACTGTCTACGATTTTGGATATTTATTATATTGAGCGTAACGTTTTAGAAGTGCGGAAGAATGTTGAAGATCACGAGCATGAGCTAACGATAAATTCACAGTCAGAGAAAGAGAAATGGCACCAAATCAAATTAAAATCTGTGACCAATAGAAAAAGTTAATATATCAAACTTCCCTTTTCACAAAATTTACTCATATTTATCATGTCGATGAAAATAAAACCAAGGTTTGAATCTGTAACTTTTTGAACGCAAATATGTTTGTTTCACAGTCGTGTGTTCTGACAGATAAAAATGATATTTCCTACAATGTATTTACTCATTTCTTGAAACAATTATTACAACATATACTTCAGAAAAAATACAAACATGATGAAATTTTCGAGATCTCAATGTGCAATTTTTAAATGCTCACAAGTGTCGACAATATGATTACTAGTAATAATAACAATTTAGCATCGAACTCTGAAAGTTGAATTGTGAATTGTTAAAAAATTATTTGGGATTTTATATAGGCTAAATTTATTTTTTATTCATTTAGAGTTTCCACATACATATATTTTAATTTTTTAAAATGAGATTGCAATCATCGTGAATTTTAATAAATTTCAGTGTAAAAAATCAATTACATATTCATCTACACAGTCTTTCAATTATTCCAGGTGGGTCATAAGGTATTCCAAATTTTTGTAGTGCATTTCTCCCGTCCATATCTGGAAATATTCAGTTAAAAAAATGTTGGTTGTTTTTTTTTATGTAAGCAAAAATACTCAATTGAATATAATGTCATAGAATAATATTTCTCTTTTAAATTTCAAAGGTAATCTTTTTTATGTATAAATGTTAGAGTATTGTCTCTAATGGCAATCACTTCAGATTTATAAAATGTTACTATTGTCATATTCCTCCTAATGATAAGATTTTTCTCAATACTCTGTGACTCTAAAATTTTTCAAAAACGACTTCATTTTTCTATTGTCAAAGTTCACTCTACACTTCAATTGAAATCCACATATTTTGAATAATTGTTCACTGACTCATATGCACTTTTATATAAGACCTCCTTTATATAAGAAAGAAGAAAAAATATGTCAGCAAAAGAATCTAACACTTGTTTTTCGTCTCAAAACGTTTCCATAACAACAATGGAACATTTTTGAAAAGAAGTAGTCGTCGGGTCATTTGAAGCAAAAAAAAACGAGGAAGAGTGGACATACGTTCATCGCAATTTTGGTATGCACTTGTTTCCTTTTTTCGACAAAATTATTTATTATACGAATGTTTTTCCAGAGCTATACGATTTTTTCTCTTTTTCCTCCTTCTTTTATTCTTTTTTATTGATTGTCTGATAATAAGCTCTTTTTTTTCAGTCTTTCAAAAATAATGGTGAGAACATACGCGTTCAATGCTTCAAGTCGCTCAGATGTGGTAAGATTCAAATATTTTTTTTTGTGCTTAACTGATTTATAAATAAACATTTATAGTTCGAACAATACAAACACACAGCTGCAACTCCACTTCATCAAAATAACGGCGGGTTTTCACGAAGATCGCAAGACACAATATCACCAAGCTATTCAGATTCTAGGTAGGTTTTTTTTTGAAAAAGACTTTTTTGAATTTTGTTTCAACAGAATGAAAAATAATGAATCACCAATGGCGCCACCTACACAGCAAACAAATCAACAACAAATTCAACAATATTATCAAAATTCAAATTCAAATGACATTAGTTTTCCGCCAATCAACCAATCTAGTATTTATCAGTCATCATTTCATTCATCGATGATTGATCCAATCGGATCTATTGTTGGATTGAGATTAATTCAAATGGATGGACAGTTAGTATACGTTCCAGTTGAACCGCAACTCAATTTTCTTATCAATAAACATTTTGGATCGTCAAACACATTCCCAGTTATACCACAGCTACCAAATCCTATGGTTAGTTTCGAAAAAAAAATTTCTCCTACAAGTTGGATTTTTTTTTTGGGAGAGTTCATTTTTCTTCCCATGGTCTTAACCGCCTTGCTAAAGACTCCTTGATCAAAGATCATGATCGAAATTTTGAAAAAAATCACAGACAAGATAAAAACCATCCAGTTATTTCTCGTTTTAGACAAATTTCAGTGCAATTTTCGTATTTTTTCACTATGTGCCCAGTAAAAAAAACAAAATTGTTCCATGTTGTCCTCATCTGGAAGCTATCTGTGCAATTTATATACAACGAAAACAAATTCTGCACGCATGAAAAAGTTTTTGATGAATTTTTTCTTGCAAATTTTTGTGAGAGGGGCAGTAATAATACAAAGGGAAGACCAAATAATTTGATTTCATTATTTTTGAACCTTTAGCGCAAAGTTGTAGTTTTTGATTATTCAGATACAATCCTTGCCACCTATTCATCAGTACCAACAACCGAAGTTTCATGATGATTATCAAATTCAACAACCAAACCAATATCAGCAACCAAAAACTGATTGGAATGATAATTATACATCAAATCGAAAACCATCTACAACCATGCATCAATCAGGAAGTCTACCTAATCTTTCTCAGAAACCGTGTGTTTTATTCTAGTTTTCTAAATTAATTGATTTTTCTCAGAGTTCTATCATTACAAGAACAACATAAGCTTGACTTGGCGAGACAAATTGAGGATAATAAGCGACGTCGAGAAGCTGAAAAACAGAAAGAATATGAGCAAGAGCAACGAGAAATCAAAAGGTTTTTGTAAAATAATTTCGTCGACCCCTGAAACTTTTTTCTTGCAGATGGGAAGAATATCAGAAACGTATTCGAGATGAGGAAGAACGAGAAAGACGTGCGATAAAGGAAAAGGCGATGGCGATGGAACGACGACATGAACAGATTTGCGAGCAACAGCGGGTATGATTTAATTTCCTGGAAAGCCGAGTACTTTTCTTTTCAGCTTGACGCAGAAAATAGAAAACATGAACAACGTAGACAATCATATGCAAAACCACAGCAACAACAAAGTCATAGGCAGAATACATTCGATGAAGAACCTATAAAGCCTCAGAAACAACAACAAAGTGAAAGAAGATATTCAAATTCAGGTAAATCGATAAAAACCTCATTAATTTGGATTGTATGTGGAAATCATCACTTCATAGAAAAACAGTGTTGACATTTTCCTAGCTCTAGTTGTTCATCTATTATATTTCAGAGAGAAAGTAAAACATTTTCAGCCTTCAGAAACTAGAGACACAAAAAAAAGTTTGTGAATGCATTTAATGCACAACTGCTGAAAAATTCATAAAGAATGTACTTTGAGTGTTCCAAATTGTTACAAAACCAAAGTTTCTGGAATATCATAGTTTTGTTTCAGAATACACACCGAATCCCCAGCCACGTTCCATTCGTCAAGAAACTCGAACTCCACCACAACAAGAGTATCAACCACGACCTGATTCAAGTCAACCAAGAGAAATCGAATGGTGGGAGAAAAAACCAGCATGGCAAGAAAGGGTATGCTGTTTCAAAGTTTTTTACAAGCATGAGATTTTTGCAGATGACGGCTGAACGGAAAAGTGCAGCGATTCCGACACTTCGTGGAAAACCACCTGCGGTTCCAGATAGTCAGAGGTAAAAATAGTTTTAAAGTTCAAAGAATCTGATGATTTTTTTTTCTAGGAGTAGTTCTGAAGTGACAAGTCGACCATCGTCAAGAACAACTCAAACACGTGGATCAAATCGCATTGCAATGAACGACAATGAGATGGAGAATCAAACATCGAATATGTCATCTGAAAACCTTGATGAAGCGCCAAAAAGAACATCGGCTGCAAAAATCAAAGCTCCAACTGCATTCACAATTAGTGCATAATGTTTTTTTTGTTCCTGCTTATGCTTATTTTCTGCTTGAATAGTTTATAACTATACGAACCATTAAATAAAAAAACGAGAAAACAAATCTAACTAAAGAACTAAAAATAAATTACGTTACATTAGGTGGGTGGTTTTTTGGTGTCATGATACATTTTAATTTGTTTTTCAATAAAGTGTGAAATGAAAATAATGTTTGAGTCCTTATAAACATGAAACTCTTCAGAAGTGGCGGTCACCAGTCAAACTTCGAGGCAAACCGAGTTCTCCATTTTCAGACATGTCTCCAACAAATGAAAATTTAAAAAAATTGGAATTTCTAGGAAGTGGGGCACAGCTTTGCAGATGTTTGGAAATATCCTCAATAACAAGAAAAATCAGAAATTAGAAGCTGTAATCTAACTGGAGTATTTTCCTTTTTCCCGTTTGTTGTACTGTGAAGCACCCAAAATTGAAAAGTACAATCATTAGAGTGGCCAAAAAATATTTGCCAGGAAACACATGAAAAGCAGTATCCCATTCTCAAAATTATAAAAATGTTAACATTTTCCAAAAACTACGCTTGTAGTTGGAACTTTTCGATATTTGCTTGAACTTGAATTTATTATCCTGAACAACATCTTTTCATTGTCAACAGTTCAATTTTTCCTGTATAAATTAGAAACCAAAATCAGCAACAATAGATACATTTATTGACGTGGACATAACAAAATCATTATTATCATCATATCTAATTACATTTTCATTCATATAAACGTCGTTTTCTTGTTATAACTACCATTGGTCGTATCCTCGGACCACTCCGCGTCCACCGTGATTGACGAATCCTCGAAGTGGGAGCGATCCCTCCACCGATTGAACGTCCCCAATTATTCCTGAAAATCAGAGATTTTATCAGAAATTAATATTCAAACTAGTGAATTTTCACTACACTCAAAGAAAATAGAAGTGCTGTTAGTTGGAAAAAAGAGAATAAAAACAAATTAACTTTTTCTCATAATCCAATATATTTTTAAATATAATATCTTCTGGCAATGTATCGATATCAACCATTGAAATATCAGCTATCACTTGCCCAGCTCTAACTGTAATATATAAAAAGAACAACACTCATTCTAGCTAGTATGATAGCTTATTGGTATATGATTATTACCGTATAATGGGCGACCATGTCCACCACGGAACGAGGATACTGTAGCAACCAAGATAAGGAGAAGAACAATAACTGTGGTAACGAATTGCATTCTTACTGAAAGAAATATATGAGAACTTTTGTGTGGGAAGACGGGTAAATGAAAAAAAAAAACGAAAATGTCACTTTTCTTTCCTGACTTTTCTAAAAGAGAAGTAGAGCTCCGCCCATTTTGAGTAGATTTATCTCGTTATGCTAACATGTTTTCACACTTTTTCTATAAAAAGACAAAAAAAGGAACATCATCAAAAACCAATAAAAAGGGACCACCAAATTAACAAGTACGAGTGAGTAATAAAAAACGTTGCTTTGTGATGAAAATAAAAATGTGGTGGCCTAAACTTCACTAAAAATTACTAAAAGAAGCCAGAAAATGTGTTTTGGCTCAAAATTTTATTCTATCAGACAGATTGGTTTGGAATGAACCTAATTGTATTAAAAAGAAAACCAGCGTATTACTAAACAGGGATCAATCAACAAACAAACTTTTTTTTTGAATTCATTAGACTGGAAGGAGAGTATTCTAAAAAAAAACATGTACATAGTATAACTAACTTCTGGATTTACGAAAACAACTTTTTAAAGCGAGTGACCTCACTTTTTGAAATTGTCGCAAACATTGAGTGAGTCATGATACTCATTTGAAGTTTCTCATCGGATAGAAAAACATTTCAAAAAATACGAAAACATTTAACTCAACTTTCAACACTATTAAGGTTGTTTATTTTTTGATTTTTGTGAAACGCAAGACGTGTGGGAAATGAATTTGTTGTGTATGATGATCATATTTACCAGTGTCATATAGAAAATATTCAAATAAGTCCCTTTTCATGTTATTTCTTTCAACAAAATAGGATAGTTCGCTTTGCTTCAAAAACGTGGAATGTTTCGAACTGAACAACAATGTGAGGAGTTAGAGACTTTCCACGCGTTATTGTTTCATGATTCATTATTTCTAGCCCTGATTTCAAAATTTCGTTATAAAATTTGTCTTTGATACCTTGTCAAGAATTTTCCGAGAAATAAAACAATCTACTCAGAATTTTCAAAAACCCGTTTTCTGATTATTAGAAATTTCATTTTTATTTACTTAATTTTATTATTTAATTCAATTTTCGGCAAAAATCAAGCTCAAAACTTAAGCGTAATACATCATCACCATGACCAACTATATCGGCTAAATGAAATCATCAAAAAACAAAGCGTCGTAACATTGGCTGAAAATGACACACCAACCCCGGATTTTTTTTTTGTTGGTAAATGATATTTCCTTTTTCAGAAAAAAGACAAAATTTAATTTCCATATTCACATAATTATCATCGTTCCTTGATAATTCAAAAAACCACAAGGCAATTTGAAATTCTCCCAGACATATTTATTGTGAAATGAATTTATATTTTATATTTTTGGTTTCTTGTCCTCCGAAAACATTTGTATGAATCATTTTTTCATTTCCATAAAAATTGAGGAAGTGGAAATAATTCCACGAAAACTATTTTTTTTCATTGTTTGACGATAACTTTATTGAGAAAAAACGAAAACTCATAACAAAAATTCAAGTAACGTGAGAAAACATATTTGAATGAGTTTCATTATGATTGGTCCGAAGATTCTTTTTGGTAAACAATTTTTATAAAGTTCAAGTTTCAATGAAAAAATGTCAAAGAGAACTTGACGGAATTAGAAAATTGCACTTGTCAATCTTTTTTATCTCAAACTTTTCAAATGCAATGCAACAAAAACATGAAAATTTAGGCAATTTGAGCAAATATAAATATCTAGGGAAATTTAACTAGGAATCATTATTTCAGAATGCAAAGTGGAACGTTTTCTTCTCAGCAATCGTTGCCAAATCTGGAAATTCCAAGTATCGAAGAAACAATCGAGAGGTATTTGAAATCTGGTATGTTTTTTACTACGAATTATTCAGAAAAACTATTTGTTTTTCAGTCTCTGTCGTTGTTTCTGCCGAAAAACTAGACGAAATTACAAAGCTGACAAATAGCTTCAAAATTTCTCCAGACTACAAATTGTTACAAGATTTTTTGTTGATGAAAGCGGAAAATGAGAAGAACTGGGTTCGACGAAAAGAATGATGAATTCAATTTGAAATTATTTTTATTTTTAGCTAGAAAGTTGGTGGTATGATGCATACACAGCAAATCGTGAATCTCTAATAACTCAAAACATGGGCGGAATAATTCCGAAAATTGAGACAAAACACAGTCAGATTACTGTAGCAGCTAGTATGATATATCATATGATGAGTTATTGGACTCTCGTTAGACAGTAATAACAAATCCAGTATGAAGAGAAATTCAGGTTTTGTTTCCAGAGAAAAAATCGAAATCACCAAAAGTCGCGGAGTTACTTGGGATATGGACCAGGTCTACAACTTGTTCAACGCAAGCCGCATTCCAGAACTACCAATAGACAGAATTGTTAGGTTTTTCAAAACGGGTGAGATTGTGCTCCTATTGGTTGAACTCACAATGTTTTCTTTATTTTGAGAATCAGAAGGAACATGTCCATCACATGTTGTGATTCTTTGCAACGGGAACATCTGGAAATTGAATGTGTTGAACTCAGATGGAAGCGTTAAACCTATTCCGGCTATTGTCAAAGCATTAGAGTTGATCAAGAAAAAATCTGCGAAACAAAATTATCAATCAATAGTTCCATTGACAACCTTAGCAAGAGATGAATGGGCAAAAGTAAAAATTGTGAATTCTTAGTACAGAACATTTTTGTTGTTTTCTTCAGATTCGGAACTCAATTGAAACAAATTCAAAGCATAACACAAATAATTTCGGAGTTATCGATAGCGCTGTTTTCTCGTTGACTTTATCTGATGATATAGTGGAGAAAGAGTCACAGGTTTAACTACTTTGTTTCATACTATAATTTTACTCAATATTTTCCAGCTTATGAAGTATTCACTGTTCGGATCTGCATTCAATAGTTATTGCGACAAGAATTTGAACTTGATTGTGTTACGAGATGGAAGAGCTTGTTTACAAGCAGAAGTGAGCTATTTTAATTCTTCCAACAAAAATTACTTTTCCATATTTCTATTCACACAACTCAACCATGAACTAGAATCAACAGAATAACAATTGATGTAAAAAAAACAAGATTGCACAAAAGCAAAGTGAAAAAAATGATGGTTCCTGGAAATTTATCGAGAAATTACAGCACGGCAACGTAGACGCAATTTCACTTTTCGCTCCGTGCGACTATGCAGCTGATAAACTCAACAATGTAAGTCTCACAGTTATATCAAGTTCATCTACCGTACTTACTTTAATATAAGAGCACCCGGACCACTTCCGATTTGACGATTTGAAAAACAATTATTCTTTGTTACTGTGTTGATTTTGTAATTAGAAACCATTAAATTGTTAATTCACCCAGAGCATTATCAAAAACAGAAAGGGCACCTCTACAGTGTTCCTATAATAAGAGCACTAGAAAATATAGGTCAAAAAATAAAAGGGCATGCCCTTATATTAGGAAAAATAAGGCAATTGTTTTTTTCAGCAAATAATGTCGGAAAGTCATAATGATTTTTGTGTTGTTGAAGAGTTGAAGTTTCAAACAACTGCAGATTTGTCGAAGATTGTGAATGAAGCAGAGAAAAAGTTTGAAATTGTGGTATGAAAACGTAATATAATATTTTCATTATGAAGTTTTTCGTTCTAGGCAAACAAGTACAACGTGGAAGTTTTTCATTATACAAACTTTGCTTCATTATATTGTAAAAAACAGAAAATATATGCGGATACGATCATTCAAATAGCTCTACAATTGGCATATTTTAAAACACATCGCAAGTATGTTTCAGGAAAAACTTTTGTGTTGAGGGTCAAGAGGGGAGTCAAAAAAAACGTCATAAGCTTAGCAACTTTACAAAAATCATTGAGAATTTTTCACAAAAATCTCCAAAACCGAATTAATTTCGCGAAAAAATAATTTTAATTGCTGGCTTTTGTTAAAACCAGCTCTCTAAACCTTTCAAACTTTCACTTACGTGTATTTAACAACTTGAATTTTTTTCCTAAGACTTTCGGTGGCCTATCTTCTCTAGGTTCTACTAGGCTTAGAAATCAGACCAGTTCAAGAAACATGTTGTCTTTCACAGTAATGCATTTCAAAAGTTATGAAGGGTTCTCTTCAAAACCCCTCTCTCTTTACTAAGTGATTAGTAAACTTTCAGATTGGCACCAACGTATGAAACTGCGTCAACCCGAAAATTCTATCACGGTAGAACGGAAACCGTTCGAAGTTTGACGCCTGCAGTTGCAAAGTTCATATTAGCAGTTGACATCGGAGCAACGGTGAACTTTTTTCTTCGATTAAAAACCAATTTAGCCAATTATCGTTCTATTCAAGAAAAAATAAGTTCCGAACACTTTATATAATTGTTTACTTGTTGGTTCAAAAAATCAGTTCTTTTTCAGAATGATGTTACTCGAACACTATTTTTCGATGCCTACAACGCCCACAACACACTTATGGATTTTGCAAGAGAAGGTAAAGGGATTGACAGACATTTGTTCGGTTTGAAAATGGCTGAAATCTGTTTGGCGGACTTGAATATCAAAACTTCCATATCGTTCCTCGAAGATGAGTCATTTTCCAAATCCGGTGGAAATGGAAATTTCAAACTATCAACTAGTCTTCTCGGATATTCTGAGAATGGTGTATTTGGGTTCGTAACACCCATGTGTGTGGATGGATACGGCTCATTCTATCGGATTAACAATGACAGGTAAATTTTTGACATAAACTATTCTTTTTCTTCTTCTTCTTCTTCTTCTTCTTCTTCTTCTTCTTCTTCTTCTTCTTCTTCTTCTTCTTCTTCTTCTTCTTCTTCTTCTTCTTCTTCTTCTTCTTTAAAAGATTTTTTGTAGATTTTCATTCACATTGACAAGTTCACAACAAGACGGTACCGATATCAAGATGTTCCGAGAGAATTTGGAGTCCACTTTGAATTTCATCAAAAACAAGATTCTCCCCTCTGATTAAACAAATAAGATTTTATAATACACTTTTTTTTCTTATAAAATGTTGTCATTCATAGTGATCATTTTTGATCATCCCACGTTCATAGTTTGATTCTTGTTTGTCCGAAAAATTGTTGCAATATTTAGTTTTTTTGTTGATTTAAATGGGCGAAACCACTTGATTCGTTCGAATTAGAGAAACAAACTGCAAAGAAGTTCAAGATTGGAATGTGACTTGATCGGAAACGTCATACTAGAAAATACAACTCTATGCGAACTGATAATGTCGTTAATATCAAGAATTTATCAGTCTATGGAAATTGATATTCGAAGATTGTATGTGTTCAGAGAAGTTGATGAAACCCGGAAATGATATAGGGTTCATTTTTTTTGAGATTAACTCAAAATATGATGGAAGGAGTTATATATTCAGAAAATATGTTTCACAAAAAGGAAAATCATAATTTTAAAAATCTCATCAGAGCAAAATATGGAATATTTTTTCAGATGATAAACCATTGAGAGCCTGTGTTTTTCATTACCAACTCTCTCTTCAATCATGATTTTTTTGCACTGACATGAGTAACAAAACAATTTTCAGGACAATGATATATAGGTTTTTTGAGATTTTCAACATGTGTGAATAATCCAATTGATATGATTCAAATTTAATTCTCTGATTCTGATATTTTGTCCAAATATTCACAGAATGAAAGAGTTCAACTAGCCTTGACATGAAAGTTTATAACACCTCAAGTTTAAAAACTCAAGGCCCGTCGACCCCATAGTGTTCTTTTTGCGATTAATCTATTGTATGTGTGTTTTTTTTGCATAACATGTCATCTGTCACTGAAAATCTTGTTCCTCTTCCAAACGTGAAATTCGAAATTGACAACCAATTTCCAGACCCACGCATTTGTTTTCATTTTCAAAGAAAAAAAGCAATTCAAAATAACTGACACCTCCAATCATTTCGCAGCAAATATTGTCAAAATGAGATTGACAAAACCCTGACTCAATCAGAAAACAAGCCTATCCCATCCTTCTCATCCATGTTACTCAATGTTTTTTTCTCGATTTTCTCTTTCGATTTTACCTCATATCTCTCAATTTTATCCGTGACAAAAAGAAGAGAAACTGATGAAAAAAACATATAGGCCATCAGCGAAGACACAAAACAACTGATAGATACAC
Source organism: Caenorhabditis sp. 38 MB-2015 (assembly GCA_900536415.3). Lineage (NCBI taxonomy): Eukaryota > Metazoa > Nematoda > Chromadorea > Rhabditida > Rhabditidae > Caenorhabditis > Caenorhabditis quiockensis. The sequence goes on along the minus strand of LR548630.1, from coordinate 199,635 downwards.
CAGACACATATAAATCGATCAAAAATAGTAGTACGCGCAGATAGTTAGTGAGTGAGTGTGTATCGCTAAAGCACAACACAGGTAAACGAAAAGGAAAAAAGTGAGAAAAGTTGAGAGACATCAAGACATCTTGAGGGAAAAAAGAAGAACACACGGGAAGAAGAAAATGGAGAAGATGAAGGGAAAGAAGAGAAGGAAAGTATTGTCGTTTTCTCCCTCCGGGCACCTTTTATTATTATTCAATTTCTATGATTCTCGTCTTACCTCATTTTCTGATAATCATTATCAGTTTAGATAGTTTTTTTGATGACGATAGCTATTTTTGAAGTATCAATTCGGGTGGGGTTGTGTCAGATGATTCGTTTCCTATTTCACTTGTCACATGCTTATTTATTTGTTTGAACAAACTAAACAAATTGAAATGGTAACGTGGTTTTACAAGTTTTTTGAGGAGTCACATGGATTCTTACTACATCATATTGACCAATGATTTTTTTATATTTTGGGTGTGTCTCAAACTACGCGATAACAATAAAATCATTGAGAGAACTAGAGAAAAGATCATGAAATCATTTTTGACCTATTCATAGAGACCTTTAAAAAATCTGTATATCCTGTATTTTGCAATAGTTTTCAAGGAAAACATGTTTTTTCAAATTTCCGCTTTACAAAAATATATGATGAACTTGTTCCAGAATTCGGACTCAAAAAGTTCGTAAACGCTTTCAGAAGTGGATATAGATTTCTTAAAAGAACACTTATACTATTTTTGGTCCCCAGTAAAAGGTACTTGCTCGATTTAAAAAATATAACTTGACCTTTGAAATTGATGGTGATTGTTAGACATGTCTAATTTTATGACCAAAAATGAAATTGATAATTAGATAAGTAACTGAGTCAAAGATTGTTTTTCAACATCAACAAAACTTTGGGTTTTTATGTGTCAATTACTGATACTATAGTTCAAAAACTGGTGAGCAATTTGGACGAAACCCAGACAAAGGTAATAACATTATCATTGCGTGTCAAAAATTATTTAGATGGAAAAAAACAAATTTCGTTGCCATTGATGGATGTATATCACCTCACACACTTTATGAGAAAATCTACCATTAAAAGTGTGTAGCCATTCTCTCTTGACTGTTTACAGTTAATTTGAAAGCATTTCAATCCGAACAACATAGTGAAGAAACAAATTCAAAGCAATATACCACGCAAATACCACGCAAAATGTTTCAATAAGCTTTGCATCTTCAAATTTCATCAAAAAAAATTTAATATTGAGATCCATTTTTTTTTGTTGCAAAACTGACGATTTTCAATGGCTCTTTGTTTGTTTTATATTTACTGAATGATAAAAAATAAAACGTTTTACAATAGACATCCCACTCTACATTCTCCACCATAAACATGTACTGTAATATCATTGTATACTTTTGAAAACGTCATTTTTTTTCTTAAGTGGAACTTTTATTCGATTGATACTACTTTTTCGTAACTCATTAATATGTAAAAACTGTAATCAATATCCTGTTTTTTCTCATCAATTTTGAACAAATGTCATTTTTTCAACAATTTCAGTTAATTTTTAATTGTAGATTTGTCACGTATCAAGATCATTTTATATTGCGATCAAGTGATAAAACATTTCTTTTGTTCGATTATTTTTAGCAACTGCAGGTTTGATGATCTGTTTTTCTAATGTAAGGAATCCATCATAAAAGAAAGAATACTTTTTCCCGATTTTTCTTTTCATTTGACAGGTCGATTTTTATCAGTATCACAATTGGATGGCAAAGTTCTAGATGGGTACATTACGTGATATTTTCTAGAACTATACCGTTTTGGTGTCTTATCACAGTTTCCGTCGGTTACAGTATTACGGTACAAAAAAATGAAGAAAGAATCGTGATACAATAAAAGTTGTTGTGAGAAACGAAACCCATCCATAATATTAAGTGAATCCTAGGACTGAAATGGTTGTTTTTAGGAAGTTTTATTATCAGACAAACCGTTTCTTACTGTAATAAAAAGGGGTTTGTACCTTTATTTCTCTGTGTGTTCCCACTATATATAAGTAACTTTATCATTATCCAGACCATTTTCCGCAGAGGTGTATACTTCTCTCAAACTTCCTTTCCAATAATATCTGATGTTGTCTATTGCATCATACTTCAATCAAGTATAGAGTTACTATCCTGATTCAGTTATTCGTTCTTTTCATTCACAAACTGAAAGTAAGTCTAGTTATAGTACGTGAATAGATTCTGAGGAAGTCTGATTTCTCAGAATCCGTTCAGACGCTGACCCGTTTCTCCGTTCAAACGCTAGCTCATCACGTTGTGAACCTCCCCCGATTGTTGAAAGGCGTGTTTTTTTAGAAAAAGAGTGGGGAAAAGCGCTCTATTGAGAATGGTCTCGCAACGAACTGTGTTTTTATCATTTTTCTACCACGGAGGGGAAGGTAAAAAGTCACAACGTGTTACTAGAAGATCCCTTCACAAAAACCAGCTACAACCGGCTGGGCTAGTATGAATTAGGGGAAACGGGCAAACATAGACTTGTGTGATTTTGGTGCCTGAATACACTTCTTAGATACCTAGTTTAGATCTTTCTTTTTCTTCGTGTTTTTTCTTGCTTCACAGGTGTTTTTCAAACAAAAAAAAACCTGTTAGTAGCAAATTTTTTTTGAATATTGAAGTGACAAATTTGGAATATGGTCTGAGCATGAATAACCATCGTTTGTAAGCTTTCTAGATTCAACTCTAAACGTCACCTTTGATCTTCATGACACTTTGAGATGTGATTCTAAAACCTTAGACTTTGGCTTTCCCAATGAAATTTTGATGAATTGTAAGGAAATTCTTGATCGCTATGTTTACCGGAAGTTTTGTATTTATTATGCATGTTTCCGTCTAAAAACATTTTTGCTTCTTTTCATTCATTCAATACACATTTTTGAATACACATGAATAGCAAACATATTTTTGTGGAATTTAGAGCTTTTTCGATTGAAAATGATTGGGTATTCCGTCTAACCCACACAAAAACAATAAACTTATCAAAAAAAGTTTATTATTTAATAATTGTTGTTTAGCCACCCACAATAAAAGGAACGTGTATTTGTGTTTGTACGTTGAAAAGGCAAAGAAAATAAATGATGATGAAGCGCAGACCGCGTTCATTTCTTCTTCTCCTTTTCTCTACGCATGCTAACTAACTACTTGTATTTGTGTTAGTACAAACATTTATGTGGATTATTCTTCCGCCTTATTATTTTTCTCGTTGTTGTAGTTTTATTGTTATTAGTATTAAAATCAGTTACGGTTCATTTCGAAATGCATACAATCGTGTTTTTGATAGGAATTGTTTGTGTTTTTTTCTCATTTCTCATGTCAAGGTGGTATTTGGCCAACTTCAAATTATTTACACAGTTTTTTTTTTTCACTTTGTTCAATTTTTTTTGAAATTTGTAAGGATTGTTGTAACCGGAAAGGTGTCGTGATTGTATTATGTTATTTTTCTTTTGTTATTTTAGTTTTTGTTTGAGCGTTTTTCAATTTCATATGTTCTTCTTGGAAGAACTGATAGCATATAGATTTTTCAGTTGTCTTTGGCAACATCCTAAATTGAACAAAGTGAAAAAACGGTGAAAGGTGACTAAAATGAACAGATAACCTTCTCTGAACATGGTTCGATAAGCAAATTGATATCAACGCACTCACAGGGAGATTTTGCATTCTCTAGACTTATCGATAAAGATTAAGAATTTTTTTTTTTTTCGATCAAGAAAATTGATTCACTGTTTGGTTTTTTATATATAATATTTTTAATTCCAGAATAACGTGAACATAGACTCATAAGAAGTTAAAATTCAAATTATCAAATACTCTCTCGATTGATTTTTCATTTATAAACAACGAACTAAAAACAAAAATCACCGAACTGCCCAAATTCTGCTTCGAAGTTCAGTGAGGTTCGAACTAGTCATAGTTTTTGAACTGATAGTTATTGTGTCTCTGATCTTTATCGTTTACTTTGACGTTCATTTCTGTTGGAAAGAGCACATTCAAAACTTTTTTGGAAACTTTAAACGAAGCACTACATATTTGAAAAAATTCACGGTGAATGTATGTAATTTTGACTTTGACTCAAAAATGTTGTCAAGCAGACTTTCAAGTCTTCTCTACTCTGTTTTAGATTATTTTTTCCATTTCTCAAACCCCGCCCCTACTTCCGCTCTATATATTTTTTTCTTTTTCATCAATTTTAGTGGCTCGGTTGAGACCCTTCTGACAATCTTATTCCAAGCGAATTAGGTTCACTTTTAGATTCAAAAATGTGAGATTAACTATCCTGTGACAACGTTTTAGTGTTACGTTTTTCAAAGTTTTACTCTATTTGATGCCCTGTTACTTTTTTGAATGGATAACAGTTTTTTCATAACTTTTAAATACTCTTACGAAACTTGTCAGTTCGAATCCAAAAAATTGATAGCTTTCAATGTAGGTTTACCGAAAGTATTCGGCAAAACCTTTTCCCTTATTCAAATTGAAAAAGTGGCATTTCCCTCGCGCAATTTTTATTGAACTTAAGATATCCTAATAAGATATTGTGATAAGTTGCGAAATCTCATACAAAAATTTCTCCTAATGAAATCGAATCTTATCAATGTAATCTAATTGACATACAAGTTCTCGAATAACTATCATCAGATTCTTTTCGAATATATCGTTCTTGTTCTCTTCTTATGTATATATGAATACGTTTTTTTGTTTTATCCCGATTGTCATCACCAATTTTCCCTCTCCAATCTAATAATATTTGGTGGTAGCGGTATCCGAGTATTATTAATAGTAGGTCAGATTAAAAATATAATATGTTTTCGATATAGTAGTATCTTGCGGATGAATAGAAAAGAAAAAGGAGAAGAAAGAGAGTTTTGTTTTTCTTATCTTCTGAGGGCGACGAGTTAATTGTCATAAGTTAACACAAATCGAGCGACAAGTGACCTTGTCGAGAACACTTCTCCCTACGGCGGCGAAGACGAACAACAACGGTAACAACAAGAAGGAAAGAGGGAAGAAAAGAAAAAAGTGATTTTCTTCCATTTTTGCCCTCTTTTCATCTTGTACATCTATTTCGAAAAGCGTATTATTGTTATTCCTATTCAGTTTTGTTTTCATTTTTATCATAGACACTTTATCGATTGATAAGAAAAGCTATTAACTTGATGACATTTCAGTCAAAGTGTGAGAACACTGATACTTACTCTCATTATCATATCGTTGAAATGTTGTCAGCAGTCTTATGAACTTTTGAATGACCATCTTTTTTGTATGGCAGAATTTAAAAATTAGACTTAATTTTTTTCGATATTCGAAAGTTCAATTAATTTTTTTTTAGAAAATTCTGATTTTTTCGAAAATACGTTTTAATTTATGCTTAGGTTTTTTTTCTAAAACTGATTGAAAATTTCAACTTTTCAAATTATAATGTTAGCGTAAAACATGATGACTCCAAGGTTTTTACTTTGATGAATTCCTACTATGAAATTTTCATTTATTTCGCAATTCACGGGTTTTTTCTCTGGAAATCTTGTTTGGTGGGCTGTCACAAAAATATCTTTAAAAAAAAGAAGGTTCTCTTTCTCCGAATAATGGATGATATGTCATATGTCAATTTCGTGGAAATTGGAATCAGTCAGATCGAAAAATATTTTTTTTTTCTTCCGTAGACAAAACTCTGTAATGTTATCAATCCACGTCCTCATTTAACTTCATCTCCGGTTTTCTTCTCTTTTCATATGACTTGTCGACCATTCAGCTGATTATTTATGACTCTCTATTATCAGTTCTCTTCGTGTAATATTCTTCCATGTTTTTTCACACATCAAATTTATTGTTATTTCTTTTCATCTTCTTATCCATCCACCTCCTTCATTTTTGTTTTCAGCCATCTCTTGACTCATCACAGTAGTAAAATTATTATTATATTTGTTGTCAGAGCAAAACACTCAAAAAAAAAACCACGGAAACACAAATTTATGATGATTTTGCTTTTTTTGCCTGCCTCTGACTCATTTTGTTCATTTCTCTATTCCACTTTTGTTATCAGACAGTAATATATATTTTTAATGTTTTGTGTTTGTTCTTCATATTTTCATATATAGTTTTCAGGCTCAAAAATGGCGTCGCGGAGCATAAATAAGAAGATTATGATAACACAATATCAGGATCCAGATCAGAGCATAAAAGAACTAATACGACCTGAGAAAAAATATGAAAAGAATCCAAATCCAAAGGTATGTAAAGGGTCCTATTGAGTTGAACTAGCTAGACTCACAGAATTATAGTAATTTCAAAAAAATCATAGTAATTATATAATTATGTATATCCATTCCATTCAATCTTATGATGAAAAAACCATATCCGGTTTCAGGTTCAAGACAATATCATTTTCTAATAGGAAGACATAAGGGAAATCTGAAGTATGGTTTAAAAAAATTAACATTTTTTATTCTTTATAGAAACCACCTCAACATACGCAACTTCCACCATCATTTTTCCATCAAAAGCGACCCAGAGGAAGCAGTGCTGGCCATTCACCGCAGGTTCCTTCGCCACAGGTTTGAAGAACACGTGTATGTATAACTATTGTTTTAGGGTTCTATGGATGAATGTGCATCAAGTAGTCGTACAGTTGCAAGTCCATCATTGGGTATGATGCCTCAACAAGTGTTTCATAAACGTCAAGTCAGTGCTCCAGAACTTCATCCTGACTATAATATCGAGTAAGATATTACCTGAATATCGAATGAAAAAATGATTTCTTCCAGGCGAACGCCGGCTCCGTTGAGTCAACAGCCATTTGTCAGTAGTCAACACTCAAAGGTTAGGAAACAACTTGATTAATACCAAACCAGAATCATTTTACAGAGTGTATCCGCACTTCCGCCAGTCGAGTATCCACCTCAACCTCATCATGTGAAATCAGTATCACATGAGCCAAACTATTCGTTTGGCGGTTACTCAAAGTAGGATTTCACAATAATAGCAACATGTTATAGTTTATGATTTTCAGCACACTTCCTCAACAGCAATTATTTTCTACAAGTCATAGAGAGAAAAGTTTATCGCTGGATCCAATGAGAAGAACATTCCTATCACAAGACATCGAATCCCAACCACTCCCCCCTGGCTGGGAAGCATGTTTCGATTCGGAGGGTCATAGATACTTTAAAGATCACAACACAAAAACAACAACTTGGAATGATCCCAGATCGATGTGTAAGATTATCTATTATATATCTCAAGAAACATTGAAATTTACAGCAAATGATCACCTTATGAACGAAGGCCTTGGCCACAACTACAACAACTATTATGATTCTGGAAACGCGTCAAGATCAATGCCAGCTATTCACCAGCAATCTCAACTCATTGGAAACAATCCAAATCAATATGGATCTCAACAAATGGACTATATTCAACAATTGCAAAATGAACGAATGATGATTCAAGAGAAAAATATGCAGCTTATGCAATCGGTGAGAAAAATCATATAGAAAAATTCAACTTTTTGTTTTTGTTTATAGGGTCTTCTCGATAGTCCACAACAACAATTCCAAGCCATTTCGCCTATGAGCATGGTTAGTTTCAGTTTCAGAAAAATCAAAGATTAAGAACCTGTTTTTTTTTCACCCCCGTGTCTTCTTTTTACGCCGTAATTTCATCCAGGATTGATAAGCAGGTCACGTTGGGAAACCGAAACGGTCACACTTTTCCTGATTCGTTGAAAACTTTTCGATACCAAGTTTCTACCATTGGAACCAAAGAGCAAAAAATGATATTTTGTGAATCCAAAGATACAACTGGTTTTTTTCAGCATCACTCACAAAACGATTCTAACTACATGCTTCAGCAAGGATCTCAACAACCAACAACTCCCCAACAACAATCACAATCCCAGTCACAAAGTCGAAATCATGCTCATAATCAATACTCTAATGTAAGGATTCTAGATTTTAATCAGGATCAAAGTTTTTTTCAGCGACTTATAAACAATGATAATGATAATGCAATGGAAATAGATTATGATCACAGTCATAATCATCATCAGAGAGCACACAATATGCCATACGGTTTAGACTTTAGTGAGGTATGAAAATTCTTCAAATTCCGATGATGAAAAATTGTTTACAGGATTTAAATCCACGTGAATTTGATCAATATCTACAAATAAGTGAAGGAACGAATCGTAACGGATCAATGGTTCATTATCAATGAAGAGTCGAAAACTAATTTCAGATTTTTGTACCATACTGTGATAATTTTGTCTTCTGTTCAAAATGTGTATATCATGTAGCGCTTGCATATGAACCTAGTCAAAAAAAAGGACCAACACTTAGCTTAGCTTATTTCTTTTCTTGGAAATGAGTTTTCTTTTTTATGTCATATGCTTTCAACACTTATTTGCTATGCAATTTATTATCAATCAAATTCATATCTACTCGATTCCCAATCGATTTTCTTTGTTATCAAAGAAAGTTTTGAATTTTTCGAAAAGTCGAAAAATGTCCATTTCCAATAACTAACTTATTGTGTTCTTGCTTTATTTTACAGAATTCCTTTTTTTTGCCAGTTTGAATTTCATTCAGTTTTTCTCACATAAAAAGCCAAAAATAATCAATGTGTTTGTGATAATTTTTTTTTCTTCAAATTTTTATTTGCTCACCCATTTCCATTTTTCATCCTAGTGCCGTTTTTTTTAATGAAAAATAAACCATTTCCATTTTTACATCTACTTGTGAACCGTTGACAAACACAAAAGAAAACTTTCTACTCTGAACTGTTTTCAAGTTCGTTGAAAAATCCTGTATTATTTCGATATTGCCGGAAAAAAATGAAGAAATACACAAAAATCACTGAATAATAAAATAATGTCCCTGCGAAAGAAAACACACCATAGCGTGCAACATTGACGCGTTTGTGTGTAATGTGTTGACACATTTTTCGTGCCACATTTTTTATTGTTTTTTTTTTAATGCTACCTACGCCTCAATTTCGAATTGTTTCAGATGTCGGAGAGTGTTTTACGTCGAGCAACGTTTAGTGGTCGATTAAATAATCACGGATCGGGAGAAGATGTCAAAAAAATCGTAGGAAAAGGATTATTTTTCATGGTTTTGGATATTGTTATCGTTTTGGGAGTAACTTGCTCATTGTTTTTCTGGTTTGCAGGGTGAGTTTTTATGGATTTGTATGAAGTAACTAATGAAACATTACAGAAAAGGAATTTCTCCGTATGAGCGAGCATTTCCATGTGGTGATGAATCAATCAGACAACCATTCAAACAAAATACCGTTGGATTGAAACATCTTCTTGTAGTCTCGTTGGCCTCTCCATTTTTCATTGTTGGTTTGGTTGAAGCAGTAGTCTACTTCTACTCCAAAGTAAGTTTTTTACAAAAGTAACATTTTGAAAAACATACTTCGAAACTTTTTCATACTTTACATCATAAGATCATTTAATAATCCATCTTCATTGGAAACATCGTTTTGAAATTGAAAAATAGATGTTTTTTATAGTTTCCTAGTTTTCTGAGATATATGATGATTAAAATGAAAACATACACGAAAACACGGCGCAGCGAGTTGAGTAATTTCATGATACAAATTTGAATTATCATTTTCTGGGAAACCAGATATTTCAACAAAAAATGTCATGCTAATTCAAACACGACAATATTTTTTCATCGACTGAATTCAATAGAATGTCATCATTTATCTCCTAAGTCTCCTAAGAATTTTCTAAGAACATCACGACTACTGAAAACCAAACAATTTTTCAGGGAGAGAATCGTCTTTCAAACTACTTCAAAACGACAACAATTATTTATCTGAAGTATCTTCTAGTTTATACAGTATGCACATTTGCTATGGAATTTTTCAAATGCTACGTTGGACGACTTCGCCCACATTTTGTTTCGGTCTGCAAGCCTGATTGGTCAAAAGTTGATTGCTCTAGCCCGGACAATTATATCACAGCCGATGAGCTTGTTTGCACCAATCCAGAGTTGAGAAAAATTCGAACTGCCAGAACATCTTTCCCGTCAGGTCATACTGCTGCCGCTGTTCATGTTTGGCTTTTCGTTGTTATTTATTTGACTAGGTGAGTTTTCAAAGTTGGTTTCGTGACTCACTTCTAAATTTTTTGGTTCATAAAATGTCCGTTGAGTCAAAAACGGAATACTGCGGAGTTTGAACATTAAACATCATGAACCTGCAAAAACTATAATTGTTTTGTTAGTTTATAACCGAAACCCAAGCTTTAAAATAGTCACCATTTCCTATCAAAGACCTATTTTTCAGAATGGCCGCCAAAACCGGGATTGTCCAAATATTCACAATTCGAAATGTTATTGTTCCAATCCTCACAATCTGGACATTGTTCACCGCTGTTACCAGAGTCACTGATAACTGGCATTTCCCAACCGATGTTCTTGGTGGAGCCATTCTTGCACTTTCATGCGTTATCCCAGCATTTAATCGTTCCTGGACTACTACTTCTCAAATCTACGAATCTCGTGAATTGATTCAGCCATCAACCAAAAAATCTCAATGATCACGGTTTCTTGTCATCATAATGATGTACAGGTATATTCAATACATGTTTCAGTATTTTTGTGATACACAACATTATCGTTTGGGTTTCTGTGTCTATTCATATCTTTATTGTCGGTTATACAAATTGCAGTGAAAAAAAATAAATGTTGGTTTTAATAGCTTTTTGAGACAGAATTGAGATTTTCGGAAAATATTACTTACAGAAAAAATATTTTAAAAAAGAAAAAAGAAAAATGATAATTGACACGTCACGCGTTGTCACCCCTAACGATAGGAAAACATTTTGGAATTGGGTTTGTGGAAATCTTGTATGTATAGATGTGAAAATACCTATTCCTGAGAAAATGCTAAAAAAAAATTGAAGAATTATTTTGTTATGTCATTGGTTGAATCGATGGAAGTCGTTGTCGTTTGGTCATAAGTTTCCGATCATCAACACAATCGGTTAGAGTTTCTTCACTAACAGAGCGATTTTCGTTTTCAGTTGCGATTTTCTGAAAGAAATCGTCAATTTTTTCAAGGATTTCAATGAAATCTCACTTTATAATGATATAATTGTTGTTTGACAACATTCAATTCGTTTTGTTGATCCTGTATCACTTGCATGAGAGCTTTCAGATGATTCATAAGAGGTGCAGCAATTGCAGTCAACTGAAAAATAGATAATAATTGCTTGTCAATCTAATAGTAGGAGTAACTTACTTTGTATGAGGGGACAGATGGAACATTGGGTTCTTGATTTTCTAAAACAATAACATCTCGACCATCTTCGCTGTAGTCTTTTCGAATATTCAGACTTTGATTGATACTGTCAAGAAGTCGGTTTCCATGAACAATTGCGGACATGGCAAGTTCTTTACCATCTCGTTGTTTCAAATCAGTGACAGCTAGTCCACTAAGAAGTTCGGCCAGTTTTTCGAGCTCCTCTGGTTTACCTTTCTGAAACAATTTTTTTCAAAATTAATTTTAATTATTTTTAAACTCACGGCATCATCGGACAGAAGAAATTGTGAGAGTATGGTTTGTTTGGCAAGAAGAGTTTGTAGAATAATTTCATCTGATCGTTTCAATTTTTCCGCCGGAGTTAGAACTGGTTGAGCATGTTCGAGAATTGTTGGTTGTTGAATTGTTATCTCGTTGGCATTGACAAGTCTGGGATGTGTGACAACATTGACTTTTGCAATCCCATCGGAATCCAAAGTTGTTTGTCCAACTTCGAAGTTTGGTTCCATGCCTATTGTTTGATGTTTCTTCTCTTGCTCAATTTGATCACTCATCAATTTGAACCACGTCTTTCTCTCTGTCGCTGTACCAGCAACCAGCTCATAAATCTGAGCACCATATTGACTATTGAAGATCAAGAAAAATGCTCGCTTGTCATTTGCTTTTTCTTTCGCAATCAATGGTGATAACGGGAAGATTGGCGACCATTTAGTTTCTTTTGACGGCTCCAATGTCTGCAAATTTCAAGGTTTTATTTCAATATTTATGATGTGAATTAACATACCTTCAATTGTAACTTGTTACCATCACTATGTTTTGTCAATAAAACTAACATATTCTCCAAAAGAACTACATGCAACTCAACCATTTTTCCACGATTGAAGCGGCAAGTCAGTGGTCCATCATGAACAAGTCGATACTTTGTCAAGTTCAAAGAAGCATAGTCATGTCCACTAAATTCTTTATCAAATGGAGTTGTATCGATTCTCCTCTGAAGTTCTTCCAACCGTCGGAAATTCTCGGCATTTCGCTTCGCCGTGTTCACAGCACTCAAAATACGCTTTGCAGAGACGACAGTTTTCAACAACTTGTCTTGCTCCTGAAAAGTTGCATCATATATCTCATTTCCTGAAATTCAATACATACCTCGCTTGGTTCAGTTGTGTATTTTGCAATTGTTTCAAGAAGCAACGGATATTTTACCAATCTCTGCATCTCTACCGGAATCATATCTTTGAGTTGAAGTTTACGACACACTGGATTCATTTCAGCTTCGCTTAAAAATCGCACAAACAGGTCATCTTTGTCTCGTTTGCATCGAGTTCGTAAGAATTCCAAAGCATGCTGTTGATGTTGACAAAATGTAGCAGTAACTTGCATAAGCTCTTCAGCAGCTTGTCCATCAAACATACTCTCCATCAATTCACCAATGTTGCCATAAATTCCACCATTTGGTCGTGGTGGACCAGTTCGCCACTGTAAAGAAGAATTAGATTAATTTTCAAAAATTTTGTTAGAAACCTTTTGAACTTCAGCTCTCATTGCGTCAGACATTTTTTTATGCAGATTCAGAAGATTTTCCAGATTGGCGAATAGAAGTTTTACAACCTCATCCGACATCAATTTGTTATTGGCAAGCGGTTTATAGAAAACATGATATAAGATCTTGAGATTCCGCACATGTGTTCTTTCGGTGTGGAATAATTCTAAAACATAAACTATGTGATAAGATTACTCTAAATTAAAGAAAATACCATTAATGACTTCTTGACGTTTCTTTTCTTTTGGTTTCAAATGACGGATAACATCCCATCCAATGAGTTGTTCGAGAGGAGTAGCTTCAGTTTCAAGCTCAAAATCACTGTCACCATCCATAAACGTCGAAAACTGAAGAGTTGTTGTTTTCTTCGTGCAAATCTGGAAATTTATGGCTGAAATCATACCTTTACGTATAATCCTCACCTCATCATCGGCTGCATGTAAACTACTATGATGTGAACAACTTGATGCTCCACTCACACTTTGAAGATCAATTGCCATTCGATTGGAACTCTCTAACGATCTTGATGTGCTGAAAATGAACATTGATGTTGGTTTTTTTTGTGTGAAACTACCCAAACAATCTGCTGTTTCGACGAAACTGAACCATTTTATTTCTTAGCATGATTAGTTATTAGAAAGACCACCAAAAAAAAGAACGGAGTAGACAAAAATGAATGTGAAAAAATATGGGGTGTGGGTGTCTTAAAATGGAAAATGGGAGTTATATTTAGAGTTAATTTGAACATTCCACAATGGGATTTATGAGTTTCCAGCCCATCTTTTCTCTCTTCTCTACTGAAAAATCACACCCACGTTTTTTTTGGATGGTGTGATTTATTAATTCATTGTCTCTTCGTCAGCCCAACGAACCTATTCTCGAGAATTTTCATCCTTCTTTCTCTTATCATTTCCTCATCGGTTTCATCTGCTGGAGTCAAGTCATGACCTGGTGTACGACTTTGCCAATTTGAAGATCGATCGCGTTTTGGCAACGTAACTTTATCTTCGGAAACAGATTGTGGAATTGTTGACTGCAAAAACAAGGAATTCGTCATCATGAACTCTTGAAAACTATCAAATTCTAAAAGACCTATACGCCAACACTTGGAATCAACCTCTACAAAGTTCACTATCTTCAGATTTAGGAAGATACATCTTGGTATCTATTGAATGAAGTCGTACCATTCGATATCTCATACTATTCGATCTTGCTATCATATTCCTATCATGATTATGACCGTCATTCCCAATTCCACTATCCGAGCTGGTAGACTTCACATTCGTTTGATCATGCTTGTAGTTATTCGAAGAAGGTTCATCATCCTCTGTATGGTCCGATCTTCCGATCAAACCCGATAATCTCGATTTTGTCACTTTTGCTTTCGATTGAGTGGCTGGATAACATGCATCAGTCAGAGAACTTGTGCATTGTGGATGAACTTTCACGTCACAATCTATTAAAAAAAACAGTTATCTCAGAAAAAAGACAGGTATTATTACTTGAACAGAAATAAATCCATGGTTGCATTCCCCAGATACCATCTCGACACTGATAACAATAGTGGATAGTATTAACAGCATTAATCGAAAAATTATGGCCTTTGACTTGTGTTCGATTTTTCATGTTTGTTGGTAGTTTTCGGGTTTTGCTCTGTGGTTTATCTCTGGCAATGAACTGTGGGAATTTATCGAGCATTTTCTCGTTGGTTGATGTAGAAGTTTTTCCCAAGACAATTTTGATAACTGTGGCCAAACTGCTGATAATTGCTTGTGTTTTTATTTCACAGTTGTCAAAATCAGTTGGAGAACTGTATTGCTCCAAGGCTCGAAATAACATTTGCTCTCCAACCTGAAAAAATGGAAAATAAAGTATAATTTTTTGGCAAACATTTTTTACCCTATGCTCCATTGCCATATCTCCTCGAACCATATGTGTCAATTGATTGGCTGATTCGGATATTTGCCCACCCAGTTGTTTCTTCTGTCGAAAATCATTCAAATACATGTTGATATCAGCAACAGCTCGCTGTCTTCCCGGTACGAAAACCCGTTTTAATGTATCTGCATCACTGTCTCCAATATGATCAGCTGTGATGCACATGATCTGAAAGCTTTGAGTTTTGAGCCTAAAACTAAAAAAAAAAAACAAAAATTTCTCCCCGGCCGGGAATTGAACCCGGGTCTCGCATGTGACAGACGCGGATACTCACCACTATACTACCG
Organism: Caenorhabditis sp. 38 MB-2015; assembly: GCA_900536415.3. Taxonomy (NCBI): domain Eukaryota; kingdom Metazoa; phylum Nematoda; class Chromadorea; order Rhabditida; family Rhabditidae; genus Caenorhabditis; species Caenorhabditis quiockensis. The sequence goes on along the minus strand of LR548630.1, from coordinate 184,519 downwards.
AGGACACATTGAAACTAAGCAGCTATGCTAGTGACATTCCGCCTGCTGCCAGCTCTATCTCTTTTCTCTCTCACTTCTCTTTTTTTCTCAAAATTGTGTCCTATGTTTTTTTTCTCATTTTTTTGTTCATGAAAAAAAGAAAAAAATGCTCGCCTTGTCAATTGGCTGAATAATACTCTGATCCGAGTTTGGTATACACATTGGGGAATTTGGAATGATAAACGTTGAGAAGATTTCGAATGCCCATCGACGGAACTCTTTGGCGGTACCGTAAGCTGATTGATATGCGTCGGTTATCAAATAGAAAAACTGAAAAAAACCACAAGGTTTTGAGTGACGAAAAAAGGAATATTTGTTTACCAGACTACTGGGATTTCCATTAGATAACAAATAATTTATAAAAACTGCCAAGTGTGCTGGATGTGTTTTGAGTTCGGCCAAATTTGAGAATGGTCCACCTTGTGTCTCCGGCTGCAAAAAACATAACAGTTTTATGTGAAGAAATCTTATAGTTTCAAAATTGTCATTGGGAACCAAAACAATGAATATATCATGGTTCAAAATGAAGCAAATATACAAATTTCTTATCGAAAATCTGTGGAATTTTCAAAAACTAAAAATCATTAGTTTTACAACCCACCAAATAAACGTCATTTTCGTCTTCATCGCTATCGATATCCATCGGCAAGTTTGTCTGAAAATAAAAATTCAATCTAATTCCTCATGCCTTCCCCTTAATAGTTTTTCAGTGTTAGTCAAACCATGCATATTCACATTCCCATGCCCTTTATACTTACACCAACCAAAGTTTTATGATAATCGTTAGTGATAGGTTTAAATGTCTTCAACTGTGATTGTAACGACACGATCCTTTTCAATGCTCGATCAATTTTCTCGACATTTTGCGATGATTCACGAAGACCCTAAAAATATTTGTGTCACAACTACAACACGACTCAAAACTCTCATGGGACAATGGAAGCGTGGGAATGAGCATGGCGTTTTGTTTTGAATGAGATAATAAAAATAAATGGAAAGATACAAAAAGAATAGATAGTGATGTAATTATGTTAAAGAAGCAAAACTCTATTTCAAATTGAATATTTTATAAAGTAGACATTTTGTGAAAATGAGATTTCTTGTTTTCTCGAAAAAGTGCAGGATTTTTTTTTTTTGAAAGGAAAAAAGAAGAATAGTTTCAATAAATCTAATGGGTCTGTTGAGAAATTTTTTTTGGTGTATAAAAGAAAACGCATACAAATAGAAATGACATTAATTCATAGAAGAAATTTGATTATTTTCTGAAAATGGAAATATTTCGGGTCCAACTACAATTTGGTTTCCAGTTCAAACAAACGAAGTAAACAAAAAAGGTTTGTGAAAATAATACAATTTTTCCTAATCATAACATTTGTTTGTTTGGAAGAAATTTAACTTTCCACGAAAACAAATTCGAGATTTTTTTCTTAAAGGTTTGCATTAAATTTAGTTTGAATCTAAACGAAACTTGATATATAATCTGGTGAAAGGAAATCAATATTTCTTCCTTGAAAGTTGATAAGATTTGAAAAATATCAAACATTCAAAACATGTCGGTATGATAATAGCATCAATGTGATTCAGTGTCCGACGCTAAAAAATTGTAGAAATAGTTCTCCTTGAAAATGAAATTAACACTTCACTCATGCAATGGTTTCCGATAAAATATCCCAAACAAAAAGACTTTGTCTCAACTAACTATTTGATAGTAATAAGATGCTCCATAGTTTCATTTTTTTTGACGAAAATCTCAGGATAATTTTTTGTTCAGTAAATACTCAAGATAAGTCAATTCAAAAACCATTTGGTTTCAATAGGTAATGATTCATATATAATTAAGATTTTTAGGAGTGAAAGGTTCACAAATACTAACATAGTATATGTTTTTTTGCTTACAACTTATGAAAAAAAAATCATTTGGTATGTTTTGAGGGAAGAAAGATGTAAAACACCAAAAAACATATATACATATGCTTTTTTTGAAATTTCACTACAACTAAAATTGAATAAATTGTCGTTTTGTGGAATCAGAAGGGAAAAAGAGCCGAAACTCAAGACGAGCAACAAGAAAAAAGAGAAAAAAGAAGAAGTGACAAATCTGTGTGATTGGAAGCATCACCACCAGCGACACACCAAAATGGGACAACACAGACAACAAAAAAAATCGAAGTGTGTGAGGGTTTGAGATAAACTTCTCAATTCTTTTGTCATGGGTAGTATTGGTGTTATTTGGTGGTGAATGCAACAAGAAAAATAAAAAGAGTTAAAAGGGGTCAGCGTCTTCTGAATATGGTGACGGAAGAACAAGAACAAGTTGAAGAACAACAACATGAAAGGAAAAAAGAAATCTCTTCGTTTTCTTCGCCTTTCTTTCTCAATAGGATAGACATATAGATAGATAGACATTGCTCCCAACTTGAGACATAGACAAATGTTTATTTTTTTAGTCTATTTTACTGAAGCTGCTTCAAGTCTCTATTGTTTTTCAGCTAACATAAGAACGAACACCAAAAGATTACTGTGTTGGAACAAATGTTTATGGCGACATTTTGAAGTTGGTGACCGGTCATGATTTGTTTGAAAAAAACATCTCTCAATCGGAGCTTGATGATAATTAAGATATATTGTTTTGTATGCAAAAACACCAAAAATATTTTGTTTTATTTGGTTTGAAAAAAAAGGAAAAAATAAAGCTCAACGTTTCTAAAATTCATAATCAGAAAAGTATATATTTTCGAACGAATTGCCTCAGTTCCTAACCATAAAATAATACAGGAGCAATATTTAGTGACAATGAAGGAAATAGTAAAAAGTCCTATTTTTTGGACCATTTTTTTTTTTGAAAAAAAGTAGCTTGAAAACTGGCCATTAACCGAAAGAACTCGATCAATGCAATAACTTCATATTTCAAGTTCAGTTAAAAAAAATAAATTATTTCACTTTATAATATTTTATCGATACGAAAGCCTATAAAATGAGTGAAACTCTCATAAAATATATCATTGTTAATGCTTTTGAGCTTGCTTTTTATGTCACGGCGTGTTTTTTTAATAATGCTAATAAACATAAGAAGGTTTACAAAATCTTCAGAGATCTTTTAATGTCACGGCTCAGTTTATTTTTGTCAAATATGTAATGTGAACTCTTTTCAAAAATAAAGTTGATTTAGGTGGTTTTACGTTTGGAAAATACTGGTATCCAAATTGAAAACAATTATTTTTTAATGCCTGCTGTTATCAATATCTCATGAATACAACCAGCAAAAATGTTCTCAAAACTTTGAAATGTTTATCTCCGGCCCATAACAATCTCATTTCTGTTAGTTTCAAATATACAAAAGCCACATTCAAATCTCATCACTTCCATTCTTTCCATTCAACATAAAACATAACTAACCTCTATATGCCTTCTTTCTTCATCAACCATTTCACCTAACAGTTCATTTCTTCTCAGCCTCCAATCTTTTGAAGAAGCCTAAAAGCGAGGTTTTTCGTTGATTTGATGATGCAAAATTACCTCAATCAAAACAGGATCTGCGATATGAATTTTTTGTTCGATTTTCAAGTTCGATAATGACATCGGAGGTAATGGATCAGGTGGTTTTCCTAGTAGTGTGAGCGCAACATTCTGTCCGTCTGAAATGAGAAAAATACAGTGAAGTGTGGGAAAATAATTCAAATTACTTGATATCATTCGAACCACTTCGGTGTGATTGTTCATTGTCACCGGCATACCATTGATCTGCAATTTTTAGTATAGTGAGAAAACCATGATGTGAGGTGTCTAATATTGGTCTTGAATATTATTTTTCATAAATAAAAAAAAAGTTTTGAAAAAGGTAGATCATTAGAAGTCAAACGGTCTTTATAAATATTGATGTGGAGAAAGCTTCAATTCGATAAACATGCGTTTTGATTAGAGTAATATAAAACTCTTAAAGTTGTTCTGTGATTTGAAAAGGTACCGTTTTCCTGTAACCTGATAACACGATTGATTTTTTTTTTTTTTTAATTTTTAACTTGATTAGATCTTTATCTTCTGCGGTTTTTTTTTTCAAAAACGATTCGAAATGCTTGACTTTCAAACATAAAACACGCATATAATTTCACCTTTGAATTCATGGTCAAAAGTTTTCTCATGGGTGCTTCAATTAAAAACCAACAAGACTTTTTACTGAAAGATAAAAATGTATAAATACTGTTTGTTTGATCGGAAGCATTGAGAGATAAATTCTGATTTTCGATTTGTTTTCTCACCTTAATAATCCGATCACCTTGTCGTACACCTGCACAATAAGCTGCTCCATCTGATTTGATATTTTGAACAAAAACTGGATACTCGTTGGTAACCGCAAGTCCGAAACCATCAGTTTGTCGTTGTACAACAACACATCTCTCAATCATTGTGATACTTGATGAAGCTGTAAGAATAGGAGATCATGTTTATTTTTTTGAAAAAGGAAACGGGCATATTTTTTTTCGCAGATTTTTTACTACCAGAACCAGAAAGAAAAAAACAGATAGAGATAGAGTGACAAAACAAACTGGAGGGACAATTTGAGAAACAGCAAAGTTGATTTAGTTCCTAACACTGCATAGTTGCGGAAATTCTCCTTCATATTTTTCACAACCCACCCAAAAATATTAGAATTTTAGAATAATAATATTTCAAAAAATATCCAATAAAACCTCGAAACTGAATATTGTAGTTCATATATGAAAACTCTACAGAAAAAAAAAACATTAAAACTGATGATTGTTTTGTAACAATTTTGTTGAGTATAATAATTGGGTGGACGAGGTTCCCTGGATGACCAACTTTTATGGCTTATAATGATGCGAATTAACTATTTTTAGTGAAAACGAAACCGAGAGAGAGAGAGAGATGTTCGGAAAAAATAGGAAAACTTACTTTTTCTCCAGATTGGTGGTAAGTCAGAGTCATGATTTTTTTTGAATAAGTTGAAATGGTCTCTGCCAACTAATTTCATTTAAACTACATTTCGCAAAGGTTTTGGATGATATTAGTTTTCAAAATATTGTTTCAAACTATCTGCAACATGTAAAACGAAAATCCAAGACAGTGTTAACAAAGTTTTTGCTAAGAACTCCATGTCTTCCTCACAAAAAAGACGAAAGTACAAATTCAAACACGAACGCAATGATAATTGAATTCAAACGTCAGGATAGAACAAAACTCAATTTTCAGGACACTTTTTAAAATGAATAAGCGATGTTTCGAATTGTCAAAAACCTTTGATGTTTAGAGAATGAGTCTGAACATTTTCATTTTCGTGAGCCGAGAATAACAGATGTACAGTGAAACGAAGAGAAAACATGGGGATGATGAGTTATTCCGAAACCATGATACATGGGATGAAACCTGAGTTCAGACCAAAAGAACAAGAGTTTGAGCCAAAAACTGATCTATTGAAATAATAATTGACATTCGAGGATCGTGTTTCATTTGAGAATATACGATTATTTCCGTTGTTATAAGAACTGCGAATAAAATCTGAGAAATAAAGTTTAAAAGTTGTTACGAAACAATGAGAAAAAGTTGATAGATATCGTGTGGCTTCGAATGACAAAATGGAACTTTTGTCGCCGGATGAGTCGCTTTTCCTGTCGTGTTAGCAAGTTCGGAAATCACAATCGAACAAGCCAAATGTTCATTTTTCTTTTCTCCTCATCTTTTCTCTTTAACTCATTTTAGGCCTCCTCGGGTGCCAGTACTAATGGGCTTTTCCGGCACGAATGAATAAGTTAGAAGGCTTCTGGTATAAAGTTGTTTGACTCCTTTTTTTTCTGGCAGAATGAGAAAAAGAACTAAATAAGAAGATGAAATGAAATTGACATTGAAGAAGAAATGAGTGAATAGATGATGAACAAGTATTTAGATCGAGTGGTTTTTTGTTGTATTTAGGAAGATGTATAATCCGACAAAAGGAGATGACAATGTTGCAAACATCTTTTGGCAGACAGAATCAAATTTTAGAATTGTATTCCGAAAAGAATAACTAGTTGAATCCACTGGACAATTTTGTTTTTTATTGTATCGTGTAATTAGATTATGATTGTTCATTCTCTGTGAATGATCCTTTTCATAACACAAATTCACAATCATTATAACCAGGACAACAATAAAAAAGTTTTTTGCACAATATTAAACTTCGAAACGATGAATGAGGAAAAAATAAGATAGTTGCAGAGATATACTGAATTTTACACTAAGAAGCATTAGTTATTGAATCTATTGATTTTAATTTGTTCTTATATCCTTAGAAATTCAAAAAGATTTTAACAATGTCTCCATAGAAAAAATCAGAAGTAAACATGGAGTTATAGAATAATGCGGAAGGATTCTCAGAAAATATTCTATGAAATTTCAAAAAAATGATATGGATATACAAAAATATTACTCACTACTAAAAAAAAGTACATGGAGATATTTATGAAAAACAAATTAGCGTCCTGTGAGAAAAAAAACACCGAATAATATTTTTGTAAAAAATAAATTTATAGTGACTGAAAAGTGTACAGCTAGAAAATATTTTTCTATTCGTTAGAACTTTCTGGGAACAGAACTTGAAAATTAAAATTCACTTCAAAATATTTCCATTTCGAAAGCTTTACTCAAGTTTAGTACTAAACAGCACAAATTCAAAAAAATTTGAAATGTTGAAAACCATGAAGTTGTCAGTTTTTTCAACCCCCACAGATCTCGGAATTCTAACAAACAATAAGTCCCCTTGAGACTCAAATTGATTCTTCTTGAACGAAAGAGTCTTCTTGGAAAAAATACTGAACAAACCAATATGTAGTTCATTTTATTTGGAAATCTAATGAGAATCTTGAAATGAAAATAGGATGAATAGGTATTCTTACATATAAAAATCAGGAAAAGTTCACATAAGAAAAATGCGGCGCCGATGTGATCGCTAACGTTTTTTGTTCGCTCTCATCATACATATATTTATTCAGAGACAAAAAAAAGGATGGATAAGAAGATGAAAGAAAAATAATAAGAAGAAGCGTAACAAGTCAAGGACGGTTTGGGGTTAGCGAGAACACAGTTTTAATCGTGTTGTTTTTACTTTTTTTTTCTTTTCACCGATTCACAACTTAATCCGAATTACTCGATAACTTTTTCTTCATTCATTTCATTCACATCCCTCTCGCTTGACGGAAAAATGCGTTAAAATTGAGGTTAAACACTTTTTTTTTGAACATTTCGCGAAACGGAGAAAAAAAACGGTTGGGAAGATTAAAATGGGACAATGATAAAGTAATTGTTCTGTGGAATAATCGAATTTAACAAGATGTGAGAAAATCTGAGTCAAGATTTTTTCACTAGATCTTATAAGTTTCGAGGGATTATTTTTTGATTGACGTAGTTTTTCACATACTTTTTGGTCAAGCTGAGTTTGAGAAAATATGATCAAGAGTTTCTTCTTGATTTTGTTTCAGAAACTACAGTTTGAGGCTTGATTTTATTGGACCTAGTCCAATTCAGATGGAACTAGTATTAGTTAGCGTTTCATAGTTGAATCATTCAGAACGTTTGACACAAATTAAAATAAGGATAACTCATTTTATTCAGGAAAAAAAAGCTTTTCTCTCAAAAATCAAAAACAATGTTTCAGTGATGAAAAATATGATTGAAAAACTTCATTTTATTTTCCATAAAAATCAGTTTTTGGAAACAACAAACATCTCAGCGAAAAAATCCAATCAACTTTTGAGCTCTAAATTTAGTTTCTCTGTCGCCTTCCGTTTGAAATTTGTTTCAAATTTGCACTATTTCGAGAGACAACTCATCTTTTTTTTCTATGCCGCCAAAAAAGGGATTCGAACAATAACAACAACGAAAACAATAATAAGAACAAAAACCAAGAGGATAACAACAAAATATGTCGTGAAACAATGAAAAAAAGGCGGGTAGGCGGGTGGCAATGGTAATGGTACTTATGGGATACTTGGTTTTTGTCCATCTCTCATATGTGTTCCGAAAACCACTTAGTCATTTACATATTTCATCTCAATCGGTGTTGATTAGTTTTAGTGGATGAGTAGAAAATGAATTGGAACAATGAGAAAGTGAAAAAACATGTATCAGGAAAAAAAAAACCGATTTCATTTTATATATGGTTGTTGGAACTTTCTCAATGAATTATATTGCAAAATAACTGCTATAATTCAACCGAATGAAACCGAATAAAATCTTGAAAAATTCCTAAGCATGACTTTCAATATGCTTCTTCTAGTTTCTGCAAAAATTTTCAATTTTCCAAAATTTGGTGTCACAACAACAGACCTCCTATCAAGAACGCGCAAAAAGAGCAATATGACCCATGGGAATACAACAGAATAACTTTTTCTTGTTGCTTCTTCTTTTTGTCTATTTGGTTCTTCTTCATATGTCTGTATTTTTATTCCCTTCTGAGATTTTTGCACATGCAACTTGTTTATTTTATGACAAAACAACAATAGTTGGAGATCAGAAAAAAAAACTAATATAGGCTTTATTGAATACAATTGATTGGAAAAATAATATAAAATCATGGAGTATTATGGAAGAATTTGGATGAAGCGGCTGAACAACTACTCTTCGACTTAGAACGCAGAAAGTGAAGATCAAACTTTTTGAGGTTTCCTACGTCTGGTGAAATTAAAGTATAGCTGAAAAACGCACCACTTCAGTGAGATCAGTGATTTGTTAAATTTTTTTGTCAAAATGGATGATAGGAGTCTGGTTGTTTTCTCTGATTGACTACTGCTACCAAAGTCATATTGAAATTAATCCAAAAAATCTCCCAGTGCAAAACTCACACATAAAGAATTTACAGACAGTCAAACCGACAAAAATTCGTCAAGTTGGATACAACGTTATTTAGATTATAATAAAATTTCACATTTGGATTCAAAACAATTAGTTGTTTCTTTTTTCATTTCAGTTTTGTTTCACTATTATTTCAAGTACATGAGTGGATGAATGAGTGGAATTGTGTATGATAATTGGAAAACATTTCGCACTTTATTGTTTTTAATGTCTCTATCAATAAAAAAACATTGTGATAATATGATTCACGGGTTGAAAGCGTGAAGAAAATACTGATTGAATGCAGTGAGGTTATACAAGAACTGATTAGAAATATTTTTCCGCAGCACAAAATCTATCAGTTCCTTTGAACATTTTTTATTTTTAATTTAAAAATTCAGATTGTGAGATTGAAAAAGCAATATCTAGTTTTTGTGATGACAATTGTGAGCACATTTTCACAAGAAAATGATTAAAAAAAGTGACATGCCCATTGATAAAAGTGAAATATGACCAACCTGCAGTCGATGGTGGTGACAATGATGCCATGCTCGGATTTCTCCGTACAACCGCCACATCGTCAACCAATAAACTTTTGTGACGATCAAGCTTGATTGGTGTATTGGTGACAAATTCGTATGAACGCATCCACCGAATCTGTAGTTAGTGTAAATAAGCACGTGAACAACTAACAATGTGATACAATAACGAGGTGTGTGTGTCGTGAGAATAGTTGTGTTGTACATTTGAAAATGAAGAAAAAAAGAAGCTGTTGGTAAATGAACATATTTTGATATTGAGAAAGCGGCAAAGAATGTTTATATATTTTGAAATATTTATATGACGAATGGCTGGAAAAAAATGTGGCTTTCATTTTTTTCTAGTTGAAAGCATATTTCGAAAATAGATTGGTATGGGAAAAATATAGTTCACACTTTTCAAATGGAGAAAAACTAATTATTGTTCCTAGAAAATTGTGATTTTATCAATAAAAGCTTGAAAAATATGTTTTTCAATTAAAAATGAACGAAACTTGAACGCCTCCACTTGTTGAAGTGTTTTTTTATGTTTTGAGAAAGTTTTCTTAACATACATATGATTTTTGTATGATATCTCAGATAAAGACGGGCTTAAAATAGAATTTTCAAAAAAACTTGGTGCATTTTTTGTGATTTGTTTTTAAAAATTTTGCCGTACTGATCAATTTTTTTTGAATCAAAAAATCATGCGTATGAAATTGTAGAAAAAATGAATAATAATAATCAAATATTGCTTATTCATCTCAAAACATAATGCATTTCTCAATACCAAAATACAAAATAAATCAAGTGCATAAAAAAAAGGAAAAAATAAAAACTATGCCTGAGGGTATCTTTGGATTGGTTTTTGACTTGTTGCTAAGTTTGTGAGACATCAAAAAAAACCAAAAAAACATGACGAAAGCGTTTTGTTTTGAGAATTTTTTCGGTATTTTGAATGATTTATTGTCTTTTTTTCCAAAAGTTTCCGGATATTATATTCTGGATTCTCTGAAGTTTGTCATGCAAAAACTTCTAGATCGAAAAAAAAACTTCCACACAAAACTTCATATTTTACCTGTGTGAAAGAATCACTTGGTAATTGCATTATGAAAATGCGAGGCAACAGAAGAAAAAAAAAGAAAGTGTAAAAGGTTTTGAAGAAGTGGGAGCTTTTTTCGCTTCTTATTCTTGAGAGAGGAATTCACACGCTAAAGTTGCCGTTGGGAATAGAAGCTTTCGACAATGAGGCCCGACACCAAATAGAGAAGAAATGGAGAAGGACGAATAAAAAGGAAAAGAAGAAACGACTTGTCAAATAGCAAAATAATGTATCAATTTTGTCGCACATTTATGGATCTTTTGAAAGAGATTTTCAATGAGATAAGCAAAATTTGATGAAGGGTGTTCGACAAAAAACCGTTTCGAATTTTCACGATTTTTATATTGACCGATTTGGTTCGAGGGGTTGAAAAAACTGATTTCAGGTGTGTGAGTACAGGATCTCGTTTCGTTTAATCCTAAATTGCAAAATTTTATGAAAAAAAAAATTTAAATTTATTTTTAAGATTTTTTTTAAAACAATGTTTTAAAATAAGAAAACAATCTCAAAGCATTATTTATGTGGGTAAGTTATTCTTAGAAAAATTTGACAGTAAGTACCATCAAAAAGTTTTATGCAAAAATAACGATTCCATGCAAAAAAAGCAAAAAAAAAATCTCAATTTCGCACACTCCTGAAAAAAGATGGAGAATGCATCAAAATCTCATAAAAACGTTAGTGTATGTCTGCTGAAAACTGGACACTCGGATCGAATTTCAAATATCTTTATTTCGACTACATTTCTACTTAATCTTTGTTTTTATTGGGAGAAAAACGAACGTTGGAACTGTTTGAGTCAATGGAAATTTATTTTATTTTGTAATTCAATTTGAAAACAACTCTCCATTTATTTGAATTCAAAAGAGTAGTTGTACTTGTTTGAGGAAGTAGAATGTTGTTTTTTTATGGACTGTAACGTAAGATATTAGTTGGGCTACATTTAGTATTACAAAAATATGTATTTAGAGCCGAATAAAGATGTTATGATTTCAACTTCAAAAGCGAACAAAGATTTAGGATTCAAGCAAAAATTAAACAATATCATATTGTTGAATACATCAGAGTATTTTTTTTTCATATCGACAGTTCATTAGCCAAATTACCCAGAAAAAAGACGGTATTTTCAAAAATGCATAATAACTTTTATTCAAATAAATTTTATAAAAAACGTTGACATTAAATAATATATGTTTTTTTTTTCTTTTATTCTCTTTTTTGTGAATTCTTCTCTCTCAAAAATTCAGCGGAAGCAGCAAAAAGCCAGATTTCGTTTTTTTTTCTCCCAAAAAATTCCAATGAAGTCCTACAAAAAAAAATTGAGCCCACATTCAACAGGATGAGAATAGCTTGAGTATTTTTCTTTTTCTATTTGAAACCCTCTTCCCGATTCAAAAACTTCCCAGTTTCACAAAATATATCATAAATGGACACCAAATAAAAATCAAATCTGTCAAAAATGAAAATAAAAAGTTAAGTATTTTGATCAAACATCAATGAATTTTGTGGACCAGAACAAGAATAAAAATAGAACCCGAAGCAGAATGAAAATTCAAAAATAGCAACATTTAACATCATCGTCACTCATGCATTCTATTCAGCCCATCATCATCCAAAACAAAAAACACTTTGAATATATATAGCAAAGCCCACATCGGACCTGATCAGATAGAATTTCAAAGGTCAAAAACATTTCTGTGCTATGATGATACCAATTTTTGAATATACAAATAAATAACGTTCAAATAAACAGAAATAGGAGGATAAAATGACTAAAATGGAGTTAGAGATCGAATTTTGTTGTTGTGCTGTGTGTCAGATGAATAAACCGGAACAAGTGCGTCCTGAATACATTTTGTGAGATTTTTTCTCACAAAACAGAGATTGCAGTTTGCGATTGACATACTAAAATGGGTTCAGTTTATAGCTTCACATCAAATGGGACACCACTATATTTATTCGGTTCTTTTTGATGTTTGTTATATTTATTTGACCAAATGAAGAATATTATGAATCATATGTGAATGCATTATTAGCATACAATACATATAAATATAGGGTTTGTTTTCTGTGTTTTATTGGATTTTTTATTGAAACAATGCTACTATGTATATGTTGTTGAATTATGGCGGTATGTCTTTTTTACGTCATTGGAAATGGACATAATTTGAAAAAAAAACGGAAGCATTTTTCGAATGGTTTCACACAAATTATTGCTTTTCACACATTACATAGACCAATTGGTACGAACAGAATGAACGACCCAATTTGAGAGAACAGACATGTCCACTTGCAGGAATACTTCCTGTTCCATCGATTCAAATGAGATGTTCGAAACTTTGGAGTTTTCATCAAAACGACTATATACTTGATAAAAATCAAAACGACTACATACTTGATAAAAAATATTAGGAACAATCAAATTTTCGAATTAAAACCATTCAGACAAGCGCATTTTCAGGTTAAACAGTGTTTTGAGAAACTGACTTTCATAACGATCTCAGATCCTGTCTTAGACCTGTATTTCAAGATGTCCGAAATTTTGATTGGACCTTTTTTTGTTTTCATGAAAAAAAGACAAAAGACAAAACACAAAAACGATGAAGTTAACAAAAAATGAGATTCAGCCCATTTTGGATGTATTCTTATGAAGCTTTCAAATCAATTTCTCTCATAATAGTTTTTGCGAAAAAGCATAAAGTTTTATTGTTGCCTGGTCATGCGAAAAAATATATCATTGGCTTGATAGTATTTTTTGCGAGGTTAAAGGAACAATGTGAGAATATGTAGAAAAAAACTATATTGTCCATGAATTCGCAATAGCTGAAAGCACGATATATAATGGAAACAATGAAATTAAAAAAAAATGAAATATCGAGGTTATCATATTTGACTATCAAAAACAACCTTTTACATAAAAATATGTTTACTTGTGTACATCTAAAACAGAAGGTGACACATAATTTGTTGTGCATTGAACAACAAAATTTCTTGTTTACAGGAGATCATAAAACTTCAATCTTTAAACAAAAACCTTGTCAAAATACTTGAGAGCTAAACCTCTTCAACAATTTTTGATTCCTTCTCAATATGTTGAGTCACAATCATTTGAAAAATATGTTTGAGTGTGTACGAACTAGTGAAACTTTCATGAATTGGAAAAAAGAAACCAAGTGTTAAAAAAAAAAGTTTGTCGTTTTTATTGAAAACTTTGCAAATAACCTCTTGATTATAGAAACAGTTTCCCTACAAAACGAACTATACAATTCATACATTCCATCGAAACATACGATTGAACTTTATATGTACGTAAATTTATGTTTTTGTTGGATGTAAAAAAACATGATGATAAGTATAGCATGTTTTTTTTCAGTTTTTTTTTTTTTAAATATCATAACAAAGACTCATGAGATAATGATTTAGCGAAAAACAATGTGCTAGAAATAAACAATAGAATCCATATCCGTCCTCCTAAACGAGTTGATTGTCGATAGTTTTCTACTAAATTCAAATCCTTTCAAATATTTTGGAGATTAAAATCCACATTACTTCTTATAAAAACCAAGTGTTCTACGAGTAATAGGTGAGCTCTCTACCATTTCATTGAATGATTTTTTGTTTTTTTTCACAAAAAAAAACTGATTTGCAAACGCTTGTAAATCAATTCTGTCTTTTTCTGAGAGGTAGTGAGTGTTGCTGTACTTGAAAACCTAAAAATTTCTAAAAATGAAATGGTCATTCTGATTGTGGTGCTTGATTTTATTGGTTTTAATTGTTTGATTAAACGATTCATTGAAATTGATTTTAGCATAAGCCGAATATTTATGAACAGCAGTGAAAAATATGTACCACAGTAATAATTATTTCGCATATGTTGTGATTTAAATCCAGATTAGCTCAAATGAACACCTTGGACGCCAGATGAAAGTTCTGATTCGGTTTTGGGACATGTACAACTGCTGGCTTGCTTGGTTACCGGTGCCATATACAGAACAACTGGTCGATCTTGAGTTTTTATCTGAAATTAATTGCAAACATCAGAGATCAGTTGTTTAATAACTAACCGTAGCTGGCATTTGTGGTGTCATAGTGATTAAAGGTAAAGTGTTATCTTTCTTGGTCTCGTGTAACATATCAATACAACATTCATGTTCCTCGTCATCCAAGAAAGAATGTTTCACTTCGGTCATCGTCATTCTGAAACAATATGAACTGACTTTGCACAACGAAAAAAAAACTATATTTTAAAATAGCATAAAAGAGCTCAAAAATCAACGGCACTCTAGAGAATTCACAGATTCTTTGGTGAAGATAAAAAAGTTTCGAGGTGCAAAAACGAAATAGGATAAAAATGAAATGAGAATAGGATAAAACAGCTGAACCAGTTAATGTCGTATATATTTTCACGAAATTTGATATGTTTTTTGCCCGGTTGGTATGTAACGGAGATGTGTACGAATATTTTCACACTTTCTGAGAAAATGAGAAAAATTTTAGGTGTCTGCAAAATATTAATCAGGTGACGAAAACAAAAAATAACGAAAGAAGCTTGACAAAAAATGGATAGCGAGTTATGTCTTGCAAATACATCTCGGAGCCCAACTTGTTATTAAAAATTACTGCCGCTTGAGTGATTTTTTTGAATGCGAAAATCAAAGCTTTTTCTGGGAAACCATTTATACCTTTTGAAAATATTTTTCCAGTGGACAAAAGACTAAGTATTCAAAATTTAAAAACTGGACAAAATTGGCCGTTTCTCAAAAAGCTGATCTTCTTCAACAAATTTTTTTCATAAATTGTCTAGTTGTTTGAGTTTGATTCATTCTGAATAATGGTCTTTGGCAAATGAGGTATAAGTCCATCTGAACGTTATAAAAATTTATCGTAAGTCAAATTAAAGAATAAGACCCAACATTCTCCAATATCATATTTCAGTGTTTTTGTATTCAACAGTTGACTAACTTTCCGTGAAAAGGCTAACCAAAAATTGGAAATGTCAAAACTTATTCAGAAATTCAATTTCAATTTCTGAAAACTTCAAACAAGGTCATTTGTAAGTTCATCCGAGAAAATTAGCTAAACATTGGAAGTCGGTGGTGAACTAGGTTTTCAAATACTATTGAAAAAACAGCCGACATCTAATGTTGGCAGTCGCTAAGAGAAATTCATGGATTTAAAAATTGAATGATAAAAAAACCGAAAAAAAAACATTTACATTTTAGTATCATAGTCCTCTGAAATAGAACTCAAAAGCAAGAACATGCCTTCTTGAAAGAAAGTAATTTATAAAAAAGGAGCTAAAACGGACTAGTTGGAACATGTATCTTCGTACGCGATGTGTCCAACAAACTAGAACCAAAGTGTGAGATATAACTAAACAAAATGTCCCAAAGGAATTTAGTTTGAAAGGAAGAAGAAAAAGAAAAAAAGGAGGTCTCTTGGTCTGACTAACTTGGTGAAAAAAAAGCAACCAAGATACATGATAAAATCTACTGGCGGTTTTAAATTTGGTTAGAACATACACATGACTCGGGCAAGATCTATTTGTAGCTTTTTTTTGTTGCTTTTTAGTAACATTCAAACAAAAGAAAAACGATGATCAGACACCGGAACAATATAGTAGGACAATTTTTTGTGGTTGGAAATTTGATAGACTAAAGGAAATGAACAATGATTTATATTTTTTATTTATTTTTGGCATAGAGTATGGGTTACAAGATGATTCATATATTTTTTGAGGGAGCGAAAACTGGTATTTGACTGAAGATGAAAAATGCAACATTTCACTTTTTGGGCAGGGGCTTAACGTTAATAGCATACATGTCTGGCAAAATGGGTGAAATTGGGCTATTAAATTTCTCAAAATGTGTTTTGAACAGAATGTACACACAGAAAGTGTGATCAAATGAAGTCAAATTTATCATTATTTATTACTCGATCATTAGAGCAAATAAGAATTAGTCATTGGTTATTGAAAAAAAATTATCATCTCATATTTGAGTCACATCCAAAAAAAAAGTCGAAAAAAAAACTCAACACAAAAAGCTTTGAGCTATTTTGTGCTTGAATGGTTCAATTAGAATGGAAACATTTTCTTGTGACTCAAACATTTTTATGAGTTCGATTGTCCATTCTGGTGTAAAAATTTGATGATGTTTGAAGCTTGGTGCAACAAACTTTAAATTGAATTCGATTATTTTGGGGAAAAATTTTCTCGGAAAAAGTCAGACGGAAAAAAAGTTTTTGATAGCATGTGTTATTTATTTTTTTTAAAGAAAAACAAAATAAATAAAAATACATTTTTTCAGACAGGAAAAACATGTTATTGTTAGAACATATCTTTTTTTCAAATCACATGTACGAAACAAATCTTTTCAAGTATTACTAGTGGTTAGAACAAAAGAAACTAAAGAATTTTTAAACAGAAACTTATTTTTCGTTCAAGACAAAGTTTGAAATTATTCATTTTCTAGAAAACCTGACTAAAATCAAACATTTTGTCCAAAGAAATAGAAAGAATTGACATTTTAAAAGTAATTTTTATCGGAACTACTGTTTCAAGACAACGAATATTTCCTAATTCAACAAAAACTTTAAAATTCTGATGTTAATTAATTCAATCAATGTTTCAGTTGAAAAGGGCAATGTTTTTCGACTTTTTTGTCTTAAAACATGTTCAAATATCACTCACAAAAGTACAGTGGTTATATAAATAAACATGTTTATAAGAAAATACACAAAATAAAGCTGAAATACACACAAAATTGTTTTCAGTACATTACATTACCTATAAAAAAGAAGACATATTATCAAAAATGTGTTATGGATGGGACTCACAAAAAACTTATCTAGAACTTTCAGTAACGTATGCATATATGATTTTATAGATTCTGAAACTTCGAAAACAAATACTGTCTTATTTAATTATGGAAATATCATGAACTGGAAAAATCAAAGTTGAGGAATTAAGTTTTTCGCAAGGATCAACTTCCAAACACTCTCATGCACTTCATTGTTAAATCACCAAGTACAAACACCTTAATAAAGATGTTGAAATCCATTAATTTTATAACGATAATTTTAAAAAAAAACTTCTTTTTTTTCGTTTTGATAAATTCTAATCTGCAGCTCTCTAATTTTATTCCGAGCAAATGGGAATATGTACTGTTTCGTTGGAAACTTCAATTTGCGAAGTGATCCAAAAATTAAAAACAATCAGCATTTCAAGGAAAAATGCTTTTCAATTTGTAGTGATTTAACGATTCGTTTTCAAGAAAATTTAAATTTGAGCTTGAACTCTTCAAAATCGCATTTCTATTCTTCCGACACATTTGAACTTTTACTGTTCTCGAAAACTTTTTTTTTGACTGAAAACAAGTTATTCGCACTGGGAATTTTTGCTAAATACACTCTGTCGAAAGCAAAAACCAAAATTTTATGTCAGTCTGACTTTTTTTCGAGTTGCGCGTAGGTTGTTTGACAAGTTTCCATTTCAATCTTTCTTTTGTGGTTTGCCTCATATCTCGAGGGATTGTCCAATATTTTAACTTCGAATCAAAAGTGTTCACTTTTTTCTGTCGCACTTGAAGACAAAGTTCGTATTTGATCTTAGAAGAGGAGGCAGTTCAGAAAACATTTGACTTTTCACCTGTGAATGGTGACAAATCCCTCCATTGGGACTGGTTTCAGTCAAAAATGAACAGTTTCGTCGATTTTTTCAAACATTTTGAGAAACTATTTCAAAAAACAAAAAAAAAAGAATATATTCGTACCTGGAATGAACTAACAAACCTTAGGAGAAATAGTACATGGGTGTTCAATATTCAAATAAAACCCAATGTGGCTTTTTTTATACACCCAAAAGCCATACCACAAAACACATTTGCACATTGTTGGGTTTATTGGCTTCTCAAACACATGCAAGTTAATGGGAGATCAAAAGAATATTCTTAGCCATGGCCGGAAAAATGACTTCAAGTTGAAACTGCACTCCAGTTGGAAAAAAATTTTGCGGAAACACATCATTAGCTTTCAAATTTTAAGAATTCACAAAATAATTTAAATAAGAATGAGTCTCATATTTATTCACGGGTTCAAAAAAATAAAGTTACAGTTATTGGGAAAATATGCATAAAATGGATAGTATTAATTAGAAGGGACCAAATGACAACTCGCCAGGAGACAAGAATAGGGCAAGGAAAATGAACTAAGTTCATCAAAATTACAAGGAAAAATTATGTGCGTAATGGAATGATATGGCAATTTTTGATACATTTAACATCTTCTCCTTCTTCTTCATCGTCTTCTTCTTCTTTAACAAATTCAGTCGAACTAACAAAAGGTTCTTCACACAAATTGATTGTTGGGATTATGGCTGATTGATTTGTAGGAGAGTCTTTCTTTTTTCTCATCAAGTTGCGTTCTTTGACCTGTCAAAAAATATTCATAGGTTGAAAAATTTTAGAAGCAAAACCAACCTTATATTCTAATGTAGAGTGTGGAACTCCGAAATAACTTCCAGCTCTATGAACACTCATTTCTCCCCGTCGAACACTTCTAACTGCCTCATCTAATGCATTTTTGTCATATTTTCGGTATTGACCTCTTTTTGGTCGACTTCTTTTCCAATCTTCGGAACATCTATCAGCTTTGGTCTCATTTTTGGTTGGCATTTTCATTATGGTTGAAGTCATGTTCGTATTTTGATTTTTGAATAGATTCTGCCATAAAGCTTCAATCCAGGAGCCATTTGCATTATCTTCGCTCGAGGTTGCAGACTGAAATATTTTAATTGTATATATGAAGTAAAGGTAACTGGGTGATTGAATGTGAAGAAATATATATTTCTCAGCGTAATCGAATTTTTCACATAAAAATAGTACTCTGAATCTGAAACTGGACAATCTATTTCATGAATGGTGTGATATTATCATATCTTTTACGATTCAAAGTGGTTTGGTTTGAAATAAAAACTTCACAAGTTGTAAGTAAATTTAAGTAATCAATATATGTTTGAAAGTTCAGAAACAACATTCAAAAGGGAAGTTCCATATTTGTGAACACGGCAGTCCATAACAGTTTTAAGTTTTATCGATTCTAAATTCATTGAACAAGTTCCGATTTCATACACCGGTTAAAACTTCAGAAGTATGTAAAACACCACAACTTCAGTCTAAATGAGGGAGAGAAGTGACTGATATCTTGAAAATAACAAATAAATTTTTTAAGTACGTATCGCATGCGCGTGTGAAATCTACATTTACTTCCCCGACTTCTACGTGAACACAGTATCATGATGTGTGTTTCATTTTTGTACCTTTCTACTGTTTTTCTTTTTTCATGACTAACTAACCTTTGTGATAGACTCAATGGAGAAATGAGTTCCTTCTAGGCTACTATTTGTACTATCTGGAGAACTCGGGTACAAGGATGGTCTCGGCGATGAAGATGAAGAATGTGACTTTGTATTTCCCTTTTCAATTGTCAGCTCAGCCGGTTTTATCGTTGGTCCAACTTTTCCTCTACGCGCTTTTGATGGAATTGCTCCTTCCGCTTCAAGCTTATAAATCTTATTGCGCAATGTAGACCGAGGAATACCGTAAACCACAGATGCTCTATAAAAAAAAAACAATAATTTCAGTTCTCCTGAGAATCACCAACCTTCTTGTCCCAAGCTTTCCTTGGCGGATGTCTTCGACTGCTTGAGTAAGATCTTCTGCTGTATAACTTCGTCGAATTACATTAGAAGATTTGGAAGTGGATGAGGGTTCTTCGACTTTCTCAACTTTCGGTAAACCGCTCAATGGGTTATTCAACTGTTGAAAAACAGCCGGTTTCACAGAACTCAAATCGAGTGGATTTTCTAACCCAAACTGTCTGAGGTTCAAAATATTCGGAAAAGTTGAATGACCAGGAAGGAGGCTTTGATTCTGCATTTGAATGAATAAGTTGAGAGCGAAAGGATTTTGCATCATTGTCAACAAGCTACCCGGTTCTATAAAATGAAAACATTAATCATATTGACTCTTTTAAAAAATGAACTATACCAATGAACTGTTTTGACCAATCAGGAGTCATTTCAATTGGTGTTGTTGGGGTGCTTGTGCTGCTCAGCATATTTGTAATACTTAGGCGGCTCATGGACCCTTCTAAATATTCACACATTATTAATATATTTAAGCGGAAGAAGTACAAGAAAAGTATAAAAATCCGAAAAAATAATATATATGGAAATGTCATTCACAGAGGATTTTTTTGAGAAGGTCCTTTTTGTTTACAAATTGAATATTTGTATATGTATAAC
Organism: Caenorhabditis sp. 38 MB-2015; assembly: GCA_900536415.3. Taxonomy (NCBI): domain Eukaryota; kingdom Metazoa; phylum Nematoda; class Chromadorea; order Rhabditida; family Rhabditidae; genus Caenorhabditis; species Caenorhabditis quiockensis. Next base: position 163,740 of record LR548630.1, on the reverse strand, counting down.
AACTAATTAGTCATTTGAGTCAAAAAAGTAACTGATTAGTCATACTTTATTGTTTTGTTGTTAAAAGTCGGAACTTTTGTAGTGCTAATCGGAAATTGTTGTATTTGAGTCATCTCACTGTACTGTGCATAAAATATGGTACCATCTCCGTTTAACATCTTGAACAATAGATTTTTTTCAAACAAAAAAGTTCGAAAAAAACTTTACATTTTTTGCAAACAATTGAAAGGTACAGTATCCAAAAATATTTGCCAAAAACATCATTCTGTTTTGAAAACCCAATTCCAATTATTTTCCTTCCTTGCAATTCAAATTTCGAGACATGACAAAAAATTTTGTTTTTGGTTTCTCAACGAATCCAATCAAGCAACATCCGGCACCCCGAAAAACCGTCGAAATTTTTATATTTTTTTTATTTCGCAGGTTTTAATTAGAGCAGTAGGCGTCGTGTGCATTGAAGTCTGAAGTTTTTGGAGACATTTAGACGAATGAAATGATGAAAATATGGATGGATAGATAATTGGTGAGAAAAAGAGGAAACCCGAAAAATTGCCACCATCATCAATTAATTGTTGAAAGCGCGCGAAAAAAGGAGCATTGCAAAAAGTATAATTTGAGCTCCCCGTCGGAGAAAAAACACAAAATTTTCAATTTCGGAGAAAAAAAATAGTTAAATGGAGGATAATTTGAGAAAAACAATCGAAAAACAGATCCGAAAAAATAGATAACACTTTGAGCATAGGCGTGAGGCGTTTTTATTCTCAAAATAAGCCGGGTAAATTTAAATTGAGAAGTATCGAACAAATTTCAAAAATTCAAAGTATTAATGAGACCAGACAAGCACGAAACTCGTGCTTAAAATTTTCAGAATCTACGGATATTTTTTTCTATAAATAAGTGTTAGACATGTTAATTGTTTTTCAAAAACGTGAATCAGAGAAAGAATAAAAATAAATTCGAGTTGATTTCACATTCCAGCGCAATTGTAGTTTTAAGAAATCAAACAATTCGACTTCAGATTTTGTTGTTTTTTTATTTGAAGGATTTTTTAACAGAAATCGAGTAGCCTTTTTTTCTGCAGAGTTATTTCAAAAATCACGTTATAAAACACAAAAAGTTTCTGGCAGACCGAATAACACCTTCGATATTATGGAATTTTAATTCCCATTTGGTACTTGGGAGAATGAGTTTTCAGAAACGTGCATTGTCTTAAAATGAAAATATTTATATTTTTCGATTTCATTGAAATGCTGGACTTCCTAGATCAGGCATGACCTGAAAATATTTTTTTTTGTTCTAGGAAAAAAATCTCGAAAAGCTTCATAAATAGGAAAAAATAACTACGGTATATTCTCCTAGAAAAATGCGAGAGACGAAAAAAACAAAATTTAATCAAAACGCAAGTTTGGTACCATCGAAAATAACAAGAAAACGAGATGCCTTCTCGTATACGAATTGTTGAATAATTAATACATACTCATCCGTCTCCCTGTCACTTATAATAATATACATACTTCAATAATTTTTCTCAAAAAAACAAACATCCACAAAAAAGAGGATTGACAAAGACTACTGTATGAGCGTCAAGAGAATGGGGAGAAATTTAGGGTGAAGACGACTAATCTTCTAATTAATTTCGTCGTCAAATTTAACTCCATTTTCTATTAGGGTGGTTGGGTGTTGATTGTCGTAGGGATTGTCTCACTCACACATACTCGAAAACTAATCGTTTCTTTTTTTTTTTTTGAGAACCTGGTCTTCGATTTAGCGTAAGAATTAGACAATTTTAATTTGAAACATAGCAAACGAGAAAAAAAAACGGATTTGTGAAGAGTCAAGACAATGTAGGAAACTCTGACTTGATAGATAATTCCAAAGTTCAATGTTTGTGTTGTACTTTGAGTGTACTTGGGGATGCGGCTCTCTGAAACTGACAGTTTCATGATTTGCCCCTAAATATATGTCAAAAATTTGATAAAATTGCATATAGACTGAGAAACCTATTCAACGGAAATTCAAATCTTGAAAATAATATTTGAGAAATAAATGCATATGCACGAATTAGGGCAAAGTGCGAAACCGGAAATTTTGAGATGTGTTCTCTTTTTGATTATTGAAATATCTCGAACTACGTCTTATGCTCGATTCTTGAACAAATGAATAAGCACGCAAATTCTCGAGAATAAAAACGTATCCCAAAAATCAGTTGAAAGTTTCAACAATAGGTGATAATTTTGGTATGAATAGGTAACTTGATTGCACTAAAACTACATGAATTTGTCATATTCTCAATTTGGATATTTCAATAGAATAATCAAAAAATGTTGAAGTACTTCATTTTCGAATGAAACCATCTAACTAAAAAAGGCACCAGGAGAGGCGTCCAATCAGAAAAACGATACAACTCCGCCCCGTTTTTTGGGCAAAGACAAAATGAGACGAAAGAAAATGAAAAAAAAGATGAATAGGTTTTTTTTTGTGCGAGTGAGGGAAAAAGTGTTATTTGGATGGAGTGAATTACTGTAGATGCTTTCTCGTGAATTGGCTGTTAACAAAAAAAACGTGGTTGAAAATGTATATAGGTGAGTATGAAAAATATGAAACATTTTTAGTTTTTTGCCAAAAATAGATGATTAAAAAATTCAAACATCTAGTAGCAGAGCTGAAAAGTGTGAATCTAATCAATAAAACTCGGAATCATTTGCAGAAAAAAATATTCAACTTGGCTAGGTTCACGAAAAACTAAAATATCCAGATTTTCAAGTTCGAATGAGGAGTATTCTGGTATTCATTCAAAAACAACTCTGATAAGGTAAAATATGCAAACTAATAACGGATAAAAACCCTAAAACTCGAAAAAATCATCCAGAGTAGTTGAAACGAGTTTTTCTTTTTACATGTATTACCTAGATGAATAATTGTCAAAATAAATGACATTTTTTGAAACTCTTTTTCTACGCATATCCGTTTTTTTTGGTACGTCATTTACAGAAGCGGTTTTTGTTAAAACTAATTACTTGAAAAAAACCCCACTTTTTTAAGTTTTAAAGTTGTGGATAAAATCATTCAAAAAACTTCTTATTTCGAAAGTTCAAAATAAATTTTGCACTGTTCAAAACTGAGGAACCTGGAATTTTTTTTTTTAATACATTAGATTTTGTAAGAATATGAACACAGAATCACGACGATCTTTCATAGAAAAAACGTCTTACCAAACATCACAATCAAAATCAAGAAACTGAGAAGAAACAGAAAATTCATTAATTTGCTCGAAAATATCCAAAAGACGGATTAGTATATCTAAATATATATATATATAGATACATATATGAATCAAGGTAATGTTCAACATTTTCAACCACCCACCTCCTATTCATTTCATCCGCCATTCATTCTAAAATACTACTAATCCTCTAGGGTTCATATAATTTGGATTACATTTCTTTTATTAACCTTTCTGATTGCATTTCCGTTTTTTCAATAGCATTAGGATGAGGAAAAATTTTATGATTCTGCAGAAACTGTGAGGCGTATTTTTAGGACTAATTTTTTTTTCCTCTTGCATGGAGGAAATGGAAAAAATGATTTTGAAACAATTTCTGAGAATTCGGATATACATATAGAACAAGTATCATGAAAATGACAAGTGCCAAAAACATAGATGCAACATATTTGAAAAATGTTTTCAATCTCGACAAAATTTCAACACCCAAAAAATAATTGGGGAGGTAGGCACTTTATCTTTATGTAATATACTTGCCAAAACTCATTAATAATTAATACTCATTAATGTGAAAGGCTCATGCTCTCTTCTAACTCACACATTTCTTCTTCTTTCTCATCAAATTGTGCAAGCAAAAACGAAGGAAAAGAAAATGAAAATGCGAAGAAGAAATTGGAATGAGATAAAGATTTTGGGTTACATATATGGGAGGTGTGGCGGCTCTGCAAAATGCTAATTTTTCGGGGTAGAAGTGTGATGACGGCGGTAGCTTCATCTTTTGGAAAAAGGTGTAAGATCTGATATGGAGACATTCAGTATACAGCTGAGAAATTGTTGCATAAATTAATAAGTGCTTTTTGACTTGTGGTTTATATAATAGATCTTATCTCAAATAAATAAGAGCACGGATCCTTTTGGAATAATTTTTAACTGTTTGAATTAAGCCAAAGAAACATCGAAGTTCACTTTTTTGAACTCTGATTGTTATCACTGACTAATGCGAACTTCTCCGATTTTGTTATCTTATGAGATAGAATTGATTATTTTTCAATTCTATAAAAAATTGAATAAGATGAAACATTGATGAGGCGTTTGAAAAATCAGAGTTACTGAGTTACTGAGTCATTATGACTTTTTTTCAACAACAATTCTTACCAGATACTTACTTATATTGACAAGTCGCGAGATATTTTAAAAAGAAACGTCTACGGATTTGACTCAAAGATAATGCAGGAAATAAAATTAGTCCATTTTATCTTAAAATGCAAATTTCCGTATATTCGAAAGTTCCGGAAATTCGAAACATGATTTTGGACACTTTTTGTTTTAGCAAAAATCATTGATGATTTAAATGAACCAATCAACTGGCTAATGATTACTTTCATTCACAGCTGAAATTCTCTAGGTCATCCGAGAGTTCGTTCTACTTTGATTTCTAAGATATTGGGAATTAGAGCTGCATTAAAATCTTGTTCATAAATGTTTTGTACCCTACAACGCGTTGAAAAAGCATGAGATCAGTAAGGTGGTTTATCTAATTTGTAAGTGTTGAAAAGTTTATTTCAATTAGCTCTTATGTAATTGAGCAGAACCAAACAAAATTCTAATTTTTTTCTTACAAAATCTTTTGAAACCAACTTTTATGAATCATAGGCACGCTGTCACAAACATCAAAAAAATGTTGAAATATGGAAGGGCCGTGAAGTGCATATACATCCGGATTAATTAACAAATGAAAAATTTGTAAACGAAAAAAGAAATAATTCAATTTTTTTTCCAAACATGTTTTGATACAAAACTTGTTAATTTCATTTAGGATTCAACTGAAAATTGGAGCGTGAAAAAAATAGGTTTGATTATAATTGCATCTCCTCTACGAGACGAAAATATTGAAATTGTTTTTCGTCAAAAAAAGTTGAGAAGTTGAGCAGAAGCAAAATATTTTTTGATATGAATGAATGAAAAGTAAAAAAAAAACTACGGCAACAAAACAATAAACAAAAAAATGAAAAAAAAAATGTTCGTATGTATTGTCGAAAGGGATAAAATGTTTATCAATGTTATGTGTTTTGGAATATTTTTTAGATTTTTTTCTCTAAAATATGACTCATCGATTACTATCTGTGATATTAGAAGGCTACTTTGTTTGAGAACAAAAAATATAACAGAGTTTTAGCTAATAAAGAATATTGTTTGTTATCTCTGTGAAAAACTTTTAAAAAAATACTTTACTGTGTATTTGACGGATTGAAAATAGTTCATATTTTCAGAATTCCACTATTTATTGTTATAATATTTTGAAAAAAAACATTCATTCGATAATTCAACTGGATACAGTAGATACAATTCAAAACATCACAAACTCCAAATCTATGTTTGGATCAATCTAACAAACTAAACAAAAAATCAAACCAGATGGAAATTGGGCAAGAAAGCGGAGAAAATAAGAACAACAATACGAAAAAATCATTAAAAAATAAAGCTCTACAACCATCACCAGACGTGGAAACTATCATAAATTATCATAATATCAATTAAATATAAGACAACGGCGAAACCAGTACAAAATTCAGATATGCAGACAATATCAAAATTGGGAAACATCACAATCTTATGATTCCATTATTTTTTCATTCGACTCTCAAATTGTTTCAATCTATCCTTGACTGAATTTGTTGGTGGAATCGCGACCATTCTTCGAGGACGAGAATCGATGTCAGCATATCCTTCACTAACACGTCGAGTCAGTTTATCTTTCAAACTTGAGAAAGAGAAATCTTCTCTTGGTTGGTATTCAACATCAACAAAAAGTGATCCTTTTCTGCTCATGATAACATCATCTTTCGAATTTTTCAAGAACATGTTATTCCCAAGTTTTTTGTGTATCGAACTCTCCGATTTCATTTTTTGGAGTCCTGATCCGAAAAGTGGAGCTGGTGGTGGTTTCACACTTGATGCTGATGCTGCTGCTGATGATTCCGTTTCCCCAGCAAATCGAACCTTGAATAATATTTCATTTTTTGTATATGGTTCGTTGAAACCAACCTTTTTACGTTCTTCAGAACTATCTCTTGTGCTCATTTTGGAAGAAGTCGATTTGACACTTGATTTGAGAGAACTTTCACTTGACAAGTTGATCCGAACACTTTTGTTCGATGAAGTTTCACTTCCACTATCAGGAGTTATTTTGATCTGTAATAGTACAATTTTTAAAGTTTTTTTTTTTAATGGAAATGAACCAACCGATGTGCTATCTTTTGCTTTGAGACTTCCGATCTTGTCATTTTTCTCAATGTTGAGTACTTTTGAGACTTCAGTTGATTTTTTCAAAGAAGATTTTCTTGGTACAGATTCCTTGACTTCCAATTTATTAGTCACTGTTTTTGTTCCACTCACTTTGGTGCTATCCACTTTTTCACCATTCACAATTTTCTGTTCTTCCACAGATACTTTCTTAGTATCTTTGTCGGTTTTCTTGAGAGTCGTTTTGGTGTTGTCACCTTCTTTTGTAGTCTTCTCCTTTTCACTTGAACTTTTTGTCAAAGCTTGTTTCAGCACATTTTTCTTGATAATCAGTTTAGGAACTTCCATAGTAGGTGTTTCTTCTTTTTTGGTTGTAACTTGACTAACTTTTAGATCATCGTGTTGTGAATTTTTCTTGTGAGTTAGTTCAACACTTTTTCCATCCGCATTATGCTCCAGTTTCTTCTCTGATGATTTTGTTGTTCGTTTGACACTTGTTGTGGTTTGAACGGTTGTGGTTTCTTTTTTCTCTTCGGTTAGTGTCAGCTTTGTCACTGGTTTCTTCTCGATAACTGGTGTATCTTGCCCTTTTTCCTTCATTAGCTTCTTGATTTTGGCAATAGCTGGTTTTTCGAAGTGCACAACGCTTGTAGTGATTTTCTGAAATAAAAGAAATATTTATGAACGATAGTTGTTTGGATATTTTTATCAAGTGTTGTCTTTCGACTGATAATCAATAGAGAAAATTCGAGTTTGTTGAAAAAAAAACTACATTTCTGGACTCAATTTTATCTTAAAAGGGTAAGAAAATATCTGAAGTTTATCGAAGCAAAGAATCAAAATAATGACTTATAAAAAATTATTTTCGTTTGATTTGGAAAAGTTTAGACCATAATTTAGCTTTTTAATTACTCACCGGGAGTGTTTCATGATCATCCAATGTTTTGACGGCCAGCTTGGCCTCTGCTACTTTATCGGATTTCAACTTCAGACTTTTCTTTTCTGCTAGCACTTTTTCCGATTTCACAACTTCACCGTTCGGTTTCACTGTTTCCACGATTGTATGTGATAATGAAGAAGTAGTTGAGTTTTGTTTTGACAAAGTTGTTGGCAATGGCGCAGAATTCAAAATATCATCCACCGATTTTTCTCGTTTTCGTAGAGCTCCCTGAAAAAATTACTTCTCCTCTGTTTAACAATTTCTATGATACCTGTCTGATCGGTTTCTTGACTTCTTGATTTTCTTTGGTACTATCCCCACTTTCGGTTTTTGTTTTCACGAGTTTTGGTTCATTCTTTTGTTTTTCGACATTCTCCGACGTTGTTAACTTTTTCTCAATTTTCTTTTCAGTAACATCTTCACCGTCTTTCAACGCACTAGGTTCCACTGATTTTTTAGTAATCTGCTTGAGAATTTCCGACTTTTTAGCTTCTTCTACTATCCGCTTCTTCTTTTTCTTCAGAAGTATTTCAGATTCAGATTTGGTGCTTTCTTTTCGTTTATCAGGTTCCAAAGAAGTAACCGACATATTTTTGTCTTTTAGCTTCTCCGTTTCTGTTCCTTCGGTTTTGGTCTTTAGACTTTTTGTTTTCCGAATTTCTGGCTCAGATGAAACATCATCTGGCTTTTTCACCTTCCGAACTTCTGTGTCATTTTCAGCAAGAACCTTCTTTCTTTTCGGTTTCTCAGCACTGCCCGTTGTCTGAAAAAAAAACACAATGGCAAAAAAAAGAACAAAAGACCATACCAATTTCTTTTCAGATGATGTCACCGACAATGCATTATTCACAGTCTCCTCTTTGATTTTATCGAGATGACTTGCTTCACTGCCCTTTCGTTTCATATCAATAGCCTGGAACAAATAATAACTTTCATTAATCTGGAACTTGTAAAGAAACCTTTTGGAATATAGATGATGCAGAAGTTGTTGCTGTACTTGAATTGCATACTTCGGCAACTCTTTGATCATCGTTTTGTGTTTTCTTGATAATAGGATCAAAAAATTTGACAGCATTCACACTTAGCTTCTGACGGAGCCGATTCATTTCAATAACAAATTTCACGTAGATTATCAAACTCTGAAATACAAACTTGTTTAAGGTTTGAAAAACTGCCGGAAAAACTGATTAAAAATCATCTGATTGGAAAACATTTTGAGTTTGGCGAATAGATATATTCCGTCTATCTGATTATTGAACAAGTTTATGAGAAATTCCAAAAATCATAATTATCAGGAAAGAAGGTATCTCAAAACTTTAGAAATAGGTGAATGGAAAATATTTTTTAAGATTTGATTTCTGTCTGATTATCTGAAAGAATGAAATAAAATTGAAGCAACTGAAAAAGAACACTAAGAATATTTTAGATCATGGGTTGTTTATTCCAGACATTTTTTTTACAAAAAAACTGAATTTGTTCTTGATTGAATTAGAAACAGAAAAAAACATTCAGATATAGAATAAAAATAATTAGGAACAAGCAAAATTTTTTTCTATAAACTTTGTCAATCTTTTTCAATTCCTGAGACTACTTTTGGGAACTGTTTGAAAATTCAGCGTAGGGGTCGTTTCAGCAACCATTCACAGAGCTCAACTGTTCACTATGTTCCTTTTTTGACAATATTGAAAACCAGACTCAAAAAATTAAAACAACAAAACAACAAAACACAAGAAAACACTCACTCTTAATTTTCTTCTTCTGGTATATTTCATATACTGCTCCTTATCAAGTGGTGGAGCGTTGAGTGGTTTTTCCAAAATCGCGTTCGATGCTGCTTTTTGACGGTGCTTAGCTATCCAAGGATGTTGTAAGCATTCATGTGGAAGCATACGTTTGCTGAAAAATACACTATTCTTAATTTTAAAAATAAAATGAAAAACCTTTGATCATAAATTAGCAGGTGTGAGACAAAGTCTTTTGCTTCTGGACTGACTGTGTCGAACTCTTCTGTGAACTCCCAAACACCTTTTTCGACGTTGCAATATGTTTCACCAATATTATCACCCAAGAATGGAGAATATCCGGACAATCTACAAATGAATAATATAAAAGCTGGAAAAAAAACATTTACTATTCATGACAATAAGACGATGTCATTGTTCTGTCTTTTTTTCAAATAAAAAAAAAGAAAGCAACATACAAGATATAAGTGATCACACCAATGCTCCACATATCTGTGTGATAGTCGAGTTTTTCAAATTTGATCACTTCCGGTGCAGCGAATTCGGGAGTTCCGGCCATGTATTTAAGCTCCTGAAAAATAGGCGTAAAAGGGAAATTGAGTTTTTTTTTGGAGTTTGAAGATCAAAAAATATCCAACTACATAAACTTTTACGAAAAAATATGTGAGGGATTTTCATCACGAATTTTTCAGAAAGGTACAAGAATCGTAATATATTTTTTAGATTCTCAAAAAAAAACCGTGAGAAATGAAACATCATTAAATTATATGTTTTTCCAAAATAATAAAATATTAAGTGAATACACCTTTCAAGTTCCTCACCTGAGTTCCATCGTAATGCCTAGCCAATCCAAAATCGATCAGTTTTATCCGATTACCAGTCAAAGATACACACATAATGTTCTCGGGCTGTAAAAATATATCATTATGAATAAGAAACGTATGTAACGGTAGAATGAACCACGAGAACCTGTACCATAAGGACCCTCTACATGTTCACATTTCTGATAGAATCTGACTGGGTATAGCCCATTAACTTTTGTGAATCTGATCTAGTTTTCTTCTCGGATTATCAATATGTTACTTCTATATTTTCATTGTTTTTGGGTATATTGAAAGTCCAAATGAACTTATATGCTGTGACTTCAAGAAATATGACTCCCTAACAAACGTAGGTTTTTCCGAAAATATATTTTTGTTTCAGAATATCTGTCTTCTCTAAAACAGTTCATCATCCATGACTCTCCAAGTTGACTTTTCCCCCTATCAAAATGATTAACAATCTCATCTTTTTTTTATTTTCTATTTCCGACCCGTTTTTTTTTCAATGAATTCTCTTCCTCCCACTCTATTATGAGAAAGAACTCCTATGATGTCAGCTGTTTTTTTTCTGTTCCAATTGGAATGTCTTTTCAACACCAAAAATCATGTCACACCTTAACATCGAGATGCAATATGTTCTGTTTATGAATATAATCAATCGCCTCGCATAATTGACAAACAATCATAACAACTGCCAATTCTGATAACTCGTATGATTCCTCAGCAACCCGATCAAATAATTCTCCTCCTCGAACACTGAAATAATTGCGTTTTGTCACGTTTTATTGTTTTCTTTTTTCTTTCTAGAAATTGTTCTCCGATGACTCACATTTCCATGATAAGAACAACATCGTTGGTTGTCGTATAGAAAGCGTCATAAATCTGAGCAATTCGAGGATGTCGCAATTGTGTTAAAATCGAAACTTCACGCTCAACTTCGGCTCTATCGGCTTCCTACAAAAAATTATTTTTGTTGACTATTTGCGGAGTTGATTAATAGTAGCTGATCGGTAAATAGACCACCTACACACATGTTTACTCGGAAATCTTCGTGTTTTTCTAATGTTGTTCAAAACGTTTGAGTTGGATACAAAGAACATTTCGGGAATGATTTTCTGATCACTAGATAATCTCTGATCTTCCGAAGTATTATAAAACTGAACTTTTTGTAGACTTCATAAAAAGTATATTGACAGGATCTTCTCATTCTCCATTATGGATATATGAAGAGTGAAAAAACCAACATCTCTTTAAAATTACCCTATTTTTTCCGAATTCCTCACCTTTCTGATTTTGATAAATTTTGCTGCAAACTCATGTCCAGTTGCTTTCTCAATTACACAATATACTTTTCCGAATTTTCCACTGTAAATAATATTGTTATTCGGACCATAAGAATAATCAACTGACTCTCCCAATAATTTTGTGACCTGATAAAGTGTATCAAATTTCACATTAGCCCGTATATTTTCAATACGTTTAACATCAAATGGCGGGGGTTCGTCTAGTTCTGAAAAATACTGTTTTTGCAACAACGAACTGAGAATTTAATTTTTTACCTGACGGATAGTTCTCGTCAACTTTGATTTTTCCGCTACCACTTGGTTCGGTCCCCATTGGGACTTGTAGCGAAAATCTGCGATCTCTGGGAGGAATAATTAGTACAGACATAATTAGTTTTAACAACAACAAATAAATATAGAATGAGAATAGCAGTGAAACAAACACAGAAGGAAGGAGAATTCGTTGATGATGATTAACCCTTTTGTTATTTTCACTGGGCGTTTTCCGGGATTTTTTTGGAAATTCAAAAATATTTCGAAAACAGTGGCTCTCAAATATGAACATTTAAAAACTGAAATGAACAGCTTTTTTTTCTGGACAAAACTCAAATTTCCCACAACACTTTTTTTGAATCCATTTATTTTTAGATCCGTCCGTGAAAAAGAAACTGTGAGTTGAGTGTTCAGAATTAAGTGTCTTCTGAATCTGAATTTAAAGCGACAGAAACGTATTCAGTTTATTCTAAAAAGGACTGTTGGAGATAAAGAGTTTGCTAGGTCGAAAAAATGAACTTGAACATGAAATCACCAGAAAATGAATTATGAGTCGATGAAACAACAAGAAACGAAACAGAGATACACTGTTTGATCAACAGAAAAATAAAAATATGTGCACAGGAAAAGAATATATAAATAATGAAAAAAAAAGTATGATACATTTCATTGTGATGAGAAAAGCAATTTTTTTTTTTTTGAGTTCAAATACTTTTTTTTCAATAGACATTCTAAAGTGACGATGGGTGGAAAATTAATTTCTATCATCGAAAAACAAAAAAGACAAAATAACAGGTCGAAAGATTATTATTAATGTTATGAGGAAGGTGAGGTAGAACATTCCAAAAATAACAAAAAGTATAAGTTGACTTTTTGGAACATGTAGCATCAAAAATTGAAATTTTTTGATATTTTAAAGGTGTTCAAACTTAAGAAAAACTAAAATTGATATACTCTAAAAACGTTTTGAACAGTTTTAAAATTCACTCCATTACGTTCTCTTCTTGTTTATTGAAAATATTTTTTATTGATAAAAAGTCTATTAAAAAGCCGACAAAAGTTAAAAAAAAAGAAAGCATCAAAACATCATAGAAATGAATTCTAAGAAAAACGAGGAGTAACACTTGAGAGTTCAACATTAAACAAGTGTTTGGATGTGATCCAATAACATCAAAAACCAAATAACCTCTAACCAAAACCAACCGAAAAGAAAAGCAAAGCTTCTTTTTTGCGGCTCTTTTCTTTCTCTTCACACATTTTGCTCTTTTCGACCCGCGCGAGAGCGATGTGCTCTAAAATTAGACAAACACAACAGTCTACACCTCGAGCAAAAGTAACTAACTCTTTCAGGCAACACGTTTTTCGCGCAATTTACAAGTTAAGCCAACTACTAAACAAAACACTTGTTTGACTGTCTATTTCGGGTCTATTGAGACACTTTTTCGAGTAAAACAACAAACTAAAAATATGTTGTATTGTGTTTATGTCGTACAAAGAATTAAGAGGGAAAAAAATAAGTAGAAATGTTTTAGAGATAATACCAAGTGGAATTTTAAGGAGCAATTAAAAAGTGAGAGCGGTTTTGAACGAGAGACGAAAAAAAAAAACAATAAATACATAATAACCACGCGTTCATCTTAACAATAGATCTCGAGCTATGATGAGATGGTCAACTGACTCTTGTGGGATCATATTCCAAAAACATCTTGATAAAAAGATTCCGGGAAATAATGATGATAAAATTACTCTGCTAAGAAAATGTCTATTTATCTCGGAAACTAATAGAAGTTCAAGAAAGTGTACTATTAGATGTTGGTTTAAGGAATTTTTTAATAAAAAATTCGAAGTTAGCTATTTCCGTCACATGCAAGATGTTCATAAAAAAAGAATAAAACTCTTGAACCTTGATGCGAATAACCTAAAGCTATCATTTGGAAAGAATAATTTGATACTTTATTTTTTTGCTGATATTTGGTTAGCCAAATAAGTAAAAAAAAAACTAGAAGAAATGAGCGAATAAATTCTAGAGAAGCAAGTTCTGAAAAGAAATTTCAACCGATTAATGTATGTATTTCTCATAAAAAATTGTATTTCAAAAACGTCTTGATTTTTTTAACCATATGATGTTACTATTCAAGAAATGTGATTCCATATGAGAATTTTTTTCATCAAAAAAACATTTGCTGACATAAGTTAGTTTTCATTCGGCTCTGATCACACATTTTCAAATTCTTGAATTTTTGGACTGCTATGAAAAATAAAGAGAACGAAATATCATAAAATCGAATTGTCTTTTTTTTTTTGGAAAATCAGTTAAGTAAAAAATTTGCAGAAGAAAAAAACATTATTTACTATTTAGTTTTTAGCAGAGACTTTCGAGGTTGTTGTGTAAACTTGAGTTCGAAATGAACTGGTTTGTACTTTGCCAATAACAAAATAGTTTTCATTTAAAAACAAATTTTATGGAATGAAAGTTTACTATCAAATGCAAAACAAACATAATTTCGAAAATTGAATTGTTTGACATTATTCCGATGCCGACCGAAATGAATAATGCGGGAAAAAAAGAAAAACTGAAATATTTTGGGAAGACGGCGAAATATTATATAAATATCGAAAATATCATTGAAAACATTCCGAATATTATCATGCTGATTTTCGAAAACAATTTGGAACATTGAGAAATATGCGAGAGACAAAAAGATCAATACACTAACCAGGTTTATTAGAGAGTCGAAAGGCGAAGAAAAAGATAGGAGGAAACTCAAAAAATGCATCATTCGAAAAGCTCCCGAGAGCAGCACACGAGCTAAATTTCTTTGTTTCTCTTTTACTCGTCATTATATTTATCTCTTTTTTTTGTGAACATGTGGATGAATGGATCAATGGAAAAATCACCTGGGGTTTTTGATTGGAAAAACATAAGTGACGAAAGAGAGAAATTGTTGAGTTGAAAAGTCACATATTGTTGAAATGGAGGACGTGTATTTCGAAAAGAATAAAATTAGCTTTTCGCATGACAAAATTCAAACTTTCGTGTGGGAGTTGTTTATTTTCTGTTTTTCCCGGAAATAAGATCCGACATGAACTGCCTACTACTATAGTGTAAATTCGTGTTTTTGTTTTTTGAAAATACTAGTGTCAGTTCTCAAGGCTATTCAAAAGTTTATTCAAATATTGAGATGTACTGTTCAAAAAAAAAAACGAAAGTGAAGTTTAACTTGACTTTCTTTATTATCAATTAATCACATTTTATTAGAAAGTATGTATCAAACTAACACAGAACCTGGAAAACATCTTAACAACATCGACACCCTGCTAATTAGATCAATTTGAAAAGGCTGTCATGTAATTATAAATAGACAATAGTTTTGTTAATTTCATATGATGACTTCAAAACGTTGAACACTAAAATGTGATGATTTTTGGCAAAAACTTCTATCAAGTGCTAAACTGAACTTGGGCAAGGAATTTCGAGTTTTTGTCTTCGTGTTTCAGTTGAAAAATAGAACAAAGACAAGAAAATATTGAAAAAAATAGAGTTTCCACACAACAGAAAGAAGCTGCAAAAACAGAATATTGGTAAAACTTTTTGCGAGTATATAAAATATGAAATTATTACAAAAAATCTGTATTCTCATTTCTTTATAAAATTTTCAACAAAGCTCTTCATCAAGGCGCTTGGTAAGAACAAAATGATTGTTCTTTATAAGTTTTTCGAATTCTAGCAGATGTTGTGTCGCTCAAAAAACTATATTTTGTCTTCGCATAGATTATCTTGTAAAGTAATACGTTCAAAAAACGGAATGAAAAAAATTGAAAGTTCTGCAGTTATTAACAAGAAATGCATATGCATCGATTTTGTAGAGAACATACAAATCTTCTTCTAAAGAACTACATTTTCATTATGTTTTCTCGGAACTATCCCATGTTCATATTCGAGTTTTGCAAGATTTAGAATTTGAATATGTTTTCATATACAGCAAAAATCAAAAATTGCCAAATATTTCTTACATAGTATGAACACAAACCAGTTCAAATCCACATGAACATTTATCCTCAGAAAAAAAAAATAATTTGTTAAAAAAAATTAATATCAACATGAATAAATCACAGAAAAAACCGTAAATGCAAAACAACATAATAAATACAAAGAAGTTCCCATCTTCTACAAAAAACCTTAACATTGGGTTAGAATTTTGAGCAAATTAAGGACTGAATACAGTTTCCAAATAATCAACACTATCTTCTCGCTCCACTTGAACTTCTTTCACCAACGGAATATTGTTTTTCAACATCTCAATTGACAGCTCCAGCAAATAATCAATACATTCGACCCTTAAATAAATAAATAAGATAATATGAAAAACCTATAGATTCTTACATGATTTTTGCCGATTCCCATGTTGGTCCCCATACAAATAGTCCATGATTTCTGACAAGAACTGCAATTGCTTGCGGATGAGATTGGAGAACTCCTTCTATCGGGTTCTAGAACAAGTTTCGACAATTTCGAATATACTTTCGTTAAGATTTACCAATAGAAGACTTTCACTTGGCCGATTATTGATTATTGGAATAACCAATGTGTCATTGTACTTCAGAGCGTGACCAGAAAATGGATCATATATCCCTTTAATGTATTCTTGGTGAGAAATCTCGAAAGTATCCGCACTGATTAGTTGTGTCAATAGATTTGCAGCTTTCGAATGAGTATGAATAACACATTCACTTCCTGTGAATATGTAGATATTGTTGATTTTATTGGAGAGAGAGTTTATTTTTACCTGTTTGATTCATAATCAAAGAAAAAAGTACAGAGCAGGATGAGACTGTTATTTTTTTGTTGATTGGTCGTTGAATTTCGGATTTTGAGACGAGATCATAAATGAACACTTCTTCACTGAAAGTTTGAATATAACTTCAGAACAATAGTAACTCCAGATAGAATAAAAGCATCCATCACGCTTTTCCCAAATAAATACCACCTCAAACGTAATGAAACCCTCAAGGATATTTAACCAAAAAATCTAGTTTTCGAGAAAAAATGAAAAAAAAAAATTATTTTCTTCTAGTAAAAAGGTTCAAATTTCAGCTTTTTTGAGAAATTCTTGATTTCACCATGTAGGTTTTTTTCAACTATGAACAACTTTCCGAGTTTTTTAAAAAGATATAGTTACTTTTGTGATTTTGTAACTGGTGAATTTCAATTAATTTTTGACGATCATTGTTTGAAAAATATATTTGAGGTGAAAGTTTTCTCAAAATTCACTCACGGCTTGATTCTTTCTTTTTGAAGAGCAGAAGGTGAAATCATCAATTGTTTTCCAGCCACACATCCTAATGCACCACCAGACCCTCTCATCCATCCCAAATCATAAAATTGTTTCATAAGTTGTGTGAATATTTCCAGTGTCATTGGCTTAAATCAAATAATTGTTATACAGACGTATATTTAATTTTGAATAAGAAAAACTCACTCCTTCATCGTTTTTTGCGCCAAAGTTTTCGGCTTCAAGTTCTTTAAAGTTTTTGTCTTCTAGAAAATCGTGCATCTTCTGGAAAAAAAGATATTCACTTTAAAAATCAAATTTTACTACACAAAACTAAAGATCGAATGGCTACAAGTTCACAACAACAAAAAAACAGTAAGAGTACAGATAATAATGTTTGAATTGTATCAAAGAGCACTCTACATCTTTTTCTGCCTACTTCTCTATGCCCTCTATTCATTGCGTGCTATTATATATTTTTTGTTCAACCCATGGCAGAGACAAATGGCTACGCAAAAAATGTATTTCGCAATCGGTGAAAAAATTAAGAATGCATGGAATTTTTAATGAAGTCTGAAAAATGACATTTGAAATATTCGAGAACATTGGTTTTTTGATGGTGGGAAAAGACATTGGAAGATAAATGGCATTGTTTTGCTGGTTTCAAAAACTGAAAACAGCGATTCGAGAATTCAAAAGACCAGAAATTTAAACGTTTGTTGCAGCTTAAATACGCAAATGAAAAAAAAAGAAAAATAATTATAGAGAAGCAAGACAGAAAAACACAACTTTAATCCACATGACTCGCAAACTTTTCATCAATTGTTTTTTAATGATTATTCGATATAATTATCCGGAGTAGAGAAACTCATTTATGGTTGGAATCATACAGTTTTAATTTGAAAACATGGTTACTACATTAACCAGTATATCTCACCACGAAATGTATTTATCGAAATTCTTAACTTTGAAGAACTTATTTGTAAATATGAAGCTCAGTTGGAGATGAAACTCGTGTTTGGACGGCAAGCAAGTTCAATACACTCTTTTTTATTCAAATTAGTGTATACAGTTCCTTTTGATTTTTTTCTGCATTCGAGGCAAGAAATTTTCAGTTTTTCATTTTTTGTCAAAGGATACATCCAGATTTGGTTCCGGTGGATGACTGGACTCCAGGTTCTCAGTTCAGAAAAATGAAAACCTTTGTGTTTTTCACATATAGTCAGTTTTTTATGTAATTGAAGTTTTCTGTGAAACAGAACATCAAATTTTTACTCCGATAAATATAATCGAAAAATAACCTGATCCTTTTTTCTCATATTCAATAAAGATGTTGATAATCGATAAATTGTCTTTGTTTTTTCCTTATCTCTACAAATCAGAGCAGCGTCATTTTGAAGAGACGCACACACATAAAATTCTCAATAGAGCGCGACAACATCCCTCTTTCTCTCATTCTTTGTGGAGAGTCTGTGCATACACCGCAACATTACATTTGACGAACATTTCATGTTTTATTTACGCGGCCCATTGTTTTTCTGAATCAATAGTATTTTTATTTTTTTTTGTACGAAAATATGTCCAAATTTGTGCCTAAAGCAGGAAAAGTCAACAAAGATTTAGTGAAAAAATTTGTGAAACAACTTGATTATCATGATAGGTTGCTTGTTATTACGGGTGCTGGTATTTCTACAGAATCAGGTCAGTCTAGCTTTTTTTTACCTTGAAAGAAATAATAAACTTTCAGGAATTCCGGATTATCGGTCGGAAGGTGTTGGATTATATGCAAGATCAAATCACAGACCTACCAATCATAATACTTTCATGAAATCAGCGGAGGTTAGACAAAGGTAAGACTTATATGTAGAAAATCAAAACGTTTAATAATTAAATATTTAGATATTGGGCGAGAAATTTTCTTGCATGGCCAAATTTCAGTAAAGCTAAGTGCAACACAAACCACTATGCACTCGCGGATTGGGAAAGATCTGATCGATTTTGTTGGTTAATCACACAAAATGTAGACGGGTTACATTTAAAGTGAGTTATTTCTATTTAAAGAATCAATCTAAGAATGAGATTTCGATCTAATAATGTTTACATGCTTCAAATTCAATTTATAGAATTGTTCAAAAATCATATTCAGTTTGAAAAATAAGGTTTTGATAATTGAAAACTGAAAATTATTAGAACCATCAGTAGGACATTCAAACTTTCAAACATCTAAATTCTAATACTGAATCTCACTAGAAAAAGTTATGTTCTTTGTTCAAGTATTATGTTTCAGAGCTGGTTCAGAAATGGTGACAGAATTACATGGATCAGGCCACCATGTTAGATGTATGAATTGCGAGTTTCAAGAACATAGGAATGATCTTCAAACAAGGATGCATGAGAAAAATCCAGATTTCATGAGAAAATATACAAATCCTGGAGAGTTGGCACCTGATGGGGATGTGATGATTGAACCAGGAGCAGAGAAGGTAATTCTCAAGATCCAAGAACCAATACACTTCAAATTTATTTAAGGGAGCATCCCCATGAAAAACTTCACCTGTGAAAATTTAGAAAGATAATATATTTTTCAGGAGTTTAGTGTATGCAACTGTCCTCAATGTGATGGGATCTTGAAAACCGATGTTGTATTTTTTGGAGATTTTGTGCCAAGAGATGTTGTAGATTTTTGCCACGAAAAGGTCGATGAATGCGATGCAGTTCTTGTTATTGGATCATCCCTTTCTGTTATGTCCAGTTATCGTTTTGTTCATCAGGTTAGATCCATCGAGAAACTACGAAAAATTAATATTAAATTACAGGCAAACCTGCAAGAAAAACCAATATACATTTTGAACATCGGACCAACGAGAGCGGATAAATTAGCAACGATGAAACTGGACTACAAAATCTCTGATGTAATTAGTAGTATTTGAGTTGCCTTAATTTTTTACGAGTAAATTGAATATAGAATATTCCATAAAAATTTGAAACTAAACTGTATCTTGAAAACTCAAGTGTATACCTATAAAAAAACAAGATCACTGTGGAAATTTTAAGAATTAATTAAATATTTGCCAAAAACTGAACAACTGAGCTAAAAAAAGTTTCTGTATGAATGGGGTGCCTGTGAATATATCTACAACTAGGTTTTTTAATAGTGATGTTTCAGTTCATCTTTTTTTCTTGGAGAATGATTTTGAAGGCTTTTATTATAAGAATAAGAATAATATGTAATCATCTTTTGCCACAATTACAACTGTAGAAACAGTTTTTGTTTCATAAAACCTAATGCAATGATCCATCTATCCTTGATTTGTTTTCCAAGTTGCGCAGTGGCATTTCAAAGACATTTTCCCATAACATGATTAGCTGGATTAACAGAACATCGGCGAAACTGTTTTTTTTTGTTTCAATACTATTTATTCAAGGTCAAACTTCCTTTCCACAACTATCATTTCCTTATTTTAATTTATTGAATGTGGGCAAAAACTTGGGCAATTCACACAATTAAATCGCTATCTTGATCACAATAATATCTCTGATGTAGCCGAAAACTGAATGAAAACCTACAGAAAAAAGTTCCGAGAATATCAACAGCATCCAATAACACCGCGCAATGATTGCATGTGAATCCACTTTTTTTCTGCTTGATCTGTTTAAGAAAAAGAAGAAGAAGAAGAAGAAGAGAGGATTTTCGATCCAGTTATCTGTGCACTTTTTATAGATAGCTTAACATATCGTCTTGCGTAAGTCTCGTTGCCAGTCAAAACAGGCATTTGATAAGAGGAAGTTTCAGCCAAAAAAAAACTGTCTTCGCTGCTTTATAAGGCAGAGGATGGAAGAAGTTTTTAGTATACGTTTGTTCAACTATCATGGCAATTCGTTTGATATCTCTCTTCACGCTATTCGCCACTATTTTCTTGGCTTCTGCTGTAAGCGATATCGATCCAGCTGCTGTTGATGTTTTGCTTCGCGAAATCCGAGCCCGACTTCTTGAGAAGGATGAAGCTAACAGTCGCATTTTGCCAAGAGAAGCATCTGGAGAGGAAGATAATGTGTTGAACGTGATTGATGTTGAAGGAAGTGGAAGTGGAGAAGGATCAGGTGCTGACAAAGACATCGACGGATCAGGATCTGGATTTGAACCAACTGGAGCCCCACTTATCAACGATGAAGTTTTGAGCAAAACCACTATCAGCCCTAAATTCGACAAGAAAGGAAACTTGAAAAGTAAAGTGGAGGCTGAAGAAATTGCATTGAAGAATCTCAAGAAACAAGCCCCGAAGACCATCCAAGGTAAGTTACAAAAATTGATTTCTGAAAGTACTCTATTTTTTGCAGAGCACTATGAAGCCAATCCAAAAGCAACTGTTCAAATGCTCCAAGGTCTTGACATTCATGGTAAGTCGAGCACTGCTAAACCATAATCTTCTAAATGATTTTAATACTTTTTCTGTAAATTTTTGAGTAGAATAAAGAATTTTTCGCAATCTCGATTCTTTCAATAACCAATATGTATTTTCAGGAGCATCTGGAGGATATCACCGAAGCTTGTCAGGAGGTTATCTATCTCCTTCTTCTTATGATCCATATAATGTTAACTGGCATAGTTATGGTGAAAAAGGTGTTATTCAAAAGGACAAGGCTATTAAAATTTTTAGAAACATTTTCTCAACACCTTCTTCATAATGTTTAATTTTTATCGGAAATCCGGTTTTTTTTTCTGTACAATATTAGATGATCTGAATCACATTGACATTGTTGTTGAATAATAACACTAATAAAATGTTAAAAGATAATGTTGTTATTTATGTACAAGTTGGACAAAAGTGTCCTTCTGTTTTGACCTTCAGCCTTCCCGATAGATTTCCTTGTTTAAAACGGGGAAGTAGTTTTTTATGTTGATGGCATATCCCAAGGTTGTTCTTGGAAAAAGTAGGTTGGGGAATCAAAAACCAGTCAAGGTAGTTATTTCTCATTATGGGTTTGTTGTTATTAAAAAAGGTTACAATTTGAAGAGGAAAATGTCGCATTGTTAAACTATTCGTCTTTTTTCTGGTTGATGAATAAAAAAAGGCATTTC
This sequence comes from Caenorhabditis sp. 38 MB-2015, assembly GCA_900536415.3. Taxonomy (NCBI): domain Eukaryota; kingdom Metazoa; phylum Nematoda; class Chromadorea; order Rhabditida; family Rhabditidae; genus Caenorhabditis; species Caenorhabditis quiockensis. Next base: position 141,862 of record LR548630.1, on the reverse strand, counting down.
CCAAGAAAACGAATAATTGAATTTGAATGTGGTTTACTACATAAAACACTTGGTCTGATGATCATTATTTAGTGACTGTGAAAACTGCCAATCAAGTATGGTCAAATTCTTGAGAAAAAGCATAAGCGATCTAGTAAATTTGAAATCCATATGAGTTCAGAAATTGATTTTGAAATACAGTTACTGAATTAAAGTATAGAATATAACACATGTTAGGGAAGAGTTTGCCAAAAAGAGAAGGTAAACAAAAGTTCAAACCAAGTTTGAGTGTGAAAACAAAGTTGGGAAATACTTATTGCCTATTTTCCGGATAGAACTACAAAATATTGCTAATTTGAGGTAGAACAACAGCCGATACGTTAGCAATGAAATTCCGTAGAACCTCCGAAATGGATGTGTTGTTATAGGAAAATCATGAAGTTCATCAGAATAAAACTTCTCACGAAAACAATTTATTTTCGATCATGGAATGATTTTGTGATAGTTTACTCAATTCTTTATCTGGTTGATTAGTGTCTAACAAGCTCCATAGAAATCTTCAAAAATTTTTTGAAAGAATTAGCCAAAAGCCTTTTTGAATACTAATTTCAAAAAAAGTCAACTGAATAACTCGACACACATAATACATTGCCATTTTCGACTCACTGATGTTTGAACTGTGACCGGACTAGGTGGAACAGCTCCTAATTTCTGTTTTGGACTCCAGACTGCCCAAAAACTATCCGTCTCAAACTGGATGTTAAAGAATTCAGAGATACCACTTTTGTTTCTTGATTACCAAAAATTTCGAGTTTTTTTCAGATGCAAAGAATGAATAATTTTAAAACACTTCTCTGTAGTGCTGACCAAGCCAATTATTCGACTACTTCATGAAATTTTCAAATTGTCCAATCGTTTTCAATCGTGTTAATGTTGTTATCACTTCTAAAAATTCAACAGAGGAAAGTGAAAAATAGTTACTTTATTTGATTATGCGACCGCATTTTGTTTTTCGAATGGAGAAAACGGCCGACATGAAGGGAAAATAATGTGTTTCTGTGTATTTCTCAATTAAATCTCTAGCCGACATTTCTTTTCTACTATGCCATATATCAAAAAGTAACTAACTCGATTAAAAACAGTTTCCGCGTTCATACATTCAACGATGAAATCTCCGCCCACAAGTTCGAATAACAACAAACAAAAAACCTTGACTATATAAGGACAGAAAATTGTGGTAAGAATCATCTTGGCATCTTCTAAGAAAATGTTTGAGGAGAAACTTCTTGTTGGTATTGCTTCGGCTTTCTCGACTATGGCGGTCGTTGCCTGCCTTGTCGTGATTCCATCGTTGTACAGCACCATCAACGATATTCATGCCGAGGTTCTTGATGGAGTTCAAGTTTTCCGTGTTGAAACCGACTCTGCTTGGACTGAAATGATGGATATTCAAATCACTGTTACCCCACCATCCAAGCCACGTGTCAACCCATTCAACTCGGTCTTCCGTCAAAAACGTCAAACATTCTCTGGACTTCCATCATGGTGTCAATGTGAACCAACTAAGCCAACTTGCCCACCAGGACCACCAGGACCACCAGGACCAGCTGGACAACCAGGTAAATTATCAAAACAAAAATTATATCATTAATTTCTTTGCTTTTCAGGAACCCCAGGATTGCCAGGACCACGTGGACAAGACAGTCAAACTACTTATGCTCCAATTGCGTGCCCACAACCAAGCAGCGATTGCGTCAGATGCCCAGCAGGACCAGCCGGACCAGCCGGACCAGCCGGACCAGCCGGACCAGCTGGACCAAACGGACAACCAGGAGGCCCAGGAGCCCGCGGAAACAACGGAGCACCAGGAGCACCAGGAGCAAGTGGAAACGCCGGAGCACCAGGAGCACCAGGAGCGCCAGGAGGTCCAGGACGACCAGGAAAAGATGGACAACGTGGACGCGGAGCTCCAGGAGCACCAGGAGCCCCAGGAAAAGCTGGACCAGCTGGACCAGCCGGACAACCAGGACGCCAAGGAGGAAATGGACAACCAGGACCAGGAGGACCAGCTGGACAACCAGGAACCCCAGGAAACCGTGGATCCGATGGACACCCAGGAACCTCAGGAGGACCAGGACTTCCAGGACCAGATGCCGCTTATTGTGCATGCCCACCAAGATCGGCTGTCTTTGTTTCCCGTCATTAATTTTTGCATTTTTTCAATTATCAATAAATAATCTGCATACCCAGAAACTCAATTTTGTGAATATCTATTATGTTCCTACTTTTTGCACAAAAAGTTGAAAACGTTGTGTTTAGAGAGATCTATGAATTGATGAAGCAGTGTCAATAACATAGTCCAATGTTTGAAAAATTGCACAAGAAGTAAATATATCTTGGCTACGTGCACTTTCAGTATGTCTAGCTGAATGTGTAAAGTTCTAAAAAAAGTGGAAGGAACGGGAAAAATTGAGTTTTTTTTCATCAAAAAATAACACTTGTGTTTTGACTCACATTTTTTTGCGAATCTCTTCGAAAAATATTTGATACCCAAAAATTTAACAGTTAACGGTAAGGCTATGAAGCCTGCAGGCTGCAAATAAAAGTTCGTTGGAGAGGTGAGACTTAAAATAAACCTGAATATAGTTTGAATAAAGAAATGGTTGGTTGTTCAACCATCTTCTAATCGTTAAAAATATTTATAAACTCATTTTTGAGTTTTTCATGCAGTGATGACAACCTGCGCTTTATTCTGTTTCCAAAGTTACTTTTCATGAAGAATTGTTTCTTATGAATTGGGTATGTTAGACTCAGCGCAAAGAATATAACGACATCTTGTCTAGAACTGAAAGTGTCAACTGAACATTGTTCTCATTATCAACTGAAAAACTTGGAATTAAATGGATAGGGCTCATGAAAAGTGAAATCCACGTTAATCAATATTCAACTAGTTGCAAATGTCAAAAAGCTGTTGAAAGTGATGTTGACTTTGAGATGTATTATGTTTGATGAATTGGTTATCATTTCCAATCATGATTCATCAATTTTGAAGTATCTCAAGTCCCCATTTATTTCAACCTGCTCAAAACCACTGATGCATAATGACTATACAGTGTTTAAAATATAATAACCAGTTGAATCATAATTTGAAATTAAAAAAATGTTTGGATTTTTTTTTTTGAAATCTCAAATCTATAGTTAATTGCTGGAGCAGGTGTTACCGATTGTTTCAAAGTTTGGACATCGATAAACATGACGTCAATTTTTCATTGTTGAATAGATGAAGAACTAATCTCTATTCTCGTTATTTATGGAACCGAAAAAAAAAACAATTTTTAGAAATTTGTATCAGCTTTTTGAAAAATATTACCTTGCTGTCTTACGAAAAAGATTTACCAAGTAAAATTAGGAAAATTTTCACAAGTTATTTTATCATCCAATATTAGTATTTATAATCTTCATTTCATTATCAAAATAAATGCTTTTTACCGAAATAATGAAGAGTTAATAATATAAGCTCTACAATTTTTCCGAATTAATCTCTCACTTCTTCGATTTTTTCAATAAAATTTCTAAACGAGATTTAAAAACAAATTTAACGTTTTCATTTTTTCATTATTGTTCACCATATTATGAATGTTCTGCAAACAAAAGAAACATCAATTCACCAATCCAACAAAAAACAACTGATGTTTTTTTGAATAAAGGTCATCGTTAGAGCTAGGCGAGCATATCATCGATTGTAAACAACAGATAGAAATATCATATGATGACGTACTTTCCTATCCTTTAGGTTGACAGATGAACCTGAACAGTTGTAATGAAGGGCGGGAGATGAATAAATTTTGTGAACGTAGGAGAGTTCTGCTCACTGGATCCTATCGATTTTCTTTCATCTTCTTTTTTTCTCCACGTTATACAACGTTGCAAGGCGTTGTCCACTCTTGTGTGTGTCCACCCCTGTCTGCCACTCTACTGCTTTTCTCATTTTGTTTATCCCAGCCAGTGCTTTTTTCAACTCTGCAGTTTTATCCGTTCCATATTCCGCATTCATTTATCATTTCTTTCTTTTTTTCCTCTGGTCTTTTCCATAATTAGGCCTCCCTGCTTTTCTTTTGAAAGTTGACAGATGGTCAGAAAGAAATAAAGCTGTCGTTTTTTTTTCTCGATATTGTGAAAAACTAACTAAAAAAGTGAATGTTTTCAACTGTCATGTTTTTAGCATTTCCGACTAGTGCAATACATTTTTCCATTCGAATAATTTACACGTCATGTCAGCATGCAATTGACGAGATTGACGCAGAGAAAAGTTCTCCGAGAGAACTACAACAGTGAAAATTTCCATGGCCGGCTGGTTAACGGGCGTGTCTTTGAATCGAACGACGGCGCCGAGCTCTTGTTCGATTCCTCCACGCGCCAAAACGTTTTATTATTTTTTCTTTTTTTTTCAAATTACAGTTTAATGTGTTTTCGAAACTCAAAAATGTATTCAAAATATTTGCGAGAGTGTATTTTTTAGTATTTGACAAGAGAACGTTGTAAAAAATGTAATTTGAAAAAAAAAGAAAATAAAATAAAAAAGCTTTGGCTCGTGGGGGAATCGAACCGGAGCTCGGCGCCGTCGTTCGATTCAAAGGCACGCCCGTTAACCAGTCGGCCATGGAAATTTTCAATGTTGTACTTCTCTCTGAGAACTTTTCTCTGCGTCTCTCTCAGCCTCGCAAATTGCTGTTTTTCATTGCGCTGACATGACGTGTCAAGCGACATCTCAGAAATGAGTTTTAATTTTTTGTTGCAAACGATTCAGTGGATTTTTATTTCTCTGTTGACCAGAAGTGGTCAACTGAGTGTCAGTAAAAAATATATTGAAGTGTTGGAAAATTTTATTCAGATTGTTAGGTTGTCCCTAGCTTGTTGCAAGTTCAATATGAATCTAAATACTGAAAATTTAACAAATTTACGAAATTGAGATAAAAAACTCAATTTTTCTGTTTGTTAGTTCAATTTATCTTGAATTTCGTTTTCCGAATTATAGATATTGAGACTAAAATTTCTTGTTACTGTGAAATTTTTTCAGAGTCTTTGATTTCTCTGATTTTCAATTAACACGTTATGATTTTTTTTTTATTTTTTATCTGCCTTGGGAATATTTTAATAATTGTGTTTTTGTCCAAGTTGATCAGTTCTGTTTTCTATTATAACCCTAATCTCTTTTCAACAAAAATAGATGGTCTCAGCTCAAAATGATGTTTTACCATGAAGTTTATGAGCTTTGAGAAAGTTTTGAAGGGAATCGAGCAGAGGTTCTTGTTATGATCATTTTTCGTGTTTTCTTTTTTCTTAACTCAACCGTAATTTTGAATATTTTTACAAGAAAAATTCTAAAATTTTGTTGGTTTCACTACATTGTAATTGTTTATATTAGCGCAAGATGACAGATTCACCGAAAACATTTTGTTGTTTTTCTGGTTTAATTTTTTAAAATCTAGTCAGAGTTGTTTCAAAAAATTTTGAAGACGTCATATCAAAAAAGTGAAAAACTCATTAGGCAAAATAATCGACAACAAAAGATATATCATAGTTTTTTTTGAAGCATCATTTTCTAACGTGTTTTCTTTAGATTATCTGAGACGAATCATGACCAACTAAGTCCTTTAAGTTTTTTTCGAATTGATGCTGGGAAAATATTTGATAAGTGTGACACAATAAATAAACTAGATTGTTGTTTTTTGGATTCGTTGGATTTCTATAACGTGTTCGATTTCCAGGCGAAAAAAATTAAAACAGCTTTGGGTTAAAAACAACCTGTGACATTTCTCTAAATCCTACAAGAGGTAATAACTGAATTTGGGGAAAAAAAAATTTTTTTCCTAGCTAAAAAAATATTTTCTGTGTCTTTTTCAAATGTTTTTACACCGCAAGATTCCCATCGGAAAACTTACAATTTTTGTTGTTTTTCTAAAAACAAAGAACCAAAACAAAAATAGATTAATGCACTTTGTCACAAAAAAACAACGTTCTATAGTTTTCTCGCTTTGATCTGTCTTTGTTTACTGCATATACTCTATTTTTCAATTTCTTTTTTTTTCTAAAAAAAAATCTCGTGCAAAAACATGTTTTGCACAAGTACTTACGCCATGAATGGAGTTTGCTAAAAGCTTTTCCTCATATTTCAACTTTTTTTGCCGTTTATGAACCAGAAAATGTTTGTTCAGTTATCTCGTTTTTGACCCTATTTGTTGACGAGATTACTTGTCAGCTAATTTACCGATAATTACCCTTACTCTTCTTGAATTACTCGAGAATTTTTCTGGACACATAGAATGAAAAAAAAGAAGACGATTTGTCAATTTTTCTTGCTCATGGCACGTCTCGTGTCCAAACACAGGAAGTTTTTCGCCTTAGGCACATTTAATCTCACAAGAATTACCTTTGAAATATTGATGCTTTTCTCTTTCTTCTTTTTTTTTTTTTTTGAAAATTCCATTTCTCAAACACTTTTTCATTCAAAATTTTGTTTGTTTTCAACTTCTTGTTTCACAAAATTCATCAAAAGCTTGCAAAATATCTGCAATCAAATTAACCTTTCTATTTCTAGTTTCATTCTCATTTGGTGCAAAAAATTAAATTTAGGGAAAAAAGGTTTGAAAAAAAAACCAATGGCTTCATTCCTCGAATCTGAAATTCTGCAAAAAAAAATGTTTTCTCATTAATACTCTATTTTTCTACAAGAAGCTTTCGTTTTTTTTTTTCCTATGAACATGCTATACTGTGCAAATAACAGTTTGTGATCTATGTATGCTATTCTATCTAATAGTGTCTACCACAATTTTTCCTTTGGCGCCATGTTTTTTTCACTGTCGCGACTGATTTATTTATATATTTGACAAAAATAATTTGCAAACATATGAACGCATGTTGTACGCATTGACCAATTGTTTTTTGTTATAATTTGTGACCAGCATCAGACAGTGAATAGTTTATTGAAACTGGAGCCTGGTTTGAAAAATAGTGTGTAATTGTAGGAGTACGAGAAGTGTGATAAATTAGTTCACACGATTGTGAGCTCTTCAAAAATTGTTTGTGCGAGTAATGCTCTTTTATGTGCAATTTCGAAAGTTTTTTGAAAGTTATTTTGTTTGTTTAATACAACGTCCCAATTTTGTGATATGAAAGCTTTTTTTTTATTTGACAAGTTCATGTTCTCAATTTGATTCAAAGCCTACCCTGATTTTTTTTTGCAAGAGTACCTGTGATTTTCTTTTTGTAGGGCCATCAAAAACATGAAAAGTTTTATATCATTATTCAAAGATGTATGCTATAAGAAACGATGTTCAGACATTACATTGGTAGATAACAAAGCTCTGCAAAAACATACTCGATCATGACTGTAGCCTATAAAAATCTTATCAAATGTAATAAATAATTCATAATTGATATAGTATGTTTTCAGTTCTATCTGGTGTCGTTTATAACTGAACAATGTTGCTTTCAAATGAAAGAGTTCTTTTTTTTCGAAAAGTTCACGTATAAATACGTTGAAAGTTTCCAAATTTTCAATTCCAAAACTTTTCCTCGATTACAAGAGTTTTTGGTGAAAAAAATTCGTCGAGAATATTACTTTGAAAAAAATTTCTCTTTTATTTAGTATCAACTTGCCAATTCCCTATACCCCAACTTCAATCTTCGACGTTTTCAAATTTTTTGGTTTCTTCTTTTCTAATTGTTGGTAATCGGTCATCTTTTCCAACAATTTCTGTCATTTACAGTACCTACAGTACCTACCGAACAAAAACCAAGAAAAACAATTTCAAAGAAAACTGTAATCTAACTTAGGTCTACCAATGCAATCGGTCATGCTTTCTCTGGAAAACAACTAGGCAATGTATTATTTTGTAATTTTTGAACATTTGAATTTTATTTTCCAGTTGCCAGAAAATTTTCCGTTGCCAGAAAATTCTTGTGTGGGCGGAAGACAATCATACTTCATCTGGAGGCAACACAATTTTATAAATTTTGATGGTTCGTGAACATTGTAATGTAGTACTATGTATTAGCAGGAATCGACTGACAAACTGAAAAATTTCATATAAAGTAAATAATTGATTCTTTTTATTATGTAAAATTTATTTGAAGGCATAAATTCATTTTGGAGGATCGAGAAAATCTGAAAATATAGTTTTTCCCGTTAATTACTGGATCCAATGAAATCCTGGTTGCAGTTCTAAGAATTATGTTCAAGTAAGAGATAAATTTCAAAAACGGTATCAAAAAGCTACCAAGTTTATCCTTCATACCAACCGACACACCTAAAGTTTACTGTACAGCTATTTTTCTCAAGAATAAGCGAAAACAAAAACAACGCACAGTTGTACGAAACCATTGCGCGTGAGAAGCCTTTTTTTCACAAAAAAAACATGTTTTCGAACTCACAGGCTTACTGTAGTTGTTTGTTTTTGAAATCGAGAAGAAAGAGAATGGTAATGGTAAATACTTCCAAGAAGATTATTCACCTTAACAAGAATAAATTCACATTTTAATAATTTTTCATCATGTTGAAGTATTTTATGTTTAGTTAACAAGAACTGTTCATCCAGTGAAAACAAAATTTTTAGGTATTTCCATGCATACCGACAGTGATCTCTGTTGAAAGAAATTCACAAATAACCTTGTTTTGACAGGTTTCTTACACCTTGTTCTATTATTGAAATTTTTCGCTATTAAACAAAAACAAAAACAACACACAGCTGCGCGAGGCCATTGCATGTACAAACTCTTTTCCTTTCTTGATAAACATGTTTTCGATTTTTCACACCTACTGCAAATACTTTTTGTGGTAAATATTATTCCTATCCACAGTTTCAACCCAAACCCAGTTATCTTGCATTCACCTTTGTGAAAAGCACTTTTATCACAACAGTAGACATAATAAATATTTTTTAATTCATCAATTTTTTTGTACTTGCCCATGAAACGAGAACGCGATTATATGGACCGTTATCAAATGAAAACAACCACTCGACAAAAAAAAACATCGAATCTTATCACATAGATCCTTAATCTATTTCTCGAAAAAAACATACTTCGACTTTTTCATACACGTACTTTGATCATTTCTCCTAACTTTTTTTGTAAGATAAAAATACCATCGTGATGAATGACCATGCAACTACCATGTTTGTTTTTATGCCAGTAGTCACAAAATGTTATCATTATTATTATAGTTCTACACGTGATGACCGCGTGACTTGATAAGTATTTATTTTTTTCCCGAATGTAAGGTCAATCCGATCAACATTTTCTCTCTTTGTTTCATCTTGTGTTTTTTTCTTGGTGGATCAGAGTGCAATCACATAAAAGACAACCAATTCTGTTATCAAATTCATTTTCGTTTGGAACGTCTCAAAAAATATTAGGTTCAAAACTTTTTTTTTGTTTGTCTGCATCAAAACAACACACACACATACACACTGACCTACCTGCGATCAAAAAAATGTTTGTTGTTTGTTGTCCAAAAAAAAGCGAGAGGGAGGAGGGGGGAGAACAGGTGTGTGACATGATATCAGTTCATTCATTAGTTATTGAAACATATGTTCGCTTGTTTTTTTCTTGTTTACGCGTCCTCCTCCTTTTTTATTGATTGTTTGTTTTCGAAAAAATGCGTATGCACTATTTCGCGCAAAGGTTTGCGTGTTTCTAAAAAGAAATAAACGCGCTTTTTTGAAGAAAAGTTTTTTCTGTAAGATTGTCAGAAAAGGCAGCCTTTTTTGTGAAAACATGTCCAATATGAAGTTTTGCATCATTGAAATAATTGCCCCAAAACATTGGGCGGTGCTTTCAAGAATTTTATGGAAAAAGTTTATAAAGTTCGATCCAACGTCGACCACACGTTTTGTTATTCTTTTCTTTCTTCTTTGTTTCTTGATTATCTCGTTCTCATTAATCGTTCATTTACAAAAAAAACACTATTGTTTATCCGGCGAGGTCAGAAGTCGCTTGAAAATGGGAAGAAAATGAAATTGGTTCGGATCGCGGGTAGATCAAAAATGTCTTGTAGCGACGAGGTGAGTGTGTAGTTCTTTTGGAGCAGAGACAAATCAATATATTTGTTAAACGTTGTTTTTTTTGTTGTTTTTACCACAATGAAATCAGAAGAGAGTTGCTTTTTCGTAGTAAAATGTTAAAAAAAAACATTTGTATGAAGGAAAATGCGGTTCATATTCAAATATTTTCAGAAACCAGTTTTCAATAATTTCACATGGTGAAAATTCATAAAAATGGCAAACAATCTAATCGGAACTGATTGAATGAATAACCATTTCAAATAGTTTTTCTGATAAAAAATTAACAGTGCCTGAAATCGGTGATATCTACACATGTCGTTAACATGGGTGTGCACACTTCCGGCACTCTTAAATTCAGTTTTTCCTTCAAAAACGCGAAGCTTTGCTAAATTTATTATGTTGAAAACAAAAAAAGCAACGTATAATAAATATATTGATTTGTCTCTGCTCCAAAAGAACTACACACTCACCTCGTCGCTACAAGACATTTTTGATCTACCCGCGATCCGAACCAATTTCATTTTCTTCCCATTTTCAAGCGACTTCTGACCTCGCCGGATTAACAATATTTCAGAGGGAGAAAAACTTTTTGCGTGTTGAAAATGGTTGTTTTGTCAAAAGAACAACAAAAAACTGCTGCCGAAACGGGACTGTGGCTCCCTCAATTAGAACGAGATGCCTGTGGTGTTGGATTCATTTGCTCTGTTGAAGGAAACAAATCGAGCAAGGTATGTTTGTCAATTTTGGTTTCAGGAAAAAATAATCAGATTCCCTTCCACCACAAACTTGATGTACCATTGAGTTTGGTGCTATTTTGGTTTGTTGAAGTGTCTATGACACTTTCATGAAACAAAAACCAATTAAAAATCACTTTAAAGATAGGAAAATACCATACCGTTCTCACCATACATCAGTGTTTATTGTAAACAACATGTTCTTCAATCTTTTTGAACTGTTATCATTGAAAATAGCAAAATTGATGTTTTATGACAATAAAAAATGTTCCCGCAGTGGACAATACAAAGAACACAAAACTATGAATTTCAGATTATGTCCGAAGCAAGAACTATGCTCGAACGTATGGCTCACAGAGGAGCATGTGGATGTGACAACGATTCTGGTGATGGTGCTGGAGTTTTGGCTGCAATTCCAGATCAATTCTATCGCGATGTCGTCAAAGCGTAAGTAGAGCGTACTTTGATACAATATCAGGTCACGGAAACAAAACAAACAAGAGATGTTGGGTGTATATTTTGTTCTGTGATGAATGATACCAATTGGATGGCTTCCACGAGACCTAATGTACTTTGATCCGGGTTGTCATTTCTCAAACCATTCAAAAAGTGTTTTGTGATCATATCTATGTAGACTATACAGATAGTTTAATAAAGTTCCGGATGAGAATTATGAACAACATAAAATTTCTATAAATGCACACAACAAAAAATATAATTTTGATGGTTTTCAGACAAGATGGAATCGATCTTCCGCCATTTGGTGAATATGCTACCGGCATCTTGTTCCTTGAAGAAGACTCGTACAAACAAGCAAAGGAAGCATTCCAAGATCTCGCAAGAGCTTGTAGTCTTCGAGTCATTGCTTGGAGAAAACTCGGCACCAACCGTGACTGTATTGGAGAAGAAGCCAAGAAGACCGAACCACTCATCCGTCAGGTTTTCGTCACCGCTGATTATGCATCGTCTGACAATGCTAAATTCGAAAGAAGTGTCTATCTTTTGAGAAAACAAGCAGTCAATAATATGGCCAAGCAGTCATTAGAATGCTATGTATGCTCAATGAGCACATCCACAATTGTTTATAAGGTTGGATTTTGCAATCTTTTCAGAATTCCAAACATCAAAATATTATAGGGGCAGTTCAATACGCATCAATTGTTCAAGTACTATGATGATTTGACTAACCCGAGTTTTGAAACTCATTTGGCTTTGGTGCACTCAAGATTCTCTACTAACACATTCCCAAGTTGGAATCGTGCTCAACCCAACAGGTGAATACAATCAACTGATATCCCAGAGACAATCTCATCCAAAATATTTCAGAATGCTTGCTCACAATGGTGAAATCAACACTCTTCGTGGTAACATCAATTTGATGCGTGCTCGTGAAGGTGTCATGAAAAGCAAATACTATCGTGATGACTTGCAGAAGTTGTTCCCAATTGTTGAAGAGGTAGAGTTTTTCAGCCATGTTTTTCTTTGTCGAAGAAAATCCTTAAAGCTCACACACAGTCATTATTTTTTGAACGGAAGTTTGTTGAATTTTTCAATGAAAAGAAAAATAATTAGAACCGGGTAAAGTGGATGCGAAGAAAAATAGTACATTTTGAGAATGGCAATGAGTTTTGATACTGGATATGACTCACATACTTCAGATTTTTTATAGCTTTCGGTGATTAATTTCTGAAAGTGATTCATACAATGAGTTCAAAAACAAGCACTCTTTATTTCTCCACCAATTTATTGTAGTATCCAAAAAATTGTATTTGAATGAACAAAAACACATCAATCTAGCACTTCATTAAAATTGTAAAGTAATTGATCATTTGAAAACCTAATTTAGGGTCTCACCGATTCCGGATGTTTGGACAATGTCATGGAATTCCTTGTACATGCTGGAAATCGTTCGCTTCCGGAAGCAGCAATGACAATGGTACCAGAAGCATGGGAGAAAGACGAAGACATGACGTCAGAAAAGAAACATTTCTACCGATGGGCTGCAATGAGCATGGAACCATGGGATGGCCCAGGTAAAAATAGCATTCGTTATTTTTTCTTGCTTGACTTGTCGAATAAGAATGTCATTTCGTAAAATTCCAATTATGTACAAAAAGAAACGAAGTTAATTTAAAATTCCATGAAACAATAGAATTTTGACTTAACTCTTCGGTCATCTTTTGTTTGGCTTCTATATGAGTATTTATTGTCAGGAACAATTTGGACAACAATATTTTCGCCAAAATTAAATTCAGAATTTTTAGCTGATCATGTAAAGTGGTTTTGTTTTCATGGAATTTTAGGTAATTGGAATTCGAAGCGAAATCAAAGTTCAAATGGGGGCCGGCTGAAATTTGATAATTTCGAAAATTCGATCTTTCTGCTATTTTAACGAAACTTAATATGATGTAAATGAATGCGAAAAAAGTGTTTTAAGTGTCATCAAAGAATGAAGAATCTTTTCAGCCCTCCTTGCTTTTTCGGATGGTCGTTACATTGGAGCGATTCTTGATCGAAACGGACTTCGACCAGCAAGATATTACTTGACAGACGACAATCATTTGTATCTCTCATCGGAAGTTGGTGTCAATGATATTCCGGACGAGAAAATTGTCAAGAAGGTAAGACACAGCAAAATTATTTATCTCCAAAAAGCACAACAGGGAATAATTTTATTATTATTTTTTGGGTTACACAAAATGCATCTCTCTCGAATTTTTGATAGAAAATTTGATTGTATGGTATGGAAACACACACTCACACACACTTAAAACGTTAGGAATTTGAAGATGGAACTATTGTAGTAGATGGATGATGATGTTGTTGGACATTAATGTGTCTAGAAAATGTCTTGTGGTGCGAGAGATCTGAAAATAGCAGATTATCATTGAGTTTTGTTGTTATTGAGATATCCAACTCACTCATAATATTCCAAGACTGACGAGGCGTCAGGAATGTATCGGTATCCAGCTGGTGGTGTTTGAGCGGCACGTTTACCGAATCGCATCAAAACGCGATTTGGTGCCGCTGATGCCAATGCAACGAGCAAGACGCACAAGAAAGCCACAATGCTTCTAGCGGAGAACATACCTTAAAATAGAAAATATATTGTCATTTTTCATAAGATGAAAATGAATCTCATTTTCAAACAAAAAAAATGAAATTGAGAAAAGATAAATGAGAAGCGAGGAAGGAAGACCATCCACAATGAGCGATGAATGCATGAATATATGTAAGGTGCGCGATGTTCGGAGCTAGAAAAAGTGGGCGGAGCTTAGAAGAGAAAAGGCGTGGAGAAATTCGCTATTTACAGTAGGAATTGGTGCTTTTTTTTTCTCTCAATGGGGTCAAAATTGGTATGTCGGGGACTCTTTAAGAAAATGAGAGTGGAATGAAATGGGGGTGAAATGGGCTGTTATTTGGTTTCACCCTCTTGTTGAATAGCCAAATATGCAATATACATTCTCCATACTTGAAATAGATTGATTCTTCAAGATTTTTTTTACACTGCTCTTGTATGACGTCATAGCAATATTATTAGTAGTGGATGATTTTGAAAATAACCTTTAACAGAACAAAGTCACGGAATGTTGTTATTTTATGATTAATTCATTAATAGTTACTTTTGAGAAAACAAATCGAGGTCTGTTGAACAGGAAAAATGATGAAAATATAGCAATAACAAGTGAATTGATGTTTTTATTTCACTCGACTTCAGATAAGTAGTATTATTAAATAAGAAAGCCATATTTTTTCTAGGTCTCGACACAATTTTAGAATCCTTTTTAAGAAGCTTTCTAACCCAAAAATGGATTTATTTTGGTCCTATAAGATGAGCCTCGGAATATGTTACATTCTCAGTCTCACGGATAGAATGGAATCAATTATTTTACTACGTTTTTGAGAGGAAATTGAAAAACAACACCAACAATGACATGCAAATGCTAGTAAAGTATCAATTTCAAGCAAATCAAAAACAAGGACAGACTTTTTTTCTTTAAAAACAATGTTTTTTTCAATTTCAATTCCGCATCTGCGTATTTAACTGATTGAAGCAAGATGAGTTAATCGCTGTGGTCGTGTTTGCAACACGGAGCGAAAAAAAAACATTTTATTTCCAGTTTTTCAAGAAGAGGTGGAAAATAAAGGCCTAATGAAGTCTTTCTTCCCGCTTTATATTCGGGTATTCTGAAAACTTTTTAGTATTCATATATTCAGGAAATAATGAATTCTTCGATAAATAACAAAAACAAATACAAAATCATAAATAAGTGTACTGTAGACTATTTTATATACGAAAACATGTGAACCGTGTTATTACTCATATCTGAAATTAGCAAAGGCTGCCATTTCTATGTGATAAACAACAGCTAGACATTTTTTGTTATTAGTAATTTTTTTGCCTGTCGATGTTTGAAACATAATGTGAACATTTTTGATAAGCCGGAACAAGTCGTTTTTCAAAATGCAAATATATAGGTTCCAAATTCTTGAGCCCAAAATTGATGGCAGTATTTTATTCTAGTAAAAAACAGGCATAACAATTTTATGTTTATCAAATTTCATTCAAATATTCGTTAATGGCTAAAGGCCTGCTTCAGACATTTCGAACGAAATAATTGAAAATGAATATTTTGAACAATATAAATGGGTATTTCGAACAAAATGAATGAATGGTATAGGAACGGCTGTAGACATTCAGATGAATAGAAAATTGGGTTCATCTGAATCTTTAAAGATGTTCAAAAACCAAATTGATTTCATAAGTTGACAGCATTTGAAAAACACTACGAATTAGTACCAGACAATTACTTTTGTTCACTTTAGAACTGAAATCTCAAAGCTCATTTAGAATGATGTTATTTTTATTTTTGATAGAAAGTAATTTTGAGTAGAAAGAAAGGATAGGAATGATGCGTAGGTTTGTTCTTCAATTTCCATATTTCTCATCATCTCATTGATATTCTACAAGTTATTTCACGAAGCATCTCTAATCAACAAGGAAATACCTAATTTTGAACTAGTTCTTCCTCTCGTCATTTCGCTCTTTTTTCTTGTTTTCACGAAGCGAGGCAAAGTTTTTTTTTCATTCAGAAACTCAAAAAATTGCATTGTCACATTGTCGAAGAACAAATGAGATTTATTGTTGAATTTTCAAACGAAAGAACACTTCACAGTATGCTTGAGTGATATAAGAGAAACGTGCGAAATTGACTGCCAGACATTGAAAATAATTGTGGTCTTTTGTCAAAATGACAAATTCTCATACGATGCTCCAATTTGCTCATTTTCGCTTGTTTTATGAATGTGAATATGGACAAGGGTATTTGTCCGTGGGCTGGTAGATGGATGATGTACTTGACAAAAATGAGGGTTTTTCAGCTAAATTAAATCCTATTCTCGTATTTTTGAAATGAGGAACTGAAGGACAAACAAACATGTAAGAATATTGTATCCAATTATTTGTTATTAGAAAAGATCTAAGATTATAGCAACAACTTGATAGAATAACTAGAAAACCAGAAATCTTTCAAAGAAAAAAACAGGCCACGTGAGATTATAATTCTTCTCAGACTTCGAAATAAATACATGCTTTCGGTAACTAAAAAAAGTAGAAAGGAATCTCAAAAATCTTGAGAAATTTGAGAGGAAATTTGATTTTGGCTTGGGTGTTCGACTTCTTTTCTCTGTTTATAGCACATTTTACACCATCAATGATCACAATAGCATGTTATTTCAAGAAATTAAAAAGAAAATAAGATTTCGTTTTGGATTAACTAACCAGAAAATTCATCGAAAACAAAAATGAACATCTGGGAATTTGAATCAGTTAGAAAAAGAAAACCTACTAGAATATGTTTGCACTTGGAATCGAATTTAGTTGTTTTCTATTCTTTCACAATTTCTGGAGAATGATGGAACATTCTCAGAACTATATGAAAAGCCATGCGAAAATTAGAATAAGGAAGTTAAGAAGAAATTGGTTTTGTTTACATAGAAAATATTGGTTTCGTTGAAAATTGATTTTTCAGTCTGAGAAACAATATTGGTTTTGGAATAAATCTTAAATGAAATAACTGATTTATATTTTCAAAAACAAAAGCATTTTGTCAAGTTTCGAATTAATTTTTTTTTCTAATTTTTGAACATGACAATCAGAAATCAAAAATAGTAAACATTCACATTACAATTTTCAAAAAGTTATAAGGTCTATGGTTTTGAGAATTTTTTCTAGATAATTCTTAGTTCAAATTGGTGGATTTTTCAATTTAAAAATATTCAGTTTGGCAACAAAACTGATACTTTAACCCTATGAATGATAAAAAAGGGTTAACCTCTGTGTTCATAGTGGGTTTTTTTGTCTTTTTTTTTAAAGAACCACCAAGAAAACCAACACAAAAAGCTTCGAAACCTTCATTTTCTACCTCTCATTTCCCAGAAGTTTGCAATATGATAAATTCAACACTTGTTCCAAACATCACGATTTTTCCTTGGAAATGACGTTGAAATAAAAAATGCAAAACTGAAAGTTTGGAGAATGATAAACACAACAAACAAGAAAACAAATTCTCACTCAGCTTGGGGCCAAAAAACATATAGTAAACACACTTTTTACTTTGTGGTTGTTGATGGATTGAACTAGGGCTATATGATAACCATTGTGAAACTTTCTAGTGAATATATGAAAACTGGAAAACCAGCCAACTTTTTTTGAAAACTTTTCTGACCTAGTTGTAAATACTAAATGTCACTTTGTTTTATTCTATCATAGTGCCACACAATGTAATATTCTTGAATAATTCATCCGAAAAAATTATTCCTGTTCACATCGTTGGCCATTTTTAGATTAGTTGATCATCAATAATTCAAGTGAGCACACATTCTTTTCGGATTTTGATGTCATCCGAAAAGTTTC
Source organism: Caenorhabditis sp. 38 MB-2015 (assembly GCA_900536415.3). Classification (NCBI taxonomy): domain Eukaryota; kingdom Metazoa; phylum Nematoda; class Chromadorea; order Rhabditida; family Rhabditidae; genus Caenorhabditis; species Caenorhabditis quiockensis. The sequence continues at coordinate 124,169 of LR548630.1, read as the reverse complement.
AAGATCATGCATATTTTTTTCTTATTTGAGCCTCTTCAAGTCATTTTTCGGCACCTTATATAATGTCAAAAACACCGGAAGTTTTGATGGAATGAACACCGAAAAATTGACGATGCGTGAAGGAATAATACTGAAATATAAAGAGAAAAGCGTAGTTAAATAACATTAATTCATTCCACAGTCTAATCGCACATGAACAATTTTGTGTAGGTAAAAAAGTAAATCAGTTCAGAAGAGTCAAGAAACAATGTGTATGTGTGTGTTTTTGATAAAAGTTGAAAAAAAAAATGCAAACATCGAAGACAAATGATATATGTGGAAAAACAAAATTATTTTCCAAATCGCATTGTTCCCAATGGGTCGCGTTTGCCGAAACGCATTGTTCCGAATGGTTCGTCTGAAATACACGGTTTTTTTCTTGAAAAATGGGCCATGAAACCAACCCGATCTCTTTCCAAACCGCATTGTTCCGAATGGCTCATCTAAAATTAAAAAAAATTGTTAGCAGAAATATTTCTAAAATATTTACCCGAACGCTTTCCGAATCTCATTGTTCCAGCGGTTCCATCTAAAAAAAAACGATATATGGTTTTTAAAAGTTTGGTTTTGAGTTATACCTGATCTTTTTCCAAATCTCATCGTTCCGAAGGGTTCATCTAAAAAAATACAGACGTGTTTCCAAATACCTGAAATGATTTCTACCTGATCGTTTTCCGAATCGCATGGTTCCGAAAGGCTCGTCTGAAATATAGAAGTTTCATGAAATTGTAAGCTAGATTCAGTTGTACCTGATCGTTTTCCAAATCGCATGGTACCGAATGGTTCGTCTAAAAAATCAGACGTTTGGAAGCTTTTTTGTTGGTTCACAAAATTACCTGATCTCTTTCCGAATCTCATTGTTCCGAGTGGCGCATCTAGAAAATTTTTAAATGTTTGCCTCATAACTTCTTTATATTATTTACCTGATCTTTTGCCGAATCTCATTGTGCCGAATGGCTCTTCTTTAAAAGAAATACATTAGTTTGTTAAGTATGGTTGAAACTCACCAGAACCTGATCGTTTTCCGAAACGCATAGTTCCGAGTGGCGAACGAACATCTCGTTCATAAAGATTGTCACTAACTGGATAATCGTCTTCGTCCATATCCATTGATCGTTTTCCCCATCTCATGGTCCCCAAAGGAGCCCGTTTGCCCGACAACTCTTTGTCATCTAAAAAAAAGAATAGGTTTATCATTGAAGGCTATTGAATCTCACTTTCTGATGACGCAACAATTGCGATTAGAATTGGAAGAATAATGAAAAGATGGTTACTCATTTTGTATATTACCAACAAGACCTGAAAGTTTAATCTATATCTTACCGTATAAAAATGTATGAAAAGTGAGGAAAGAAATGTCAAAATAACTTATGAATTTGCATGTTTATATACCTATAACTCATTGGTTGACTGCACAATTTGAGAAAAGTGGTTATAAATTTTAGAAATTTCGGCTGACTGAAAAACATACGTAACATATATTTTCGAAAAAACTTCAACTAAAGTGAATTGAACAAGGCCGACACATTTTTTGGTTCTTTACTAATCGGTGCCGCGCCATTCGGACCAATTTATACGAGTTGAAAATAACGGGGAGGTGTTGCTGTGAAATATAACAATTGAAAAAGTTGAAAGTGTTTCACGTATTGTGTAGGCAATTCGCCATTTTTTATTTCTTTTCTTGACNTATATATATATATATATATATATATATATATATATATACAAATAGAACATTTAAAACGTATATAATTTCCAGTCACGCTTGGGAACATCCAATTTTCTGTATTGAAGTCGGAAAAAGAACTAAAGACGTCACGTTGACGTTCAGAAATAAATCCATTTTGAAATCCGAAATGAATAGAAACTCTCAAATTTCGTCCGTCTCGAATCATTGAATATTCTGAGATGTATTCCTTCCACCTACCTGTGTGTAACCAAGTAACGTATTCATCGAACATTTTAACAAAATCTATGTGGATTCCCTACGGAATTCAACCACTTTATTATTCACAAGATATCATTTTAAGAAAAGACAATCACAAAATAAGATAAGTAACCATTGACAGAAATGAGGAGACAAAACAAAATGGCCAGAGAAAACCATAGATTGTGGATGGTTGGGGAGAAGAATGAATCTATTGAAAATCGTAGTCGGTTGGATTGAAGCGCTTGCCGAAACTGAAAATTAACTGTGAAGATTAATTGTGCTTTGTATGTAAAAATTCAAATTGGTGGAACGGGAAAAAATGATGAATTGCCTTTATGTTCTTTTGTTTGACTTTTTTCTGGAGACTCACCGAATTGGTTCGCGAGGAGATCGTTTGCCAAAACGAATTGGCTCACCACGCAATCTTTTAGCAACGATCGAATTTTGAAGTGGCACATAGGCTGGCTGTTGTTGTGGCTCAAAATAAAGCGCGTTCGATTCCTCTCTTTCTAGTGGTTGTTGTTGCCCAAACGATTGAACCTTTAAAAAGGCGATTGGTCCACGTAATAACTTTTCGCGACTCGCAGGTAATATCCGCTTAGTTTGCATTAATTGGAATGGACTTACAATGACAGTGAATAGAACAACTAACAAAACATGGACGAGTGACATCTTCTTTCTGTAAATGATCCGGCTGAGCAGGCGGGGGAGTACCTGCAAGAAGTGAAGGATCATCACGATACTCTATCCAATTAACGATGTCGTCGACGGCAAACGTTTCAAATTTCAAAAATGAATAACAAGATGAAACGACAAATGATGATGAATAATTATCAGACAAAAAAAGAGAGAAGTAGGAGGAGTAAAAGCCAACACAACTCGAGGAATTAATCATATATCTCTTGGGAACTAGAATTGGTTGACTAATTTAGGATATGCTCTGTACTATTGACCCAAAAAGAACACTTTGGAGAACTTTCTCTTCGAAAAGAATAGATCATAGGATAAAAAATGGAACTTGAAAAAATACTTAGATAGATTTTTAACATTAATGTTTATTTTCAGGATCGTCTCCGACCAGGACGGATGCTTCTCGTTGATACACAACTCAAGAAAATTGAACTTGATGAAGATTTGAAAAAACGTATCGCCTTGTCAAGACCACATAAAGCTCTCTCGTCCAAGAGAATCTATTTGGATCTTCTGAGAAAAGACGATGTTGTGAGTTTTGAACCAAAATAGCATCGTTTATTATTACTACTTCCCCCCCAATTTTTCATTCCATGAATATGATAATTTGATGAATCTCCTATTTTCCTTGCCAATTTTCTAAATTTAAAAGCGATCGTTGAAAGAGTGGGCATACGGTAGCATTTCGAAAAATTAACGAGCCGTTGAAAGTATGAATTATTTTTATGTGACAGTTTCTCGGAATAGAACTGCAGGACCCTATAATTTTTCGAAATACATTTTTCATCCGGTCTTATAATAAATTGGATATTCTGGGACTGGCAGGAAAATTGGATTCATAGAATTTCAGAATTGAAAAGAAAAGAAAATTCGATATAGGCACCAACAATGAGCTATATGTCAGGAGGAAAAAAATGATGTGTCCCATATATTTTGTTGGAAACCCACCTATTTCAAAAAAAAAAAGGAGAATCTGAGATATAAATTACAGAGTAGATTCATCAAAAAATATATAATGTTCTTTTGTTTTGATAAGTACAGGGATATTTTTCAGCTTTCTCATGGTGCCGTAACCAATGATTATTTGATTCGTTGGCACTTGGAACAAGTCAATGTGGAATTGACCAAGAAACGAGATGTTCATTTGGATTCGGATCGTCGTTTGACATTGTATGCTTACACAAATGACACATTCAGCTTGTTGCTTGTACCAATGATCAAAGAAAAGTGAGACAATACAAGGGGAGATAGAAGTTTAATTCATGGTTGTTTTCAGGAAAGAAGCCCTTGGATCAATGGGAAATGATGCTGCTCTTGCTTGCTTGTCTGATTACAGCCCACTGCTTTTCAGTTATTTCCAACAACTGTTTGCGCAGGTAAAAAACTCTCTAGGGTAGAAATAATAATGAGAGATGAGTCAACGAATCTATTTGAGAAAAACCATGGATACGTAGATCAACAAAATATCTTGTCTTAATTTACACTTCCCATTAAGGTGCAGCTTTTCACAAAATCCTAGGTTTGAGATTTTCAAACAGGGTTGAAAATTATTGGTGTAATTTTACCTCGCTTATGTTCAATAATTTACTAGTAATAGGTATGCGTACTTGTTGAATTGGGTCTCAACCAGAGCAAAAAAGTGACTTCTGCCCTAGACGTTTTTTTTATATTTTGTTGTTGCAAAAATTGTCAAAAAAAAATAGAACGACATTGAAAACAGCATCAATAAATTTTGAAGACGGAAATATTAGACAAAGCATTATTTTTATGATTAAATATGTTTTCCCTTTCTCAATACATCTTTCAACAATAATAACTCGTGGAATATTTGGACAGTATTCAGAGAAAGAGATTTATTACATACCACAACATCCAGAAAAATATTACTTCCTCTATCCAAGGACAAAGATTACCAAAAGTATAAGAATTAGTGAAGTAATCGTATGAATCATGAAAATCATCTAGAAAAATTATTGAAATGATCAGAAATTATTAGCTGAGTTGATTGAGTAGCAAAAATTTCCAGAGGGATTGAAAAATTGAAAGATATAAGAAAATCATATTTCAAAACTTCCGGGTACCAAGAAATTATGACATATGTTTTGAAAAACAAAGAAGTACCAAAAAGTTATTATATGAATAAGTAAACGATTTCAATTCTAGTAATAATAAAGTGACTTCAAGATTTTGATTTGAGCTGTCTCACTTTCACATGCTCATTGGAACTAGGTTGTAACATCAAACTTATTCTGGAATTTTACAAATGGTTTTTTTGATTAATTTCTAGCTATTCTGAGTTGAATGAGTTAGGAGACACTTATTGGTGAATATTAAAAAATCAGAAAACTCGGAAAAATATGATTTTTTGTAACATCAACACCAACTTTATTATCGCAATACACATCGAAAATCTCTCGAGAAATAGAATTTTCTATGAATTTTTTTTCCTCAAGAGGTTTCATTGTCAAAAACAAACTCAGAGGTGTCTCCACTTCATATTTTGATGATTGAATCTGAAGCTGATTGAGTCAGCTTCTCAAAACCAAAAAACGTTTTTGGAAGTAAAAAACAATAGTGCTAGAGAAGTTGATTAATTTCTAATTCATCAGTGTTCAAACGAGCGTAAAGAACAAAGTTTTTAGTATTCAATAATGTCATTGTTATTGCAATCCATGTCTATGCTGATTTTCAAATCAACCTTGTGACATGGAAAAGTACAAAAGCCAAAGAACTACAAAAATAGATTACATGTAATAGTATTTTAGGTCACCAATCCACCAATCGATCCATTCCGTGAACAAATCGTGATGTCATTGAGATGCCCGGTTGGACCAGAATCTAACATCTTGGAACCGGACACGGAACTTGCCAGTCGTTTAATTTTGGAACAACCTATTTTTTCAATGATTGATATGGAGGTAAGAAAAAGCATATGAGAAATAAATATTACGTCAACTAAATGAGATACACTTTCTCATACATTCAAAATAATGCTAATTACACGTATTACAGGTTGTGAAACGTACAATGTACAAAGGATGGAGATCGAAAGTGATTGACATCACTTTCCCGACCAAGTATGGTGTCAAAGGTTCGTTGAAAAAAATTAATTTTCCAAGAAAAATGGAAAATAAGTTTCATGGTCCGAGTAATGAGTTTGTTATTAGCAAGCCAAAAAAAATAACGAGGACAAGAAAATATGAGAAAAAGTAGCTAATCATCAAGAAAAAAATACATATTTTTGCTTGAATTTGCAAATAAGATTTTTCCATACATGTGGTTTCTTGGGATGATACGAAAACAACACATGAAAAAATGGATTTTAATTATATTTTGAAAAGAAATACGAGAAGAATGTTGAAACAGAGAAGTGCAACAACAGATTTCGCCAGACTAATTATGTAATTATTCTTTTTTTAGGACTTGTTCCTGGTCTTGACAAGATGTGCTGTGAAGCTTGCACTGCCGCTCTTGATGGATATCAACTCTTGGTGCTCTCCGATCGCAACGCTAACAGTGAAAACGTTCCAATTCCATCACTTTTGGCTGTTGGTGCAATTCATCAATGTCTCATCAAGCATCGTCTTCGTATGAAGGTTGCAATTATTGTTGAAACTGGTGAAGCCAGAGTTGTCCACGATTTCTGTGTCCTTCTCGGTTTTGGAGCTGATGCCATTTGTCCATACATGGTGTACGAAACTATGTTCCGTCTTCGTAATTTGGGACTTTTGGACAAGGAGTTGAATGACGATCAAGTGTATTCTGGTTATCGACAAGGAGTTGAACGTGGAATTTTCAAAGTTATGGCAAAAATGGGAATTTCTACTCTTCACTCATACAAGGTAATAACAACATTTGCATCTTGACTAATAATAATATTGATTTTTCAGCATGCTCAAATTTTCGAAATTGTGGGATTAGCTCAAGAAGTTGTCGATATGTGCTTCAAAAACACAGTTTCTCGTTTGGGTGGTGCAACTTTCGAAATTCTTGCTGCTGAAGCTCTCAAACGTCACAAATCAGCGTATCCAACAACAGAGAATGCCACTTTTGGTGAGTTTAACAGAATGGTAACAAGGAGTTGGTGGCGGTTTCACAGTTTCAAGCCTTTTCAAACACACACTTCTCTCTAACTTCACACAACTACCTATAAAATAATGATTTTTCAAAAAAAAAAATGGCCGAATCGTTTTTAACAAAGCGGAATGGCTTTTTTGCTAAATACAAGTTAATTAAACCAAATGTTCCTCACCCTTAAAACACGATTTTGAGTGTCATATTGATTTTAGAAAACACTCATCACGGACTTCAATACGGTAAGATCTTGTCCACTTAACCAGGTTGTTAGTTAATCAACCAATGTCCAACGTCTTTATATGTTGCATGATGTTAGATTCACTGCTTTGTTAGAAAATGCTAACCCCTATTAGAGTGGTTTCAATAGGCGAATATATAGTTTGCTATCATACATCCCCTTATAAGTCCCATAATCTATGTTTTTAGGTGACTCGAAAACACTTGTTGCTAGTGGAACATTCCATTGGAGAGCAGGTGGAGAGAAGCATATCAATGAACCTCTTGCTATTGCGAAACTTCAGGTACATCTCTCTAAAACTGCTTGAGTCATCAAAATTAACTTTTAGGCTGCTACTCGTCTGAATAACTCAAAAACCTTCCACGAATATTCGGAAGCATCGAACTTGGCTCAAAGATGGTGTACTCTTCGTGGACAGTTGGAAATCAAGACAAGCAAGAAGATTCAGATTCCAATTGAGGAGGTTGAACCAGCGAGTGAGATTGTCAAACGATTTGTGACTGGAGCTATGTCTTTTGGTTCAATTTCGTGGGAAGCTCATACAACTCTTGCTATTGCAATGAATCGCATTGGAGCCAAATCGAACACTGGTGAAGGTGGTGAAAAACCGGAGAGATATCGAAAAGGTCAAGATCCGAATCAAAATCTTCGATCCGCTATCAAGCAAGTCGCCTCTGCTCGTTTTGGAGTAACATCATCCTATTTGGCAAACGCCGATGAACTTCAAATCAAAATGGCGCAAGGAGCAAAACCTGGAGAGGGAGGAGAATTGCCAGGTCATAAAGTCAGCAAAGATATTGCCGACACAAGAAAATCGACAGCTGGAGTTGGTCTCATCTCTCCACCACCACATCACGACATCTACAGTATTGAAGATCTTGCTCAGGTAAGAATAGAAAATGAAGACAAAAATCATAACTAAAAAAACAAAACAAAAACCACTAGAATAACTTCACACGAGAAAAGAATAACAAGAGCAAACAGAAAAGAGGTATATGTGGACAAAATGTGAATAGCTAATCATTTCAGCTCATTTACGATTTGAAATGTGCAAATCCGGTGGCTCGTGTCAGTGTGAAACTTGTATCGGAAGCCGGTGTCGGAATCATTGCATCAGGAGTTGCCAAAGGAAATGCTGATCATATCACTGTATCAGGTCATGATGGTGGTACTGGTGCTTCAAGGTAAATATTTTGTTTAAGATGATGAGAAAATATAGTTTTATTTATAGCTGGACTGGAATCAAGCATGCTGGTCTTCCATGGGAACTTGGAGTTGCCGAAACCCATCAAGTTTTGACAATGAACAATCTTCGATCAAGAATCGTTCTTCAAGCTGATGGACAAATTCGAACTGGTCGCGATGTGATGATTGCTGCTCTTCTCGGAGCTGATGAATTTGGAATGTCGACTGCTCCATTGATTGTTTTGGGTTGTACCATGATGAGAAAATGTCATTTGAACACCTGTCCAGTCGGTATCGCTACTCAAGATCCAGTTCTTCGCGCTAAATTTGAGGGAAAAGCTGAACATGTTATCAATTATATGTTCATGGTTGCTGAAGAAGTTCGTTATTTCTTGGCTAAACTTGGTCTTCGCAAACTTGAAGAAGCTATTGGACGAACTGATTTGTTGTATGCCTCTCCAAATCCAGTCAATAAGAAAGCCACTCTTCTTGAATTCGGTTCAATTTTGAAGAATGCCCAGCACATGTATCCAAATATCTCCATCAAGGGAGGAACAGTCAAACAAACCTTTGAACTTGGAGCATTGGAAACGAGTATTCTACCTCAACTCGGTCCATTGTTCGAAGGTGAAGGTGTCCACAAAGTGTTTGACAATCAAACAATTACCAACTTGGATCGTGCTTTCGGAACAAGAATTTCCTATGAAATCTCGAAAAGATACAATGAAGCCGGACTCGATGGAAAGCGCAAACTAACACTCAATTTGAATGGTCATGCTGGACAATCATTCTGTGCATTCCTTGCTAAAGGTGTGCATGTAACACTTGAAGGTGATGCGAATGATTATGTTGGAAAGTGTCTTTCTGGTGGTACAATTCATGTATACCCACCAAAGAGCGCTGGCTATAAATCGGAAGAGAACTCCATTATTGGAAATGTTGCGTTGTATGGTGCAACTTCTGGGGATTGCATGTTCCGTGGTGTTGCTGGAGAACGTTTTGCCGTCAGAAACTCTGGAGCGAACGCGATCGTTGAAGCTGTTGGAGATCATGGTTGTGAATATATGACTGGTGGAAGAGTCATCATCCTTGGAACTATTGGTCGGAACTTCGCTGCTGCCATGAGTGGAGGAATCGCCTATTTGTTCAATCAGTGAGTTTTCATAATTTCCTATGAGATCATAATATGGTTTTGTAACTTTCAGAGGGAACAATTTCACCAGTTTGATCAACAATGCTACCGTCGACCTTGATGAGACAGATGCCGAAGACGTTGAATACATTTTCAAACAAATTAGTTCATTCGTTGCTATCACTGGATCCGAACTCGGAAAACGTATTATTGATAACTGGAATTATGAAAAAACAAATGTTATCAAAGTCTTCCCAAGAGATTACAAACGTGTTCTCCAGGAGCAGAAAGAAGAGGAAAAGCGTCAAGCTGAGATTGCTAAATTCAACCAAGAAGCTTCCCTTCTCTCCGTCGATGGTGCACATACAAGAACTCGAACCTTGTCAATGGATATGCAAATTGCACCAACTCTCAAACAAGCAAGAAAGAGAGAATCTCAACGAAAGAAGAGTATTGTGAGTTTGAAATAATCTTAGAAGTTTATCTCGTAATTTTGTTACACTTTAAATTTGTTGTTTCGCAGGAAGATGTTAATCATTTACACGTCCCCAAGGTATCGGTATTGTTTAGCAGTAGATAATTGTGATTGTGATAGAATATAAATAAAACTACACCCTTTAGCATGACCAATATTCAACTTCGCATCATCAAATATGTTCATTTCAGCTCGTCGATAATCGTCGCCGCAGACTTTCAAAAAGTTTGAGACCACAAGACATGGCTGGTTTCGAAAATGAAGAAGATTTGCAACAAGCGATTGACTTCGAAGAAGAAGACGAAACTAAGTCCGACATTGAGGAACATTCGGATGAAGAAGAATTCCAAATGAATAAGAAGATGTCGACTGATATCGAATCATTGGGAATTCCAGCTCATCTTCAGAAGAAGGAACCTCTCGACAAACTCAGGTACAAAAAAACTTCTAAAGAATTTCAACATCTATTGTTGTGTTTTCAGAGGATTTGTCAAGTACAATCGCCAAAAGAAGATCTACCGTGATGCCAAAGAACGATTGGGTGATTGGGATGAAGTCTACGATTTCGAAGCAATCCGCAGCAACATTCGCGAGCAAGCAGCCCGTTGTATGGATTGCGGAGTTCCATTCTGTCAAGGACACTCCGGATGCCCACTCGGAAACATCATTCCAAAATGGAATGACTATGTGTTCAAGAAGAATTGGAGACAAGCTCTTGAACAATTGTTGCAAACCAACAACTTCCCCGAGTTCACTGGAAGAGTTTGTCCAGCTCCTTGCGAGGGTGCTTGTTGTCTTGGTATTGGATCTCCAGCCGTCACTATCAAATCTATTGAATGCGCAATCATTGATTATGCTTTCATGCAAGGATGGATGAAGCCACACAAACCAAACTTCAACACTGGAAAAAGAATCGCCATTATCGGTTCTGGACCATCTGGTTTGGCTGCAGCTGCACAACTCGTCAAAGTTGGTCACAACATTTGTGTATACGAGAGGAAAAATCGCTGCGGAGGTTTGCTCAGATACGGTATTCCAACTATGAAACTCGACAAATTCGTCGTTGATCGTCGTTTGTCGCTTCTCGAACAAGAAGGTGTTCGTTTCCTAACAAACACCGAAATTGGAAAACATGTGCCAGCTGATTTCTTGCTCAAAGAGAATGACGCTGTTATTGTCTGCACCGGATCGACAACCGCTCGCGACTTGACTGTCGAAGGACGAGATGCCAAGGGTATCTGCTTCGCCATGGAATTCTTGGAAAAGAGTCAAAGACGTCGTGCTGGAGACGAGATTGCTTGGGAAGGATTGGATCCAGCTGGAAAGAAAGTGATTGTTTTGGGAGGTGGAGACACTGCTACCGATTGTATCGCTACAAGCAACAGATTGGTGAGTCATGAGGTTATTCAAAATCAGTGTTTTATTTCCAATTTTCAGGGATGCCAAACTGTTGGAGCTTTCGAGATTCTTCCTCAACCAAGTGAAGGACGTAAACCAGAGAACCCATGGCCAGAATGGCCATTGATCTTCAGAACTGACTACGGACACGAAGAGGCGAAGGTTTTGACTGGATCCGACCCAAGAACTTACTCAGTTTCAACCAAACGATTCTTGACAACAACAAACTCTGCTGGCGTAAAAGTTTTGACTGGATTGGAAATTGTCAATGTTGAATGGGAGAAAGACGAGAAAGGAGCATGGAAGTTGGTTGAGAAGACGGATACTCTCCGTGTTATTGAAGCCGACTTGTGCATCCTTGCCATGGGATTTGTTGGACCGGAAAAGACTGTCATCGAACAACTCAACTTGAAAACCGATCCACGTTCTAACATTCTTACACCAAAGGACAAGTATGACTCAGCTGTTGCGAAGGTAAGTAAAATCATAGAAAGTTTTTGTTCGAAATATAATAAATATCTTTTGAAGGTATTCGCCGCTGGAGATTGCCGTCGTGGTCAATCGTTGGTTGTTTGGGCCATTCATGAAGGTCGCCAAGCTGCTCGTCAAGTGGATGAGTATCTCATGGGAAAGACCACTCTTGCTGGACCAGGAGGAATTGTAACCTCAAATATTGTGCACAAACAAGCTATTTGAAATTATTGGATATAGTATATATCTTTTTTCTCGTCATAATTATATATTGAATGTTTTTTTTATATATGTAGTTGCCATTGGTTTTTTCTATTATTCTTAATGTATTGTTCAGCTTGAAATAAATTTTCGAAAAAAAAATCGAGGTTTTCTCTTTTTTCACATGCAACTCACCAATAAATATATGTCGAAATTTTCAAGACCGGCTTCGAAAACTCTGCGTTAACACTTCACCTCACATGATCTCGGAACTTGGACAATACACGATTCCTCAATTTTTCCATCAAAATGTTTTGAACTACAGAAAAATGGTTGTGAATTTGACTTTATTAAATTTATTAAAATAAAACTGTAAAATTTTTACATATAAATTTATCAAAAAATCTTCGAAAAAAAAGAAGACAATTTTTGAAAGATCTGATTTTTTCGGGTAAAATGCGAAGTTTGATTCATATTCCAAAAATGACACAAAAAAGCTATTTTGAAAAATAAATCATGAGAACATACAAAAATTAAAAGCATGATGGTACCGGTATGAGCATATTCAATAGATATTTTAGAAACAGAAAAAAATTTGCAGAATGTCCTAGTGCGAGCAAATATCGATTGATCACAAATATGCTGGTTGTTCGGGTCGCAATGCGGCAACACGTCGAATATACTCGGATTCACGGAAAAAGTCCGATTGGAAAGAATTATGTCTTATTGTTGACATTCCTGGAATAAATGAGTGTTGTTTATGATACTTGAAATTATTGATAAAGCCACAAGACTACAAATTCACCAAACGCTGACCTATACCTGATGATGTCTCATCAATAAACCTCAGCTTCATCAATAATTCATGTGGTTCAAACGGTCGATCACGCAATTCATTATCAAGAAAATCTCTAACATCATTCCAAGTAACCTAAAGATTTTCATTTTTAACCTTCAAAAACAGTTAAATTCAACCTTTCCACCCTTCTTTCTTCTCATTGCTCCCAATAACGCCACTATTTCCTTCAATTCTTCACTCATTCCCAAAAACCGCTTAGCTCTACCGAAATAATGAATTCTTGTGAAGTAGGCTTTCAAATGTGTAGACGCCAAATCAACACACATTGTTACCACAGACAGACCTGTAAATTCAACGATTTTCAAAATTTTTCAAGAGAACGTGTACTAACGGAATGTTATATTTTACAATCGTAAGAAAAAAATCAAGTTGGAAAACATTTCAAACTATTTTTTTCTAATAACCAAATCACTAACAAGACTACGAAATTTCTTACCGACAATGACGAATGCGACAATCAGAGATAAGAAAATATAATCTTTAACAACTAGATCTCCCAGTCCAACAGTAACGATCAAATTGAAACCAAAATGGAATGCATGGATGAAGGACCAACCCCTATAAACAATCTTCAGTTAGTTTTGTTTTCGAATGTTTTGTTTTACCTTTCCCAATTGATGAACATTGCCGATCCCATCGAACAATACAAACATATACATGATACGTAAGCACCTGAAAAAAATAACATTTAATATTTTTTATTTTAATACGTTTGTGACGTTCTTTCAATAAATCTGATTATCATTTCAGGGTGAGAAGACATACAGTTTGAGAAGTAGTAGTAGTATAGTATGTGAGTTTTGTGAGTGAGAAGAACAGATTTGGGGGAAGAGGAAAGGGTAATCATACATATATTTAGTACACACGATAAAACAAAGTAGGTTTATGTGATGTCACATTTCTTACCGATTGGAAACCATAATTTTGTTGTTTCACCATTTGGAACTATAAAGTTTTATAAATATCTGTCTAAGAAATAATCGGTCAGATATCTCTCTAACAACTATTCGATTTTTTTTTGGAGTTTCATACCTATAGGGAACCATAGTTTCTCCTCAGTCCCATCGACTCCGAGAATATCAAGTCCATCATTCTGCCCACCCGTTGATTGTAATGATTTTCGTCTTCCATGTCGAGCCCTACTTATCCATTGTTTCACTTTTCGAACACTTCGATTCCAAAAGCTAACAAATTTCAGTAAAGTTTCAGAAAGGAATTTTCCAATATCGGCAGCGGTGATGAACATAAGTGGAATACCAACAAGAGCAAAAACGACAGAGAACACTTTTCCTACATCTGTATCAACTGATACTTCACCATAACCTGGAAAATAAACATATTCATTTGAGCATGGTGTGAAAAATCTTGTTGTCTATATTTTTCATTGAATTTCTGACTTACCACAAGTTGTTAATACGGTCAATACATATAACAATGCAGTCGGGAATGTCCATTTGTTGTGCATATTTTTCAACTCGTCTGGCATGTTCAATTCCTGTCGAATTGGTCTTCTATCATCAACTGTTTCAGAAACTCTAACCATCCATTCTCTGAAAAATAATAGATCAGAAAATCAATCAGTATATTCTTTATACCTGAATGTGGCAGCCCAGTGTGTCTCATTTATCGGGTCAATATGATGGTTCTTTATCATTTCGTAACTCTCGTGTGTGAAGTTTGACATAATATTTGTTAAACTGTAAAAAAATAAATATCACATTGATAATAAATCCTTTGCAGCATACTTTACAAGTCTCCTTGATCTTGCGAGAAGTTCCGTTCTTGTTTCCAATAACATCAAAATCCAAGCACCCAAACATAAATAGCCAATCAAAACTGATACCAGTATCACATGAGGTGTCAATATTTTGATATACTGGAAAAAATCTCACATTCGTTTTGTTTCGGGTTGGTCAGTCATTTTTGTCTGGTGAAACAATCTATCAGGAAAAATACTCACTCTAAGTTTTACGCTCAACTTTTCTCAAGGGAATCTGTTGTATTTTGTGTATATTTTTAGAAAAATCATGTTATGTTTTGTAACTTGAACTTTTGAGTAACACGCTTTATCTTAATGTTGTTATATACCATGTAAACGAACATGTTTCATGTAAATGAAAAAATATAATCAGCCTCAAAGACCACAAAATCCCACCGGCTATAAATTATGGACGGTGGCCTGGTTTAAGAATGGCAACAAGTAAATGTCTAGAGAGTTGAGGGTTTTTTCTCCCGTTTGTCTACATTTCTTTTTTCAAACAACCAAAAACGAGGAAAAATGTTGACACATATTTATGGCATGTTCAAATTTCAATTCTTTCTAACTGCGAGTGGGTAAAGTGAAAATCTAGTGTAACTACATGTATACTGCGTTTCATGAGTAAAGGTTCACCCTAAAAATTGATGAAACCAGTCCAGACAGTAGTTTACGAGTCGAATGTTGATAATCAGATTCTACGCACAAAATCAGCCATAGAAACTCAATTTTCACAAAATATCGATAAAGAAAAAAATAATTATCGGTAGAACACGTTTTTATAGCATTTTTCTGCACAAAATAATAGGATGATATAAAAAACTCAAAAAAAGTATCTAGAATATGAAACCGGGAGAATACACTTGATATCTAATTACTTTTTAAGTTAAGTTTTTTGATTATTCCTATCGAAAAAAGTTTAGAACTGTTCTAATGAAGTTAGAAAACGCGAAATTTGAAAAACTAAATCAACTTGGCAAAATACAAAGCATTCTCAGAAAAAAAAAAAAGCTTGAAAGTGCAATTGTGTTCAGAAAAGAATCATGGATCTTTTCTAACAAATTATTGTTTTCCTTAATATTATTTTTCAAATATTCTGTGTATTAATTTTGTTCAATTTCTGAATCTTGTACAGACAAAAATAAACATCAATTCACTCATTTCCGATACTAATTTCCTGTTGTTTGACTGACTAACCTTTACAGTTTGTTGTGGACAACTTTTCGGCTCTTTATCCTCTTGATCATCTTTGATTGTATCTGTCACCACAGTGGCACCATCATCAGCATCTAATAACGCAGATTGTGAATTGATTGGTGCACCTTCCCATCTTGCCGTGACATGATCTGAAAAAAAAAAAACTTTGATTAGTAAAAAAACATGAATGTATTAGGTTTTTTTTAGAACAGAAAATGCAATTTTATTTAAACCGATGAGAATTTTTCCATCCTCTTGAATTGATATAGTTGGTCGACGAAGGATTAACTTGTGACGACTTTGTCCTCGATAGTTTTCAGAGTTTGAAAATACTGAAGAGACGGGTGACGCGCATATTTCTAGTATTGAAGCAGCTTGAGTATGCTCTTGACTATCATCTACAGCCAAACGAAGTTGATCCGGTAGAATTCGAACTCCATCAGAATCACAAATACTTCTACTCAAAATCTCCGGAATTTGCACAGAAAGTCGAGTATCCAAATGACCAACATGTAGATGTGGTTGATGTGTCAAAGTAGGGCGCCGATTACTAGTTGTTGGCACATTTGGCGAATAAAAGAACATTATTCAACACATTATCAGCAAGCAGAGTTAAATGTATTTTGTTGTTTGCCATATAGGGCAGTGAAGATATATGAGAGTAGGGTAAAAAGGGAGGAGTCGACCGACAAAACGTCTCAAAAAACTTATTCTTTTTTTGGGTGCATTGGTTTATTTTGTTGTGGTGTATATGTTGGCAAAAAACTACATATGCAAATTTATCTTCTTTAAAAAAAGAGAAAGAGAAGGAAATATTGTTGCAAGTGAATTGACACGGAAAATATGTCATTAAAATTTTTTACTCGAGTTTATATACAATATTTGGAGTTTTTTTCTAACTAATTAGCAAAAAATTGAACGTGTAAATAATATATATGCCATGCTTCTGAGGTTGACTTTTCGGATTGGACTTTTTCGAATTCAGTATTTCCATCAAAAACTAGAACTTCCAAATTGAATCGAACTTGTTCAGTTAATTCTGTGACAAGAGCTTCATCCTATCGAATTTTCAGAATAAGACAAAAGATGTATGATCCAGATAAAAACCTCTGATATTTTCATAGTATACAAATTCTACCTGATTGATTAAAAATCATGTAGTGGATCGGTTTTTCTTTAACCTCCCAAGCTCCTAATAGAAAAATAGGTTTACAAAAGGTACTACTTACATTTCATGTTTAATATATCCCAAAAATTCAAAGTTAGGTGAATGAAAAACTAGTTTCAAAACTGTGTTATTATTTATCAAACATATCCGGTCTAGTTGCATTTTTCGAAACAATGCACTTTTTGGAGAGTTATGAATTTTGAAACATATTCGTATTCGAACACATCATTTTTTTTTTTTTTTTGAGATGCATCAGCTCTTGAGAATAATGACAGGGTACGCATCATCAAATTTTTTTGTTATTCGACATTTTTATTGCTCAAAAAAAAATGAGATGATGTGAAAAATGATGGGACATAATCTAATAAAAAATGACACACCATTCCATAAAACATTGAAAAAAAATTCTGAGATTGATAAACGAGAATTTGATAAAAAGGGAAAATCTTAACAAACTAAACCTCGTAATCTGTCCAATCTTTTCAATAACTGTTCAGCATCCAATTGTAATGGTTTTTTGACAACCACCATTGACTAGAGAATATTCAACACATTTGTGAATAAATTAGTCAATAAGAAACAATTGTCGGTCCTTAGAGACCTATAAAATAGCAATCCAAAATATTAGAAAAAACGGGCGGAAAAAACACTGACGATGCCTCCAGCCACCAAAATAACCCTCGCTCAAAAACACTCATTCATATTTGATATACATGGATAAATTTATCAAAATTTGTTGTTTTTCTGCTTTTTGAGCGAGAAAAAAATCAGGGCCAAAAAATGCGTTAATTTCTGTTGGTCTATAAACTTCGAAAAAGATACAAACACACACGCGATTTTTTCTAGTGTTGTTTTTTTATTTTTTGAAGACTCAAAAAAAGTAATCAAATTTGTGTCGAAATGAATAGAACGCGTTAAAAAACCCAATTTCAATCGGCTTTGTGTTTCAGTCAAACATGTTCTCAGTAATGAGTAGAAAGTTCACACTCAAAATATTCTTATATTCAAAATTACCTTATTAGCAGGCACACATGAAAGAATAGGTTTTTATTTGAGCCATTGATTTAAAGTGAGGTAATTGTTTATTGTGATAACTCATATATCGGTGTGCAAGGAGACATAAAACCATTAGATCTAGATGTAGTCGAAGCACATAATAAAGTTTTCTCACAAAACATAACGAAATATGCTCAGAAAAATCAAGAAGAATCGTCAGAGTTCTGTCAGTATTCTACCAGGCTATCTTCAAAGTGTTTATGTCTGGGTTACTCTTTTCGGGTGTGGACTCAAACCTAAATTTTTATTGCTTAACACTATATTTTTTGAAAATTGAGCATGGTATCCAGGTACAGCTCTAATGATGTTGATCGATTAAATTCTAACATCAGTCTAACTGGAGAAAAAACTATTTTTGATATTTGAAGAAAAAATATTTGCTGAGGCAGTGAGTAGCTTGAAACAATAAGGGAAAGAAAAAACTTCAAAAATTCATGGATATGTGTTTTAGCTACTACCAGAATTACTACAGACACACAACAAAAGGGTTCTTCGACACCTTGTGAATGATGAATGTGTAAATAAAACACAATTGTAACTTTTCAAGTAGGAGCGAGCTTGGTACAATGCTCAATAAAATGTTTAGGTTACTTTGAACATATTTAAAATGGTTTACAATATGAATTATATTAGGAGTGCACAAAGCTGATATCAAAACAAACCTTTTTTCTTCTGATTTTCTTTTTCTTCATTCTTCTCCTCTTCTTCTTTTATACCAGCAGTAGTTTTAATAAGACCAGCAGCGCTAAAAAGCGCCACAGCCGGACTGAACTGTTCGTTACGAAATGCTTGCGAAAATATCATCGCAACATATTTTTTTGCTGCTTAAAACAAAGAATATTTACAAAAAAGAGCAAAGAGAAACGATAAACCAATATGGATGAAGGCGGCTCGTTTTTGAGCTCGAAAACTTTAATGGTGTCAGAATGCGACATAAGGGACGTCACTAAATATTTTTCTGACCCTCAATATATTTTTTTTGTTTTAAATAGAAAAATCGCAACATCTCGAATTATCTTGAATTAAATCTTCTGGAAATGAAAAGAATTGAATTCAGAAAAAAAAGGTTGATTTTTCATTCTGTCATTATTTTTAAGACCAAAGAATTATAGGGTAAGAAAATCAAGATTGAGATTAAAATTATTCTTAATTGAAAAAGTCAGTATAACGACTAGTTAAGAATTTTATCGCTCAATAAAGTTACGAGTCCTTCAAAACTTAAAGAATCAAAACTAAACTTCTTATTCAAAAAACCTCAACCAATAAATTTGGATTGAACAAGAAAAACTAAAGATTTATGTCTATGTAAAAATTCAAATTCTTGGAACAATCGAAAAATCGAATTTTGTGTGAAAAAAACGACAGAACTCTTTTTTTTTCTTTTTTTAATTAAAATCCACCAAAAAGGGAGTTATGAAATTGGGGAATAATAAAAGAAACACAGCAAAAAAATATAGAAAAATGTCCATTTCTACTGGACTTTTTTTCACCCTAGTTAGTGGTAGTCGTTCTGTTTTTTTTTCGTTTTGAAACGAAATTATATACACATTTTTTGTCATATTTATCTAGGTTTTTAGTAATATACGACACAAATTTACTAGGAAGGCAGAGAAATATGACATGGTTTGATTAATATACATTTCCTATTTTTTGATGTATAACCTCAAAAATAATATTTTCAGATTGTTTTCGATTAATGTATTAGTTAAAAACAAAACAAAAAATTTGAATTCTGAAGAAAAGGAAGTGACCCGACTGAGTTGAAAGGGGGATGGACCTAATTAAAACTGACTTCTATTGAAAAATTTATAGAATTCGGATGGATGCAAAGAAACATTGGGATGAAGACATTATCATCATTTCTAGTAGGATTTTCATGTGCTCTGTCTTTTGGTGTAGTATAAAAGTTAATGAAAAAAAGTCCGGTGTTTTTTGCATCATTAAATTTTTGCGATGAGTGAAAAATATATATTATTTTTGTTATTGGATGAAGAAGCTAATAAATTTTTTATATAATAAAAATGAATGATTTTATGATCTTTCTCACCAGCTTTTCATTAACTCAAAACTTCATATGAGTTTTCAAAGACAATTTAGAATCATCATATTTTCTGTTTTAACTTTTTTTAAGAGAAATAAAAAAATTCTGATTACACAACCTTTAGAGAAACAAACAAAACTGAGATTTTGAAATTTCTTGTTAGAACTTTTTGACGTGGGTTTTAGTTTCATTTTTTTTCAGAATACACTAAGCGTTTTGGTTTTCACAAAAAATTAAACTAATTTTTTGAATCAAACTTCTTGGGTTGATATTGCTCAATGAACATTTCTCGAATTTCTAACAAAAATCACATTTTTCTATTCCTCAGATTCTGAATTCAATCCCCTTCAAAAATTGAGTTCAAACAAGTGCGATCTCTGACGCAGAAAATGAAACAGTTGTTTCACAGCCTTTCATTTATTTTGATATTTTTGATGAATTGAGTGTGATCAAAAAATAAGAAAAATGTTCAAAAGAGATAAAGTGTGACTTCAATCCCACAAAATAAAAACGAGCAAATGGATATGTTCACATAATGTAATGGTAATTATGAGGGCTTTATGTACATATATCAAAGATATGCTAATGGATTCACACTCCCAAGATAGAGTTTTTATAGGATTCTGAATGTCTTTCAAAAACCACGAGGAAATTTAATAGAATTATCTGTGTGTTTTGTTTTTTTGTTTCGATTTGATGTTCGATACTGGCAAGAATTTGATAATTGGAATGTGACTTATTCTCAGAAAGCAGGGATTGTATTAGGATCCAAACAAAAAAATACTTTGTTCTGGTAGATCAAATCAAAAAAGAGGATGTGTCAGTTCTCGATCTCGTAATATTTAATAGAAATCAGATTATTCTGAATCATGTTACAGTGGTTTTTGAGTTCCGCTCAATATTTTTACACAATTAAAACATGTTAATGTTCAAGTTATACCTTCATACTTCACTTTTGCCCAGTTCATTTATATTTCATCATGTTTTTGTTCTATTTATCAATATTCATGTCATCTCTTGTTTCCCCTTATTCAAAACAATTGTGACGAGAAAAGTTGTTTGGCCTCTCTCTCTCCTTAAACCGAAAATTTTTTCACCAAACTAAACAAAAATAAAGAGAAAAAAGGAGGATATATAAGGATACACACACAACAGTCATTTATCAATGTGAGAGCACATATTCTCAAAAAGGCTGCAGACAAAAAACGTGAACAAAACGCGAATACACATATTCTTAATGTGTGTTCTGGCCATTTTTTGACATATTATGAAGTATGAATGTTTGGTGACATAGAATAAATGGACTTTTCAAATTCCAGTTTCGAAAATATTTTAATGAAGCTTTGATTTGTTCATTAGATGTTTAAGGGAAATATAATTACAAAGTTTCCCTCATATTCCCAGACCATGTCTGGAAAAAGATACAAGTTTTTTGGGAACAACTGATATAATTTAATTCAATACAAAATGTGTACAATTTTAATTCAATAATATTAACAAATATTTCAGACAAACCTTACAAAAAAAAAGCTCGAAAACAAACAAACCATGGTCATTTGCTCGATCCGGATAGAGTTCAGCCAATTCATTAGGTTCTTTCAAATGGACTTTTTTAGTGCCTGATGGCAGAACGGTAATTGTCATACGACGTGCATTCTCCTCCAAAGTCCATTGATTCCAGAATTTCCGAAGGAACATTCCGGAATCGGAAAAACAACTTCAATTCCAATTTTAAAATACGATATGTTGATAGTGAATGTGTAGTATTTTATTACAAAATTTATAAATATGAAATTATAATGAATATAGTGAATATAATAGATGTGAGCCAAAAGAATCGAATTTTCTGAATAAAAAATAGATGAGTTATGACGAGAGAGAGAAAAGTTATAATTTTTGGAAAAAAATAAATATGAAAAATCGTCCAAAGTTTCTCAGGTGAAAACAAAAATGTGTGTAGTGCAAAAACAAAAAGTATGAATTTTGGAAAACCTGGTCAGGTTAATTGACGCGTGTCAAAAAGATGAGCATGAAGAAACAAGTGAGTGTGTTTGAAAAGTACAAAAAATGAATTGAAAATTCTTGAATAAATCTATTTTTCAGGTTGAACTTTGTGGTCAAAATGAGAGAAATTTCATGGATGAGCTGAAGAGAAAGAATAAGAAAGAGGTGAAGAAAAATATTTGAAATTGACAAATTTATTTTGTACTTTGATAGATTGTCCTAATTCGAGAAATTTTCTTTAAGAATAAGCCAGTTTTTCATGAATGTATAAACAAAATTTTCTAATTACACATACTTCATTCATCTGAAAGTAAAACTAATTTCGAGTTGACAAACTTGAGATGCACTTTTTCCTCAAAATATTTTTTTCAGAGATGCATTGTCACAATTTTTTTCTACAAACACTTTGAAAAAAGTGCAAAGAGCAACATGGAAACATAAACTTCCGACCAAATTTTTCTTCTTCTTCTCTGTCTGCCTTTTCTCATCTCAATTAAAACAAATTTAGAATTGTTGAGAGCAAAAAATCATGTGAAAATTGGATACTGCTAATTATAACTCTCATAGTCTCAAAATAAAAAGGGCAAACAGACAGGCGAGATTTTTCGGAGAAATCGCAACAGAAGCAACAAAAAAATTTGAAATGCGCATATTTTACTACTTCATGGTTACTAGTGTTTCAAAAATGTAGTTGACCAAACTTCTGGAGTAGATCAAGTTTGAATTATTGGAAAGACTGTGTTGAATGAATTGCTTTTCCAAATATGGTTATGTTTTCTTCTAGATTTTCAGTAAAAATTCTGTCAATTAAATAAAAATGTTTTTCAAGATTGAATTTTTTTGGATAGAAGGTTCAAAAAAAATCCATTTGTAGAAAGTATCTAATTTTTTCGGTGAGTTTCAACATATCAACACTAATTAAGAAAAATCATATGCACACATTTTTGCTATTGACGATTAGTTTGATATGGGTATCCAATCAAAAAAAAGTGTACATAGTCTTTACCGATGAGTTAACCCATTGAAAATAGTGTGAAAAGTTGAACTATTTTCGCGAAGAAGCAATTTTCATATTTTTGCAAATCATCATTCTGATTTTTATAAAATTATAAATTGAAAAAAGTGAAAAATTCAATTAAATTGTCTTGAAACATAGTCTGAAAAACTTTTCTTATTGAACTATGTTCCTAAAAAACTTGAAAAAAAAATGATTGTACTAATTGGCAAAAAGTCCATTTTCAAACGTTAGAGCATTGGCTAAAAGTTTTGAAGTGTTCGAAAAGTAGACCAAAAAAGTTTTTCGAGATATAAATGCGTCTACTTTCGTATTATACTAACAAATACGATTAATCTTCAATGAATCCGTTCTTTTTGTTTCAGTGAGACCACATTCAAAAACTTATAGTTAGACTTTTTCAAAACTTCTAACCTTACCAAGTTAAATGTGTAACAGATTACAACAAAAAACACAAGTCAAAATATGAAATAGAGATGTATCTATGTATGACACACATGTATCTTTGTGGTGGGGGTGGAGCTGTTGTCTGAAACGAACAAAGCCCAGAATAAAAACTGCGCAAAAAACTTTTTTTTCTCATGCCGTTTTTCAGTGTATATCAGCACAACAAGGGCGTGAAAATGTCAAGAAAAAAGGAGGAGTTACAACATTTTGTTTAGAAAAAAAATGGAAAAGTCAAAAAAAAGATCGCGCGCATCCGCCACCACAATTTTGCGAGTATGACAACACTCACTAAACAAAAAAAAACTACGAGGACCAAAATTATTTCAATTCTCACAAGATTTTTTGTTACTCTTTCCAAACACGTTTCCTTTTCTGTTCCTATCTACAAGTGCACTTAATTATACAATAATTTTCTCGATGTTTTTTTTTCAAAAAAGGAAGACATGTAAAAAAGAACAAGAATGTCCAGAAGAAAAAAAAACAAATCCATGTTGCTCTCAAGTTTTTTTCTTTGTGGTGGTGGTGGTGGTGGCATTGACCAAAAACGAAACATATGCTCGTAAACATAAATTAAACTTTTTGAGAAGCAGAAAAAAAACGGACCAAAAAGAGAGTTTTTGTTGCTTCTTCATATATACATATATATCTACCATCAACACACTTCTTAAATGTGAAAAAAAACAAAGTTTGGAAACTTTATTGCTTGGAGGATTCTGATACTACTTTGTGTATTAACATTAGGACACTTGAGTATTAATGGACGAAACGTTTATAGTTATTAAAATCCATTTTTAATTCAGAAAAATTAAAAGAGTGATATTAATTGAGAATTATCTTAATTCTACACTTTTTAATGAGAACATGTTCAAAATTAGCTGTTTTTTCAAAACACCATTTAGAGTTTAATTTTGAGTTTTTTCAATGAAAAGTGTTTCAAATGGAAATGTTGACTTCGTTCGATTTTTAAATTTTCATTGATAAATTAAGTTTATAGAAATCCAAGTTTGCAATTTCATAAAAACTATTGAATAAAAGTATACCTGTCTTTCTAAGTTTAGGTACATGAGAGCTTTGATTTGGGACTTTGTTAAAAACCAGAACATGTATTAATAAAAATTGTATAAAAACCAAGAAATTCAAAAAATTCATTTCTAGTTCGAAATCAAGTTTAAAAAGCAAATATTTGATGGTCGGGAACAAAACAGAAATATGAAGCAGTAGGTCAAAATATCAACACAAACCCACAAACATACAATTTCCGGTTTCAAATTTCCAAAATAATTCCAATCAACAAACAATAAGCAAAAACTGCTCTTTAGGTTTTCTGACAGAAGCTTTTCTAAGAAGTAGACCTGACCTTTTTCTATAAACAATTCCCTCACAAAATAATATATTATTTTTTAGAACTTTTGAATTAGTGCAACTGACACTTTCAAATTTGAAGAAGAACATGGATGTTGTGAAAAACATGCCTGAATATTTGAAATGAAAAATCAGAAAATAGGGAGTTGTGTTTTATGAGTTATGTAATAGAGTTTCGTTGAGATGCAGAAGCCAAAAAAACTTGAAGAAAACGGAAGAATCTCATCAAAATTGTCATTTTAGTGGTTTTGAATTATTTTCCTTCTTCCGACTTGGTTATGCCTTTTTTTCCAATTCATTATGAGAAACAAGTTGTCCTTTCACCACGTAAAAATTAGAACAAACAAACAATGTTTTTTCTTGAAAACTATTCACATGTCGGAAGTGTTTATTTTGTTAATGATACGTATGTTTCAGTTACAGGTAAGATAGATAAAATTCGATTAAAAAAAATTTCACCTAAAGAACTGATATGTCGTTTAAAGTAGATCTCGTTTAATTATGAAAGAATCTCAGAATTTTGAAATTATAAAATTTTTAGAAAAGTTTGTCATAGCAAAGATAATTAGAAAAGATTTTCTAAAGTTGTAAAACTATGAGACGAAACAACTTTGTCAAAAGAGATATTATCGGTTATCAATTTCACACATATTTCTTCTATATCCAATCAGAAAAAAACAACAATGCTATAAAATCAAAACAACCTAAAAATAAATACCAAAAATGTAGAATGAATGCCTCATCTTGTGTGGGTTTCTTTTTACAAATGTGTCTAATCTCAGGTTTCAACTAGATAAGAAGAGACAGAAGAAAAAAAAAGAAAAAAGATGAGCAAGAATGTTTGAAATACATTTTTGATCACAAAAAAGAAGGATCAGTCTGAAAAAAAACTCGAAATACGATACGATCGTGTTTTTTTCCTTTAGTTCTGTTCATAACATTTGTTGCGGTTCGTTTTTAGGATTATTGAAAATATTATTGTGGTTTGCTCTGTCTTAACGAAACTTAAAATTATGATTTTTTAAATTCAACTAAAATTGTTTTGAGTAATATGAATAAGAACATTTCAAAACAAATACCATGAGTGTGTGAATTTTTGAATAATTAGGCCTGCTAGTAGTTATCGACTTTTTTCTCGATGAATTTTTTTTCATTGTAGAATTACTCCTCATAGTAAGTTTTTTTTTTAAAAGTATGTGGTCAGTGAATGTCGTTCATTTCAAAAAGGCCCACATCGAGTAAAAAAAGAATAGCGAACTGAATGAACTTTGTGTATCTACTTATAGAAATGAATTCTTATGAGAGAATTGGAAAAACCATTTTGTTAAACTTAGCATATTAAAAAAAAACGTTTGGATCACAGTCATAAACCCTCAGTTCCCAATGAAAAAACTCGATTTTAAGATATTTTCCCTACAAACAGGTATTTTCGATAGATGTTGCCTACTAATCAAGAGAAAAGAACTGTATTTCTTTTTTCAGAACAAACTAAATGGAGAACATGAAAGTATCGAAAGAATACAAAATCTATATGAGAAAAAACCTTCCTTTACATACAACCAAAACTGTAAATCTGAAACATCACAGTATCAAACCAAGATCTGGTAAACACATAAAAAAACGTGAAATAACAATAAGTGCATCAAATAAAAAATGTGAACCCAGACATACTTACCAGGTGATACTTGGATCTGTCGCAGTCTAGGTCGGAATGGAGGAGCTCTGAATGGGAGTGGATTGAAGACTGCCCAACCAATTGGGTTTTCCGATGGTTCAATAGTAACTGGATGGAAGTCAGCAATAATTTGTGTTCCTACCCAATTGACAGTAGGTGGAGGTATCAGGAAGTTGTGATGTGAATGAGATTGATGAGGTGATTCAAGAGATGGTGCAAAAGTACTTCGTCGTCGATAAGAACTTCGACGATCTTCCATAAGGTGAGCACTCACGGATTGTAGCATCTTTCTGGTTGTTTTTGTTCAAAATATGTGCACAACCCTTTGATGATGACTTATTCGAAAACCAAAACCAAAACAATGATGTTGCAAAAATAGAAAAAATAACCACCAAAAAAGACTTCTCCTTCTTCTTTTTTCTCTCTCTTATCCTTCTTCAGCTAGGCGATTGATAAATGTGAAAAAGTGTGAATATGAGTATTCTAGTGATGGCACATTTTGGCTCGTTTATGATGTTTCTTCTTGCTTTCGCCGTTTTTCTTTCCTTTTTTTTGTTTTGTTGTGTTTAGATCTCTTCACCCATTTCTGACCTTCTTTCTTATTTCATCCAATACTAACCAACTTCTTCATAACTCCCTCGACGATCGTTGTTGCTCAAATGCTCATTCCGGGTTTTGTTCCTACATTTCCTTGTTACTGACTGGTTTAGTGAGAGAACAAAAATACCAAAAACAAACAGGAAAAAAGGGGGATAAAGATCAAGTTTTACACATTTCCTACTAATATTAATCATATCACCAGGGAGTTGTATTATATAGTCAATAACAGTTATATTTTTATATTCCACAAAAGCGTGTTCAATACACATATATTATTTCAAGGGTTTCCAATAAAAACTTGACTTACACGAATTCAAAGGTGGACCAAACGGTGTAAATTGAAGTAATAACGGTGTCCGAGAAACGGAAGGGACAGCGGAGTTGGCCTTTCTTGCTTGGTGTGCTATAGCCGCTGCAAGCGGGTCTACTTGAATCAATGATTCTCGAACACTTCTCAAAGCCCACGAGACGAATACGGTTGACCAAAATAAAACGATTAGAAAGTGATGAATATTTTTACATGCTATTGCAAATTTTTAAAGGAACTACATTAGAGATTATTCACAGATATTTTCGTTTGGAAAGTATGGCATTTGTGATTTTTATGAAACCCTGCAAAGGACATATTCCAATGAACAATTTAAATAAATGTAATCAACAAATATGATCATTTTTGTGAAAACATCCAAATCCAATGCCTCAATAGTGTTCAAAAAATTCTACTTCCTTGTATGCAAAAACTCTCTTTTTTGACACACAAGTAATTGCAGTAACTTTGGCTAATTTTTAAGGAAATTGATGCATAAAATTTTTTTCCGAGATATTTCACTTGAAAAAATGCTCATTTGAGAAACTGAATATTACTTTTGACATCAAAATGTTTTTTTTGCTTGAATATATTCTGTGAATAACCTTCAATAGCTTCAATATTTTCATATGTTCACTTCATAATTATTGAAACTCACGTCAGGTTGCTGTTTCTGTTTCTTTTTTTGTCGGCCAATTTTATAAGATTTTGGAATGCTTCGAATTTTCAATGGCGCCATTATTAGTTCCAATAGAAATAAAAGTACATCTAAAGATGTCAAGTTACAAGCAAAGAAGTAAAAAAGAGAAATTATGAATATTATTCGGCTGAATGATTTGGCACTAGAATCAATTGTGTATTCAATTCGGATGCTCTGTCCTCTTCCCTCTAATTCAAAACTCTCAACCACTTACTTACTTATTCTTTTTTTTTGCCAATGTATTTCCATTTTTTTTTACATTCTTTACCACCCACATACTAAAAATAGAATTAAAGTGGATCGTACATTTTTTATGCAAAAAAAAGATGAACAAGTGGCTTGTTAGCATATTCAAAAATTAGTTTAAATAATGAAAACACGATTCTTGTTTTTAAAAAATGAACAGAACAGCAACCTTACATGTGCTCAGTGTTTAATTTTACCTTGAACAAAAAGCACATAACGTATTTCGCCTCGGGACAAAGATAGTACGGTCAGAGAATACTAGATGTAACGAAAAATATGCACTTATAAGAATGTGCTCAACAAATCTCCCGTTGCGAATTTTAATCGATTCCAAAAATAATAATAGACGACTAAATTGCAAGTAGCGGCAATAGAAGTAAAAACTAGCAACAGCAGGAATCAAAAAAACGCCAATGATTTTTTGAGCGACAAAAAAGTGGTAGAATACCCGGGTAGAGGTGCTTGAGGATTAGTTTGGCGGTGTCGGTCGAATAGAAAAAAGATTTAGTTGTGTTTTTTAGCGGTTAGGTGAGTGGTCAACTTTGAAACTTCTGCATTTTTGCATTTGTTGAGCCACAATTAATATTAGATTAGGGTTTGAAAAAAAAAGAAGTTATACTCATTGTCTGATGATGTGTTTTTTCTGTTAACAAAAATTGACCCAGAATTATAAGAAATACAACAGAAAACAAACAATAAAATATATCAGTGTGTGATGAAATTTAATCCAAAAATACTGATAGGGCTTTTATTAGGACAGTATAGTGCATTAGACATAACAACAGGCGAATCAGTACATATGATAAAGCATTTCAAAATTTGAATCCGATAGTTCATAATATGAGCTCGTACTTTAGCAACAGAAAGATCACATAAAAACGTTAGGCTGATACGATGAAAATAAAGAAAAAATGTAAGTTATTATTTGAAAGTCGTGCGACATGAATAGAAACTTTGTAATATTGAAAAAAAAATCTGATAGACACATATACTTTGATAATATTGCAAAGTGTGAACTTTCATCTGATACAATAGTAAAGTTCATATTGATTTCAGATCACTTTAAAAGCAGTGGAAAGTAACAAACATAAGATGATATTACGGACTATAGAAAAAAATTGTATCTAAAATCTTCTTCACAAGAATTTTTTGTAAAAAGTATCGAGAATACCTATTTCATATACTCTTTTTTATTAGCCAAAAGACAAGCCCGTTTTGTCTTTTCAGTAATTTACTATATAGTTTTTTTAATCGTAACCAAAATTATTGGGTCCACACAAAGTTCAGTTCACATTAACTCCAAAAAAAAAGACACGAGTTGTTGAGCTCCAAGATGAAACATGAATTTTTAACATATTTTAATCAATCAAACAAAAAATTCCGGAAATTAAAAAATATGTTTTGCCCCAAAATACTCTGTTTGCACGTTTTTGAATTCAATGATTTCTAGCAGTAGTCAAAAACTGAGATCAGTTTGGAAAATATTATATTGTGAGATTTGTTTTATAACTTTAAATTCCTATTGAAAATTGGTCTCTAATTTGAACTACTGGTCTTTTTTCCCAAAGTCAACGTCTTTTTCGACAAGAATTATAAACATCAAACACAAACTTAAATAGGAAATAAAAAATATGAAAAATAAACAAATTCAAAACAAACCAGCTCTGAAAACAATTCGTTCCGAAACGCTAACCAATGTCGAATATCTCCTGTTAATCGACTGATTACGACTCCGACTAACATTAATCGGTGCCATCGAACAAAAAGAGGCAGAAGACGAATTGAAAAGTTCACACACAGATCGGGACGGACGACGATGATGGAGACGTTGTGTTGGTGTAGATGGTGGCGGACAGACACCACGAGCTGCTGTTGCCACTCGTCGCATAATGTCGACATCGCTTGCGATAAACACTGACATTCTCCGTCTCACCAAAAAATCAACATTTATTTTCTTCTCACTTTTGTTCCTCATTTTTGAAGAAACAAATGAGCAAAAAGTATATAATAACATGAAAGAATAGAACGATTTTTCTTTTGCATGAACTTTGCAACTTATTTGTTTATATTAAACATCGTTCCTAAACTAACTATAAAAAATGAGGTGTGGGTTATAAATTCCAAAATTCAACAAAAAAAATAACAATTAATTATTAACCAAGCACGAAACGACATAAAAAAGCACTTTTAATAATAAAAAACAACAATAAGAAAAATAAATATAATAGTAAGTGTTGCACTTCATTCACTTTGTAGTAGTATTTCGATAATCCACTTAAAATTATTCAAGAAAATGAAAATAAAAAAAAACTGACCCTGATTCAGAAGAAGTAGAAGTTCTAGTGTGTCTTCTTGAGATAACGGATAATATCGTTGTTTGTAGGAACGATTACTGTGCTTCTTTGGATTCAAAGTTGAATTTTGACCTTTCTGCTGAAAAATAGTTTACATATATATCTTTTATTATTTCTGTTAAACATTTTTTTGTTTGCAGTTATATTGAAAAAACGTCATAGTGCACCCAAAATAGGAATACTTGGTATATAATGTGTTGATATAACATTTTTTTTTGGGTGAACCTCTTGGATATTAGCAGAAATACTTATCAATAAATTTCTAAATTCTCATCCAATTTCTGTTATATCTTCAAAACGTACTGGTTTTGAAAAATATAGATTTGTGAATAACACCCATCAAAACAAAAATAATTTTTTATTGATCTTTGAGAACAACCAATTTCACAAATTTTGCCAAGAAAACAGAACTACTCTATAAAAAAAATGTATTAAAACCACTTACCCCTGAATCTTGAAACACCTCTTCTTGGCTTGTTGAATTAGTCAATGGAAGCATCGAATAGGCTCGAGGCCTACTTGGTTGACGTGTTCGAAAAAGACCCTGCCAAAAAAAAACATATTACGATAAAAATTGGTCTTCTCAGAAAAAAATGTTGTTTTTTTCATTATTCCATTAAGAACACACGCAAAGCATAAAAATCAAATTATTATTCATTGTGCTGAGCAGTTAAAATTTCTTCAAGGCTCATCAAATTTAATGAGGGTCACTGAGATTTTTTTTGGATTTCTAACATATGTGAGGTAAAATTTGATTGATCTCAAGCTTTTGAGGATGATAGATCAAAAAATGCATCAAAAAGACAGCGAAAAAAATAAATAAATATATTTTCTGGAACGGGTCTTCCGATTTATCTCAAATTTCAGACACCGAAACATAAAAACATAAGAAAAAGTGCAACTGTTGGGTAAAACAAAATGATGAATATATTGACAAGATGTCAAAATCTCAAGGTGTTCTTCACAAAAAAGTTATTTTTAAAGCTGATCTATTCTTCATTTTTGCAAAAAAAAAAGTTTGACCTTAACACCAGAGGATTACATTTTTCGGAATTATCATGTCACTCGACTTTTTTATTGGTTTTTAAAAAAAAAACCAAAGGGATTCTGGAGTTCAAAAAGGTCAACTAGACCTCAAAAAATGGCAACAAAAACAATATAAAATAATTGTTGGTGGCCTCAGTTGGAATAAGAAAACAAGCAAAGTAATTGAATTATGGGAAACCGCTCAGAAATGTGTCGAAAAAATGTGCTCCAACCACATAAAATTAAGTCAAGTAAGTTTTTTTCTGGTGTCGCATGGTGTAGTTTTTTTGGAAACAAAAAATCTTGTTTGGCGAAGGTCCAAGGTCAGATTTTGATAAATCGAGTGAGAGTTGAGTTTTTCGAAAAAAAAACGAGCATTTTTTGCGTTGCTCATAACATTAATATAAAATGGTTTTGTTTACTAAAAACTGAATGTGCATATGAATGTTCAGGTGTTCAAAAAAGAACCGAGTAAATGACTATAATAGACATACCGAGGCAAAAAATCCACCTCCACCGGATGTTGGGGGAGCCAGGCCAAGTTGCAGCTCTGTACACATATTTTGAGCATAATGGGAAACGACGACTGGAGAAACAATGACAGACTGGAAAAAATATGTTGAGAATATGTCTTAGAAATGTTTAAAATGATGTGTGTTTGTTACCTGGCCTTGTTGAGTGTGTTGGACATGTTGAACATGCTGATGAATATTAGCTTGACTGTGCAATCTTTTAGCATGTGCATCTTTTTCTTTTTGAGGCGGTGGATCTTTCGGGACCTAAAATTGAAAATATACTGCATCAAATAAACATTTTTCCAAGATATTTTTTTCCGATTATGATTTTGACTTTTTAAAACTTTAGAAGAAAAGTATCACACTCGATGTCTGAATAAACACAAATTCAATACCTTGGGTCTATTTGTGAAATAAAACTGAACTGAGGACAGTTTATAAAATACGATAAATTTATAAAACTGACCTGAGGAAAAACCATTGATCCAACCCACTTCTTTCTTTTTTATTTAGTCGTCGTGCTCTTCTGAAAAGTTGAATGAAATTAAATTGTTATCTCGAACTCATTTCCGTGTGAAACGTACATTTTTTCGTGCACAAGAAAATTCAAAAAAAAAAGTGAAGAGAAGAAACGAAAAAAAAACAAAGAAGAACTTTTTGTTTCTGTAAAAAATGACGGATTGGATTTTTGGAGATGGAGAAGAGGTGGAAATTGGCGAAGACAGAGATTGACATTTTGAAGTTTTTTCTTGTTAATTTGACAACTCTTGACATTCCGAGGATTTATGATCTATTTCTTTTGGATTTTTTTAAAAATAAGAGTGACTCATGAGGGAAACACAAGAAAAAAACAAATTAATTGCAGACCGCAATTAAGCTTCTGTATGTTTTCTGTGCAATGTTATTCTCGGTAATTTTTGAGAAAATAAAATTTACACAGAAAAAATTAAATGAATTTTTTTGGTGTTTGTTTTCTGAAAACTAAAAACTGAAATTGTGTAACTTTTAAGCTTTTCAGTGAACATCCGTCGAAGTTGCAAAAAACACCCACAACATACAACAATACCAAAAAAAAAAAAGATTTGAAAACAAAATTTTAACTCGAAAATGTTTTTTTGATTCGTGTGGAACACTCCTATCAGTTTTTTCAATGACTTTAACATAATATTTCTGAAATACTTTACAAAGATTTAAAAAAAAGAATGAAAGCATTTCTTTTTTATGTAGATAGTGCTAAAAAACGCCATACGTTGCTGAAAGTGAGAAGTTTGAATCTCAGATTAAAAAATTGAATACTGAGAGTTTGATATTTTCCACGGTTATAAAAATTAAGAAAATTTACAGTAGACAAAATGAAAATAAATCGAAGTAGTAATTAATAAAAATTCTCGCAGTTTTAGAAAGATAATTAGTTCTCGAAAACAAACTTATTAAAATCAAAGGATATATTGTGAGAATGAATTTGCTGAAATCCTTTAAAAAAAATTCCCACACACAATCAAGTTCGATAACTCTACTCTCATTTTGAAATATTGAACCAAACTCCAGACTACTTTAAGGTCAAAAACTATGGAGTGCACTGGTGTATATGAAGGTCTGAAATCTCGCGGGAATTTGGGTATTTGAGTTGGTCACGTCATTCACTCTTCACTTTCAATAGTTTGATATTTCAATTGTGAGATGAGAAGGTTTCTAATGCAGAAGAGAAATCTTTGAGGAGTATTGGGGTTGGCATGTTTATGACTTTCATTCGGAAGCGTTAAAGATAACATTTTTTTGAGGTTTGTTGTACTTGGCAACGAAAAATTTAGAGAGAAATTGATTTGATTGAATAAAAAAAGTGTTTCAATATGTGGAAAAGTTATCAATAATTATTACAAACTATTCACATAACTTCTATTCAATTTTAAGTTCTAAAATATAAAACACCGCTAACATAAGATGATTGTTCGTTTTCAGTTAGGAATTCGAAATAATAAAAAATTTCTACTAACATTAAATATTCCGAAAAAACCATATACCATTGTTATACTCATTTTTGACGATTATGTGATGAAATCCAAAAACTTCGAACTGTTATGACACTAGCTCAAGAAAATTCAGAAATTTTCCAAGTAGTTTGAAAAGTTTGAAAAAAATTTCAAGAAGTCCTGCACCCTGCAATTTGGAGTCCCTTCAAAGTAATTGTGCCGTTTGATTGAAATGTGCATCTAATGATTACTTTCTCAATTCTCAGTATACAACCTTGAACTTTTTTTTTAACCATGTATAAGATGTTATGAAATAAGAAAGCTTCAAAATGAAAAATCTTTGAAAATGAAACATTTGAGCGTTGAACCGAACAACAAGAAACAAACACGAAACTCTAGCGACCAGTCGAAAAAAACTGGCAGTAAAATAATCCAAACAAAAATTGTTATCCGGTCAAAATCTTCTTCAAGAATAGTGTTGAAATGAGGAGTTTCCTGAAGCGTGGATAATCCACAACAAACATTTTTCTTGGCATCTCTTCTTTTTTCGAGAATCATCTTCTTTTTTATCCATCCTTCAAATACAAAAAAAATGTCGGGTCGGGTCTACTTCAATTTCAGAAATTAAAAAGGTCATAGACTTTACCAACTCAAACAGAGATTGCTTGAAGAAAGAGAAAAGATTTAAAAAAAACAGCAAGCAACAGTTTTTCATTTTACGAAAAATGTGAAGTGCAGCAAAAAACGACACCTTATCATAAAGGCATCTTTTTAGAATGTTGATTGGTCTTTTGGGAGTTTGTAGCTTGCATTTTAGAAACCAAAACGTGGTCAATCAACACTTTATTGTTATTTTGCAGACCACCGGATGCTCTCATTTATTGTTCTATTTTTAGAAAAATAAAAACAAAAAAAAAAGTTCTGCGTTCGGGGGGAATCGAACCCCCGTCGAATGCTTGGAAGGCATCCATGCTGACCATTACACCACGAACGCGACATATCTAACACTCTTTCACTTGCAGTGACATAAAGGCAGGTTAGAAAAAAACGAGAGAAGAAAAAAGAGAGAAGTAGGAGTAACACACAAAATCTAACACATGATGAAAAGATCAAAATATAATATATTTCATTATGGAAGTGTATTGGTACACAAGAAATTCTGCGAACAATAATCACCCATGGGGTTATTGCATGTTGGAAAGATACATATGTTAGGGTGGTGTTGGTGGTAGTGTGACAAATAAGAATAATGACATTTTGGCAACACCATCATCCAAAAAAGCAGAAGAAAAAAAACACACAATATTCGTCCGAATGCCTAATAATGATGTGTACACGCAATCTTTGTTCCAAAATGTTTTTCGGGTCAAAATTTGTAGAATTTGGTGTAATTATATGTCTGACTTGCTCCTTGTTGATACTCTTCAATGTTTTGCACTTATCGAAGAATCATTGTGACTCGAATCCATCAGCTTCTGTCAAGAATTATGCGACATTGTACTACAAAGACGTGGAAAACTTGAAGATGGCAAAACATTGAATTTAAATTATTTGCAGATGTCAGAGATACATGTTATGTAGAAAATCATATTTTTCCAAGATTAAAATTGTTCATCAACAGTTTTTTGAAGAATTGGGTAGATAACTCTTACGGTGTACAAGACAGAAATATATGGATCAAGCTATTGTACTGCCGATGGAGTAAAATATTTATTCTTTCAATTTTGCAATAATGAGGTGGTCCAAAAAAATTAATACGAGAAAAATTAAAGATGAATGATTTTTTGTTCGTATTTTTTTCATGTTTCAAAACACTCAAAACAATTCCACCCGGTTAGTGCAGAACTAGCACAATTACAAAAGACGTGTTAAATTTTCTTCGGAACAATTTCATATAACTATTTGTTTTTGTGTTTCATCAATAATTTTGAGAAGTTTCTCCTACTTTTTTGCTACCTCAAAATAAACAAACACGTGCTCATATGGATATCGCTGTTGTTGATTTACAATTGAATCATAATATCCTTTGTTCAACCATGTGTACTGAGAAACTATTGTCTACTACTCTGTACTTCTGAATAAACAAGCATGTTTTTTGATGCCCGGGAGAAATTTGAAAATTTAAAGACGGTTTGTTGAATTGTGGAGTTCGAATGGTTTGTGGTGATGTTGAGCTTTTTTATTGAAATTGTGAAGCTGCAAAAAAAATCTTGTTTGCAGAAGGTCCGATTTGTATGAGAAAAATCAGTAGGAAGAACACCATGGATTGAAAATTATAGAACTAATGAGACACTATATCTCTATCCTGAACAAGAATGCCATCTTGTTGAATATGTTGCATGAGTGAAAGCTAAGCCGATCATGTGATAAAAATATGTTCAACCCATCGTCCGTTCCTGGCACAAAAATGAATTATCAACAAAAAACCCTTTTTCAATTTTTTTTCTGCGGACTCTGCCTTCCCCTGAAAGAAAGATTTGCTAAAACTGACGTAATTTGTTCACTTTTCAAAGTTTGTGAAAAGTCTGAAGAAGATTGCCAAGCAACACAAAAATAATCTGAAACAAAAGTTGGAGAAGGCTGAATTTCGGCCAGTTCTGCAATTGTCGTGTGATGTTTTGGAACTTGAATCCAGAAGTTCGAATAATTTTTTTGTACTTCGGAAGTAAGAAAACAGTTTCGTAATTACTACTTTTAATGTGATGTGACTTTTCAATTCAGTCAACACACTTCAGGATTTTGTTGAAGTAATGCTACACCGTTTGAAAAATGTAACATATTTTCTTTACAAAGTTTTTATCTGAGCAAATTTTATTCATAAACAATGTTCAACTCCTGGTTCATTTTTGTTGTTCATGATTCATATACAGTTTCTTATGTATTTCTAAAATATTATGAATAATTTTGTTCTATTCAATGGAATACAAATGAAGATTCATTCGTTTTACGATGTATTATTTGACCAGACGGCGACATTAAGAGCCGCAGAATGAAGAAAAGAGAGCGACGCCAAAATGGAATATGTAATTAGGGTGTATTGGTTTGAAGAAAGACAGTTTTTTGACTAATCCATTGATGCAACTGGTAATAAACTTGTATTAACAACTGGTTTTAGAGAAAATATGCAAGGACAGAACCGTAATTTGTCAAATTAGGAATATAATGAATTGACAACTATGTAGCATAGGAAAAATTAACAGAAGTTAAGTTAAAATCATAACATTAAATTAACAAGTTATCTCTGAAATTGTTCGAAGTTCAAATATGAGCTCCAAAAATATGAAGTAGCAGAAACAAAAAAAAAAATAATTATAGTATACTTTCACGCCGGAAACATTTAATCAAGTTTGGTTAATATATTTTTTCCAGCTTTACGAGTACATAAAACACTTTGAAGTATCTCATTTTCTGAATACACTTTCAGTTTTTCACACCTCTTGATTCATGTTATTACTATTTGTCACGCATTAAAGAATTGTTGGAAACCAACTAGAATTCCTTGGAAACCAGCTCCTGGTTTCAAATTCCATATTTTTACTTTCTTCAAAAACTCTTTCGTAGCTTAATATTTGTGTCTTTCCGGTTTATTTTGATATTTCGCTGGAAACAAAGAATAATTAATTTTTCGAATTAAAAAAAACGATGAAGTTGTTCAAAAAAAGTGGGCTCCTTGATGAACTTGTCGAGTGTTAGAATGCATTTTTTTTTTCAAAACGTGCGAAGTGACAATATTTTCTGTATAAAATTTCCATTGTTTTTACAAAAAATTAGAAAACACGTGAAAAAAAAAACAGGAAATAGAGAAAATTTTATACATTCACCTTTTAAAAATTTACCTTGTAACTAAATCAGAATAATTGCACTTCGAATCTGTCTGGCTGCCGTGAGACAATATCAGTCTTTGGTAATTGATCTGACTCATTAATATCTATTAATTGCGAGTATACGTGAACTTGAGTTCCTCAAAACTAATCTTTATTATCAATTTTTTTCCTCTTCCTTTTTTCAACTGTTTCAATAAACTGGTAATTAATTCCATATAATTATTTAATTTAATTGATGACATCGAACATATATACTAAAATTTCTCGTATTTTAGTCCTTTCACACGTTTTCGATGAAATTTTCAAAATTTGACCGGAAATGTTGCGTAATGCTTTTTCATATTTCATGATGAAGTTGGTGTTTTATTATTGTTCCCACCCCACCAATGTATATGTTTGTGCGTGTGTGTGTGTGTGGTTGTGTGTATATTCTTCAATTCGAATTGCAAGAAAAAAAAGAGAGGGAAAAAAGAAGAGAGCGAAGAATGCGCGCAGCTGGGCCATTTATCGATCGGTTTGTCTGCTTCTCCTCAAGTCATCAACTATTTCATTTTTATAATCGTCTAACGTCTCTCTTCATTTGCAATAGTAGTCGATGGGGACAACTCGCTGTCTATCTCTTTTTGTCTGGCGTCTGGCGTCTCTTTTCTCTATCTTCACCCCTTGTTCTCTTCTCAATACCACCACCATCGCATTGACGATTCGCTAGCAAAGCAGTGCTGCGCGTTCTTGTCCCACTGCCATGGGTTAGTTTGTTTTTTTTTTCTATCATATGTTGCATTTGAGATCATTGATAACAACTGTAAATAACCTAATCAGACAGAGTGTTGTAAATTGAGTAATATTTGATATAAACAGTATTGCAATGTTTGTTTTCCTTTTATCTTTATCATAAAATGCAACTTCTTCTCAGAAATATTACGCAAGATTCTCAGAATCTTTTTTTCTTTGAAAAAAGTTGTAACCCTTACAAAATTGTTCGTCCACTTCAGAGAAAGAAGAAAATCTTAGTGAAGAAATTCTAGACGTTCCGGACGTATGAAGCTCTTTTTAGCTTTCACTTTTATTTGAGTTTGGCAATTTTCTCGAGAACACTTTGAAAATCAAACAACTCATAAGAAAAGAGGGTTGACATATTTTTAATGGAAAAAATTTCGGATAGAGATGTTTTAAAAAGTAAAACTTTTTCGAAAATAATTGACAGCCGCTTGTCATTTTGTTGTCCATCTCTTTTTTTTTCTTGAGCTCTGATAAGTTTTGACCAACAAATGTTTACTGTGTCGACTTTTGATTTTTTTTTTTGAAAATAAATCGTGGAATAAAAAAAAGTCTTTTCAAAACAACCCATTCAGAAACTTTTTCTCAAGGAATCAAAACGACCATTGTTGTCTTTTTCTGTTGAAAAATCACAAAAAACCTGAAACAAACAATAAACCATTTATCAACGTTTATTTGACATATTTACTTAATGACTTGAAATGAAATGATAAGAAAATGAGAAAAAAACTGGAAAAAATCAAAATGTTTATTTATAAAAACGATTTTTACAGGCAAAAAATGCGACGTGTGTCGCAAGAAATGCTCCGGAGACGTCTTAAAGGCAAATGACAAATATTTTCACATCAATTGTTTCCAGTGCAAAAGTAAGTTATTCACTTTGTTTAAACTGATGCTCATCTTGAAAACCAACTAGTTCATCGTGCTATTTTGACAATTTAGGATTAGTGAAAAGGGA
Source organism: Caenorhabditis sp. 38 MB-2015 (assembly GCA_900536415.3). NCBI lineage: Eukaryota > Metazoa > Nematoda > Chromadorea > Rhabditida > Rhabditidae > Caenorhabditis > Caenorhabditis quiockensis. Next base: position 84,476 of record LR548630.1, on the reverse strand, counting down.
TTTGTACCACACACACAAAAAGGGGAAAGAAGAGAAGCGTTTTGTTGTTTTTTTTTGTTGAAAAGAGCAAATTTTTGGAACCAAGCGGAAAGGGAAAAGAGGAGTTGTGAAATTTGTTAGGATGGACTAATATATTTTGGAAATTTATGGGGGTTTTCGGGAAGATTGAACTTGATTTGTTTGATTTGAGCGGTGTATTCTTTTGAAGTTTTCATTCTATATTTTCTTGCATATTTTATGCAAAAATATTAAATGATACAAACGACCACGAAAAAAAGGGGAAAACTGTATTCGTCAATTGTAGATTTTCAATTTATAACAATAACTTTCGAAAAAAAACAATATTCTCAATTGATTTGTCAAAATGATTTATGAAAGATATTTTCAAACTTAAATTGGGCTTAATCAGATGTGGTCTCGACCTAAGAAATTCAATTTTTTCATTAAAATTATTCTGTTTTTTTTCAAGACGACAAAACATTTTTCTGTTGATAAGACTGGGGATTTTCTAGTTATTTGAAGCCCTTCAATCCGTCCCTTGGCAGTCGGTTCAAAATGTGCTTCAAATGAGTTTTCTTAGAAATGTTCAGAATGAGACCATAATACCTATTCAGTTTGTGTCCAATTCGGGAATCATAACTGTAAAAATCACTAAGCAATTGGAGTTTTATTTGTCAATTGAGATTTATCAAGATTGGTATTATATCAAAATTCCTGAAAGCGATTTTTTTGGCAGATGAAACAACAAAAAATTTCATCTAATGAAATTTCGAGATTTCCTATGAATGATATTGTTTTTTTTTTTGAAATAATTATCGAACGTTTAGAATTTTTCACAAGGTACTCAATTTCATTTTCGTTTGTAAAAGCGAACACACAACAATGTTGATGATATAATTTAAATGTAGACAAACAATACAAGATATTACATATGTTGTTATATTTGTTTTTCGGAAACACATTCCAAATATTGACATTTCCTTGAACAAAGCTGATCTGCACTTTTTTGCAGAATGTGGAAGGAATCTAGGAGAGACGGGGTTCTACACAACCGCTGACAATGCCTATCTATGTCCCGACGATTTCCGAGCTGTTTCAAAAGAACTGACAGTGAAAACAACGCAACCACACCAAGCAACAACGTCATCATCAAGTGCGGCAACTCCAAAATCACCTGAAAAATCAAATGGAACCACAACAACTGACAATATTTCATCAAGTATGGCGATTAACACAACACTCCAACAAGTTTCGCCTTTAGGATCACCAACAAGTTAGTTTTGATGTTTTTTTGAAGAGAAGAGAGGAGATGGTTTTCATGGATGGTTGAACCAAACTACTCGATTACTGATATGACCTTGAGTAAAAACTAATACTATTTTATCGGCATATTACTGTGTGTTTATTGTTTTTTGTTCAGTTTCAGGAGAAAGAATATTTTTACAAAGTAACAATCAAGCAAGACAATTAACCTCCTATAACTTGTGAAGAGTTTGAATTCATTATCATATGTTTTTTCTTTGTTTTCAACTTTTCATAAGTGCGACACACAACCTCAAACAAAAGAACTTTGCAAATGGAAAACCTTTCAATTATGATGTTTCAAATTTACAGTTCCAAGAATCAAAATTCTGAAAGAAAAGAAGAATTATTTCGAAAAAGCTTCATTCAAAATAAAATTTGTCAATCATCTGTAGATGCAACTTTGATTCTCTCCTTGAGTTCATTAAAAATATTTTGAAAACAAGATGTTGCTTTTTTTCTAAAAAAAAAAGTTTTGAGAATATGATAATTTTCACAGTATTTGAGAAAATTTGCACTCAAACTTTAAAACTGTTTGAGAGGTATCAGTATTAACATTAAGTGTGGTATTAACAATAAGCCGAAACTTCGTATTAAATTATAACTTTAACCGGTCAACATTTACAAAAAAACATAAAGTATTGAATTATTTTTCTCAAGTTTCAAAAATTTTGTTTTAACTTCACAAACAATATATTCAAAAATTTTAAAAATTACCCAAATAAACAAATATATCAGTTCTCTAATTTTCAACGAACACAAACCTAATGATGAATGTTTTCAGCATGTGCGGCTTGCGATCAAGCTCTTCATTCGGGTCAAGTATTACTAGCATTAGGTCTTTCATGGCACGTGTATTGTTTCAAATGCACAGAATGTTCGGCAGTCCTTCATGGTGAATACATGTCACATAATGGAAAACCATTATGTCTCCGTGATTATAACGAGAAGTTCGGTGTCAAATGTTACGAGTGTGAAAAATTCATTGCTGGAAAAGTTCTTCAGGTTTGTTGAAAAAACGAGAAACAAAAAAGTGAAAGTTGTGATTATAATTTCCTTTATGTCACCAAATTCAATTCTCCGAAAAATTCAATTTTCAACAACTTTTTTTTCGTCCTCACACTTTTGAAATCACTTTTTTTTTCTTGTTCAGGCCGGTGGTTACAAGTTCCATCCAACATGTGCTCGTTGCTCAAGATGTGGTACTCATTTTGGAGACGGTGAAGAAATGTATATGCAAGGTGATGAAATCTGGCATCCAAGTTGTGAACATGCTCGAACAACCGAGAATATTGCTGTAAGTTTTTACAAATAAACTTTTACGAAAGAATCTATATGCTCGGTTTTCCAGCCAACTGGACGTGCTGCCACATTATCCCGAAATGAACCAAAATATCAAACAACATTCGGTCAACATTTGGCATACATGTATCTTCTTCCTGAAGTCGAGCAAACCTATTTGAGACATCCAGTGCTTAATGCCAAAGAACCAAATGCTCCACAATTCCACGTTCCACAAGGACCCATCAAAATTAGGAAATCTCGATTATCCATGTTGAAGACTGGAATGCAAAGGCTCAGTAAGTCGATTAACCCCATAATTAAACTAATTTGTTATTATTTTTAGCGGAAGACTTGGAGAAGAATGTTCCACGACCAAAATCGCCACATATGGACAATGAAGAGCCGATTGAATTAGCACATTATCCAGCTGCGCAAGTACCAGATCCAGATAAGGTTTGTTTTTTCTTCTTTTTTTTTGTTATATTTTTGGAAACAAGGGAATTATTTAGTTGCCGGCAATTGAACGCGAAGACTTCCCAGCTCCACCATATCCATATGCTGTTGAAGAATTGAAACGAAGACTTTCGACTTCATCGATTGAAAATGAAATTTCGGATGACGAATTGTCTGAGAGTGACAAGTATGATGAGGATAAATTGAAAAAGACTGTTGAGACATTGGAAAAATATAATGATTCATCACTTGCACATGTTATCAAGCAGAACATCGAAGACAGTCATAAGAAACAGAGGTGATTTGAAGAAGAATAAAAAAATTCAACAACAATAGTTTTAGGTTACCACTCCACTGGGATCCAAGAAACGCCAGCAGGACACCATCTGGCAAAAAAATGCCACATTTAAAATTCAGATATGATGTGCCAATTAACGCTTGTGAGTTTAGACCCATTTTATGGATCAAGGATTTTAAAATTAAACAGCTTATTACAAATAATTGTTGGTTGAGATGAGATATGTGTACTCGCAAAAACGCCTGTAGCAGAACATGAAAATGATTACGGTCAAATGTTTTTTTTTTGATTCTCATATTGAAGGTGACAAAAAAAAAACATTTTTCCCTATTCACTAAAAAAAAATTCACTCCATCCCTTTTATCTCAGAAGAGCCTCACATTTTTTTTGGTCTTGAGTTCAAATGTGCACTTCTTTCTCCCCATCTGGTCTTCTTTAATCAAGTTGTTCTCTCTTCAAAAAAAGAAAAGAATTGATGTGAACCGAAAAAGTGCAATTTTTGCATTAGCCCCGAGAAAAAAGAACAAATTGAACTACTTGTTCAAATTCCGGAAGCGTCCAAGAAATAGAAGAAATTTGTGGGAAATGTATATTTTCAGCACCATCGCGACACTTGAACCGACCACGACCATGGGTTGTTTGGCAAGGTGGAGAACGAGAACAAGGGCTCAACACACTTCCATGTTTCCATATCCCGGATAGTCGAGCCAATACATTGAGAGCGGCTACACTTCCAACTGAATTTGGGCAAAACTTATCTTTGGATAATTTGGACACAACAATCAGCAGTCATTATTCCGATCGTAAGTTTTTTCAGAAGCAGAAAATGTTCAAAAGTCAACTCCCGAGAGATATGTATATAACAATTCATTGCCATTTTGTTTCCATTTTCAAAAACAAGGGATGTGTTTTTGCAGATTCGATGACTGAATCTGGAACAACCGGTGGACCACGATCGGCTGGTGGAGCTGCGCTCCGATCATCTCTTCCAGATATGAGCAAACCAGTGAAACAATATGATCTCGCTCTTTTGCAAACGACCAACAAGGATTTACCTGATGATGTTGATAGGTAAGAAACGTTTATAGATATTGGATGATTTTTTTTTCTTAAAAAATCCTCATAGAACCTTTTCAAATTTCAGAATTAGTGAGATATTTTCAGCTGCCTTAGATTCAAGCGATATTGAGAAACTGATATTAAAAATAACCTTGTGAATTTATTTGTCCTAATTTCATCATTTTTCAGGCAACACTTGGAGAGACATCTAACTCGCGATATTTTCGAAGAGCTTTTCAAAATGTCACCAATTGAATTCTACAAACTTCCTGAATGGAAACGAATCAATTTGAAGCGAAAGCACAAACTCTTTTAAAGCATCACACGTGGTTTTTTATTGGTTTCCAGAAAAAAGGACACAATTTCAATTTATAGGATTTATTACCCCACTTGAAACGCGTATAGTATTTTAATCTTATTTAATTTTTTTGCGGCATAATAGGTGCTTTATTTTCTGTTTGTGATGTTATCGAATTGTCATTATGTACTGATTTCTTACTCGTACCCTTACTAACCAACCATATACCAAAAAGTTAAAATTAATAATTTCAACTAGTCATTAATTGTATTTCAATTCCGTTATCTTTCCATTGTTTTCTTTCGTACATTAAACCCGGAGCATTTATTGCATACTACTAACTTTAATAATAACTAACTTTAATAATTTCTCAATTACATATATCTATCATAACTAACAGCTAGCTTTTCTATTTTATCAAATGGTATTCTTGTTGTCACATGTTGCCTACCTGGCAATGCTGCTTTTTTTCTGCCGGGCCCATTTTTTCCAAAAACTCTCAATTCTTGTGTTTTTCCCTAAAATGTTTGTCTTGTCCTTAAATGTTTCTCAACAAAAAGCCTTTATTGCTAACATTATAGATTTTAGGATTATTTTTATTTTTTGTTTGAAAATTGGTTTTGATTTTTGGAACTATTAATAAACTGCGTTGCTTTTTGCAAAAAATGTGTTTGTTTGTTAGAACTTTTCTAAAGGAGTATTGAGCAAATGTTTGCTCGATGGAGTTACGAATCAAACTTTTGATGGGGGATTTGGGGTAAAAATGGAGTTATTCGGAAAAGGGAAAATGTTGTTCATTTTCAATTGAAACGTTCTGGTAGATTGGTTGCACATTTGAATAATCAATTTCAATGCATCTACGATAAATATTTCAAATATATTTTTAACGAATGTTCTCTTATGTTTTTCAAAAATTTTTATTAAACGGAAAATATGTGATTTTATGGCATATATTGAATGAGTGTTCAAAAGTTGGTTTGCAAATTATGAATGAACGTGCACTTGAAAAAATATGTTTGATTTTGCGATTGAGTCAATGTCTGGAAAGGTTTATATCATTTCAGCATCACGATTTTTTTTTTGATATTCTTTCGAACACTTTTACTCCTTAAATGTACAAGCGTCAGTCTAAATTTATGCATCATTTGTGTTAAAAAAAAAACCGAACAATCAAGGTATAGATGATAGATTCACAAACCCGTTTGTACAGTGAAAGCGCTCTGAATTTTTTTCAATTCTGGCAAAGCCATTCAGCTAGATGGCTTAATAGAAAGTGGGGCACCATTTCTTTTCAGTCATTGATCGATGATTCATTTTCGAGCACCCTTCTTCATTAATTCGATATACTGATGAAATATTCCTGTGATCAAAAAAGTTAAGATTGTTTCAAATTTTCGATTATCAAACTTGTATTCAATTTTCATTTTCTTCTCGAAAAGTCGTTCAGAAAACTTCAGTTCTTAGAAATTTTTTGATGTTTTCGAACTTTGACAGGGTGTTAACTTCAGCCCAATACATAAATTCTGATTCTTTTCGATAAATTTCCAAAGATTTTTTTCTGAAGCAATCTAATTTATCACGCGATTGATGATTCGAACATCCTTACATCTGCAAAAAAATTATGTTGCTGTTTTTTATTGAATTATTGTTTTCTTTCTATATCGATGAAACAAAATTCAGCCAGGATGTTTTTTTTTTCAATTTATAATGGTGGTTTTAGGACTCTATTTTTTTATCTCATTTCGATCATGCCAATGTGACAAACATGTTTTGATGTTAGATTGAGATTTGAATTTAGTCATGGAAGTTGAAAATTGACATGTCAAAAGACGAAAATATTGCCGAATTATATTTTTCAGGAAATTTGTTTGAAAAAATTACTTGAAATCTTTTTCAACATGAAAAATCAGCACACACAAGAAAAACACTTATTCATCTTTTTTCTTCTTCTCTTCGTTCATCTTTTCGTTTCTACACATAACAAGTTGCTGCGTATGAAAAAAAGATGAACATTGAAATTCAAAAATGTTTAGCGTCGAAATGGATTGAAAACAAATCGGAATAATGAGCTGCACTGGTTGGGTTGGTTCTATTTTTTTTCTTCTTCTTCAATTCTTTTCGTTTCTGCTTCGTTTTGCTCTTCTTTTCCTTTTTCTTCTTCTTCTCCTCCTACTTTTTTTTTATTTTTCTAGTCAGTCTCAACCAAATGTGGACCAGCTTCTGAATCCAATTTTATTTTGTTTTGCACTTTCTATATTCTTTCTTTTTCTAACCAATTTTGACTATGACATCCGATAGCCAATTCGTGGAACACATTATTGAGGAGCACAATGAGAGAAGGCAAAAAGTTTGTGCAAGTTTTTTTTTCCTTGATCAAGTTCTATGTTTTTTCAGCACAATGCGCCTAATTTAGTCTACTCTGATGAACTAGGAAAACTCGCGCAAACATGGGCAAATCGATTAGCTAGACAGGTAGATTCGAGAAAAATCAAATTACGATTTCAATGTTGTTGATGTTGTTTTCCAGGCACACATTTCGTATAGTGAAATAAGTGGTGTAGGTGAGAATATCACATTTTTTCCACCGGATATCGAACCAGATGCAGGTGAGTTTTGAAGGTGTTTTTATGGCGGTAAGCCTATTCTTTTCGAAACCCTTTTTCGTATAGTAAATTTATGACACCCAGGTCGAGAAAAAGAGTATTAGTTCTCTCTTTTTGAGTCATTGAAGTTTTCAAAAAAGTTAATGAATAATACACGAACTGACCAACTTATATTTCGTTTTTCTGGTTTATTGAGTTCGTAAAAACTGAATATATTTCCAGATACTTTATTTTTTAATATTCTGAAAAGTTTCTTAACTAAAAAACTAGCCTTCACACTAAACACGGTCATTCTTACTAAACATTTCTAGAATACAAACAAACTATTTATTTCTGTACCTAACACATTGATAGGTTTAATTATCAGAAAAATTGCAAGTTATTGAAAAACTGATTTCCCTAACAATTTGTTCATTATCACATTCCGAAATACGCTTTAAAATTTCACAACTAAATTAAACTTCTCTTTTTAGAATTATGGCTCTCAGACTATTCTCTTTGTTACTTAAAAAACTCGAATTTGTTTTTTTTTTCAAACTCAATTTCGATTGAGTGACGGGTGCATAAAGTACGTTCAACTGACATACTAGTTGTTTTTTTTTTCAGTTGTCGAGCATTGGTATTCCGAGCATGAAAAATACGAATATGAAACTCCTGGATGGCAGACTGGAACTAATTATTTTACGCAAGTTGTCTGGAGAGCTACAAAAGAGGTGAGGAAATGAAAGAGGTCATAGATTATGAGTGAAGATTGAGAAAAAAAATTTGAGATTGGAATCGGATATGCAATCGTCAAAAAACCGGATGAGGATAATATTTCATGTGGTAGTATTACTAAGTCAATGACTTCATTAAGGTGAGATTTGAACGTTGAGAAACGGGGTTGTTATTATTTTGAATAGAGATTTTAGTTGTTTACACTAGTTTTATAATGATTCTAATAAACAATTCTCAATTTTTCTGTGAAGCTCAAAATCGCTGTGTACATATTAAGACACATAAGGTGCATCGATAAAAAAATGAACATATTTGATTAGTTTGATCTGAAATCACCGTAATTACTTTTCATATCATTATAAAAAGATAAACAGCCAAACTTTGATAAAAATAATAATTTTTTGAACTTTACCTATGGTAATGTGTTGAATTTATAGATTTTTCAGATGTTGCTGTTAGTACAGGTAAACTAATAAATTTGGAAATCTATTTTCGTAATTAGTTGGACCAATATTTTTCATGCAGATCCTCGTTCGAATTCGGTTCCATTTCTCTATTTTTGGAGCTCTGCTTTGTTTTTGGAATCTAGACTTGTTTTAAGAAAATTATAGCGTTTAGAAATATGAAAATGAGATAAAGACTATTGAATAAAATAGCTAGTTTTTTTTAGTGTGTTGGTGCTCATGAACTGATTCTCTTACCTAAATGTTTGAGATGAATTTTAATTTTATCGGATGGAAAACTCATTTGAAGGCCTGCAAAAAACTAAGTCGTATTTCTGACTTATCTCAGATAAAGGAGTTCAGAAAGTTCAACAATCAGAAATTTGTTTACTTCTGGTTTTAAATTTGGAGCCCGTCTGATTTTTAGCAGACTTACGCCGCGTGGCATAAAACTTTTTTCGAAATTCTATTCTGTCTGTGGTTACCGACAATTTTCAGATACTCTAATCATTTTAACACACCAAAAAAATGAACAATTTCTATAACCAGTTATATTATATATTTTTTTCGAATCTTTTTCAAACCGGAACATTTTGTATCTCAAACAGTTGAAATCAAAAGTCTCACTCGAGCGACATATGTTAGTGTAGAATAGATGGCAGGGACATATAGGTGAGAAAGCGCGCTCTGTTGTGATCCTATTTCTCTATTTCTCTTCTTTTTATGTGTATTTCGAAGATTCCCTTTTTGCGGATGTGTCCAATAAAATAGAATAATGGTTTTGGAATATAAATCAAAATAGATCTGATACATAACTTGTTTTTCACACAGAAAACAGAACGATATGTAAAAAAGTTTTATTTCCAGCAGTAGCAATGGAAAATTGGCAGCAGAAGGTGACAAAGTGATTGTGGCCTTCTATAGACCAGCTGGAAACAACAATCGAGCTGGACAATTCGCTATTAATGTTCAAAAACCTTGAATAGAACATTTATCTCAAAATAAACAAAAATCATAAAGAATAAATTAACACATAAATAGGAAAGAAAAAGAAGAAAAATGTTCTGACTGTATCGATATAGTCACTCGCTAAAAAACCCTTCGATTGTTAAAAATCTTTTTTGGCGTGTTTTATTTCGTGGTTAGTTTCTTATGCAGACATCTCGAATTGACGATTAGCTTTGAGAACTGAAAAAATCAGAAAATCAATTGAACTTTGATGATTAGAAACTCACCGCGTGTAACGTAAAGGTAGAAGAAGTCAGCATACAAGACAGTTTGAACGATTCCAGCAACAACGGCGATTGGATCGAAGAAGCTTTCAGTGTGATATCTGTAGATCCAGTTGACAATGTACAATGCACGGTATGATCCCAAGGCGAACAAGTAGTGAGCAGTGATAGTTTCGGCGTTTCCAGTTCTTGAGAGCATGAAAAGTTGTGGCATGATGGCGACAGCTTCAAGGTAGATCGAGAATGTCCACAAGACCTGGAAAATATCGAATTTGTTTTTGTTTGTACCTTAATTTTTGTATGTTTTTCCTTATTAGTTTTACGTCTCCCAGTGCGGTGAATTTGCATACAGAATGAGATTCCGGTTGGACTGGTTTAAAAAGGAAAGTTTGGTGTTTCAAACTGAAAAAAAACTATATATACTGAAAGTATACAACAACACGCTGAAACTGTGCTCGGATTATCATGGGTAAAGATAAACACTCTCTAGAAAAGTTTTTTATGTCGAAAAATGTTGTTTTACGAAAAATCCGTTTTCTAGCTTCTAGGTCATCACCAGTGAAACCTGAAAAATATTTGCTAGGTTACCGTAACTATGAATATTTTTTTTGGTTGTTTTGTTTCAGCCTCAAAATTTGGATTTGATAATATTGAATAGAAAAAAAGGAACGAAAGCTCAAACTATCAAAGTTTCTTTGCACTGGGATCATGTTCTGATGTTGTTTGTTGATATGTTTTTTTTAACTGTCTTTCAGAATAAAAACTTATGATTATATTGAATGAAACTCCATTTAAAAACAACGATTTTTTCCGTTTTTCAAATCTATTTATTTATTTCCATATTTGAATGAAGTTAACCTTGAGCAATCTTAATTCTTAGTTTCATCGTTCTAACTGTCAATAATTTTTGTAGTGCAAAATAAATAGCAGGTGGAAAATTCGTTAAATGTAGCAGGTGTAGTTACAAATCGATTTTTAGAGGTTATCCAGACTTTTTTTTGAACATTTTCAAAATTCAACTCACTTCCATGAACAAGAATTCGTGGTTGATGATCAATGCGAGAACCAAGCAGGGGATGACGAGGAATTCGATGCGGAGAGAGTCATTGTTTCTGTCGTAGGTTGCCTTGAATTTATGCCACATGAGGTAAACAGTTCCGATTGATGAGCCGAGGAAGAACACCTGAAAACTCAATGAAATAGTCAAAATTCGCAACAACAAAAACTTACCTTCATCAAAGTGTTGTAGAGAGAGTAGAAGTTGGTGAACAAATCCAAATATCTAGCAATGAAAACTGTGGCAAAGAGAATTTGTGATTTTCCAGAAATTCCTGAAACAAAACAATTCTTATTTGCAAATTAAAATATGAATGAATTAAACAAACCTTCGCAACTTCTTGACTTCCATATTTTCAATAGCAAAATAACAATTGCGACCAAATGGGCCAAATCAGCAGAAAGACGGAAAATATTCATTGCTGACTAAAAGTGGATAATGATATTATTAAAAAATAACCGCACGAACACCACAACTACTCTTGTTCTCCAACAAACCACACAATCGTCCACGTCACACACTTCTCTATCTTCTATTCGCTTCTTTTCTCTGCGTCTCCTCTATTCTCAACAAAGCGAGGATGCTGTCCTAGGAGGTCTCATAGCGATTTCTTTGTGTCTCTTAGATTCGCCTAATCTTTCGCAGGGCCGTGGCCTTGTTTCGAGGTTTTTTTATTCTGTTGACTGTGTGGATGTGAGATATATGTATATGCGAAGAAAAAAGCATCTGGTGAACCATTGGTCGATTGCGTTGTAGTTCATTTGACACAGTTTAAAATAGCAAAACTTGTCGATTTGATTGTCACCACATTACTTTGCTGCAGGAACGGTTATGAGAAAAAAAAAATGATAATTAAAATGAAGATAATGATTTTTATTTTTATTGGAATGATTGTGGTGAAAAAAATAGGAAAAAATGTGATTTACGATGAACAGAAATGAGAAACATGATGAAGGATTACATTTTTAAAATATTTTCATTTTTTTCAAACTCTTTGAGAGATGATTATCGCTAATATTGATTCACGGATACTTTACTTTTCCTACAAAACTGGGTTGGAAAAAGAAAGATCACATGTAAGCAGGAAAACAGGTGTTTTTTTTTCCAATTCGCTGGTGCATACGTTCATCATTCAACAAATTACATACACGGAAAAAAACAATCTGGCCTTTTGTGAGAGAGACAGGTTAGGGAGGCTCATACTACTATGTTGGTTGGACAACAGGTTGACGAGAAAACAAGTTCGCGTGGGAATTAAATAACAAATAGATGAGCGGAACTGAAATCGTGTTACCGGATGTCTAAGGCTACACGTTTTTCCAAACTGCAGTTTTCTAAAACATTTCGAAACATTCATGTTTTGTTGGATAACATCGATGAGTTTAGCTAAGTTGGGAAATTTTTCTGTTAGATCTTTTTTTTTCTGGAGTCCAAACAAAGATTTACTGTTGTTCTCAAGAGGAAGAATATTCACTGAATGTGATCATGAATTTTTATAGCAATGAACCTGAAAATTTATACGTTTTATTGTGGTCAGATTTGGTCGAAATCCTTCTTATGTTTAGTGGCTCTGGATGTCTCAAGAGTGCTTCAAAGTTTTTCTGCTATAAAGTATCAATGAGAACTGTCACAAAAACTTGAAACATCAAACGCTTGATTAAAGATTATTTCATGATGGATTCATTATCACAAATGTATTCTATTTTCAGTTTCTCTAATCATGGCACCTCAAAAACGAAGTATGCAACAAAGTTGTTTTAATCACATAAAAACCAAATTTCATCCCTTCTCCTCATTAACCTTTTTTTAAACTGCAATTTTGTAAGAAAAAAAAACATTTCTAAACATTGTTGTTTTTGGTGCACAAGTTAGTTGAGATTAGAGAAACATCAGCTTAAGCTGGAAACTTTTTCTTTTAGGTCTTTGTTTTTTTTCTCGGCCAAAAAACTTTATAGTTGTTTTTGCTTACCTATTATCAAGCCAAAATCTGTGAATCAAATCCAAAAAAAGCTTTAGCTAAACATGGGTTTTTATTAGCAAAAACTGAAAACTAAAAAATCCAATTTTTTCTTTCGATCATTATTGTTGGAATTCAATTTCATTTTTCAAAATGTTACCATAACAAGATCAACCATCCATTATGTTTCAACAAATCGAAGTTCTCTGGTATTTATCCGAAGGAGGTTTGTCATTGGTATCAATAAAAAGCTTGATAAAACTACAAAAATAATACTCACTTCATGAATCCCTGATAGAAAATACGAAAAGTCGAACTATTTTCTTTTTTATGTTTTTTTTTGTTGTCAGTTCGTTCAAAGTTCTCTGGATGTTTCAAGAGTGCTGTAAAGTTTTTCCGCTGTAAAGTATCAATGAAAACTGTCACAAGATTTTGCAACATACATTACTTGATCAAAGATTATTTTATGTTAGATGCATTATCATAAATTTATAATATTCCTAGCTTATTTAACATAGGAATCTGGAAAACGAATAAAGCGTCCAAGTAGTTTTAATCACATAAAAACCAAACTTCATCCCTTTTTCTCATCAAATTGTTTTGTTCTAAGTGACTCAATTTCCCATGTTATTCTATCATCATCACTTCAAGCCCGAAACAACTGTTGTTATGTAACAATTCGTCTTCTCCGACAAAATCAATTTCAGTTAACACTCATTTCATCACTGAAAACTTCAAAATGAAAGTGCTCGCTTTATTATTGATCACAGTTCTTGTGGTGAGCTTGTTCGCACCATGCGATGCTGCCAAAGATCGTAAAAAGAAGAAGCAACAACAAAGACACGAAGATTCTGCTTTGGAAGAAAGAGAATCTGAAGGTAAATTGGACGAACAAAAAGAACGTGAGCAGGAAAAACAAGAAAGAGGTTAGTTTGGAAGTTTTTTGTTGTTTTCAAATTCGAAAAAAAACTAGTAAGAAACAATTATGTCGTAGAATGTGCTATTCACAATGAAAAACTGAGTTATGTTTTCTGATTTTCAAAAAAGTAAGTTCTATTTAGTAAAAAAGAATACTTTGAATGCATCTTCGACAATATCTAATTATTAAATAAATTCAGTTCACGCTCTGGTTGAAAGACAAGAAGAAAGGAAGAAAGAAAAGGAAGATGAAAGTAGCGAAGAAAAAAGCGACGAAGAAGAGGACAACAAAAGCAAAAATGGAACTTCGGCTGAAATTGTTATTCCACGGGTATACCAATACTCAAATTAAACTTATCTATGTATAAAATTATTTTCAGGCTAAGCGCATGGCCTATCTTGAAGCTGCCAATGTGAGTTTTTCAATAAAATCAAAATTATGTGGTTAAATTTTTTTTAGCTTGCTTCCCAACGGACCAAGCGTCAAGGAGATATGCAAACTATGAAGAAATCCAATGAGATCAACGATGGGGCTAAACTTCCAATTGCAAAGCGCCCAACCCAAGAAGAATCACAAAAGAAGACTGAAAAGAAAGATGGAGTAAGAAAAGATTTGAGCAACATGAAATTTTAGCATGATGATTTTTTAGACTATCGAAATTCGTCGCAGAAGATCAACAGATATTGTTCATGAAACCAAGAAAAGCCCAGAAGTTAACGATGGAAAACAAATCGAAGTTGAGAATCGTCCAAAAGTGAACCAAAAAAATTAATATTTCATTATTATCAATAAATATATTTTACACGCAAAAATTACAAGCAAATCCCAGAGATCACAAAAAAGGAAAGACTGGTAGAGTTATTGTAACTCTAGCTTTTGCAACTGTCCGTTCAAAAGTTCTTCTTGTTTTTCAACCTTTTTCGAATCTCCATCCTCATTCTTTTCTTCCTTACTTTTTGTGGAATTTCCGAAGTTGGCACTCTTGCTTTTACGTTTCAAATCAATCAATGTTTTTTTGACTTCTTCCTTCTCATCGTCGCACATTTTCTTCCAATTTCTTTTTGGTTGTTTTTCATAGCTCTCCTGAAAAAATTATTCAAATTAGTTCAACTCTTATATGTTGTATTTGTACCCATATTTCTTCTGTTTTCATGAACGCTTCTACAGCGCTCTTCTATAATCCGCAAGTAAAAAGGGGTTTTAGATTACCACATTATAATAATGAGAAATGTTCATTATAAAACATAAAACAAATCTCCAGACAGACTTTAATCAAGAAAAGGTAATTGAATAATAAATGAGACTTCATGGATTAAAGCTAAATTATCTTTCTACTAACGTAGAGTTGTAAAAATTATAATTGAAAATCTGAGAAAACAACACAAATTTCGTATTAGTCAAAATTTAATCGCTGCCCGTATGATTAGATTCTGATATCAAAATCAGAGAAAATTTTTAAAACATTATCAATAGAGTGCATGTGACTGATTGAATTTCGACTAATACCTACAATGAGAAGAAGCTTGAAAGTGAATATCCAAATATCCAAATTTGCCAAAAGTATCCAAATGACAACGACGAAGAACTATTTGAAAAAGGAATCCAATTATTTAATTGGAAGAAAAGAGCAAAGCATATTGATAAAATGTTTTTTGATAATAAGATCAATTTCATTCATTAGATTGCAGCATCTAAAAAAGTTTTTTGGTGTCGAGATTTTTTAAATATTTTATTTTGATACTGATTCAATTTTTTCTAGTAGTTATATGTTCTGAATTTTTCCCTCTTTTCAGAGTGATTTCATAATTTTTTTCTAAAATGAAGAAATTTGTTTATATTTTCAAAGAATAAACATTACCAGATGTTTCCAATCGGATGTTTCAGCTATGCGAACCCGTTTTCGTGTCTTATCACTCTTCAAAACAGGATTGTCCATCGATTTCTGAAAAACAGGAAAGTTAACACTATTTTTTTCGGGTCCAATGAAGGGGAAATATTGAAAAAAACTTCTATTAGGAAATAGAGAAACGAAACAAAAATGTTATGTTGGTGTAAAACAAATTCCGATGTTGTTTTATAAAAATAGAAATGTTCAATGTGCCAATTATCAAGGAATCAAAATACCGTTTAATGATGTTTGGTCTTTGTTTTGAGAAAAAACATAAATGGTTCGAATCGTAAAAAAAGAATCGCTCGACATGAGAAAAAATAAATTTGTCAATTGATCCTAAATAAAATGCAAAAAAAATCTTGATGGGCAAAAAATGGTCTGTTTGTTCTACAATTAAGCGTTCAATCAATATCAAATTTTCGCAAATTTACACATTGTTAAACTCTATAACGAAAACATACGGTAATATTTTGATAAACAAAAAGATATAGATGCAAAGAAATAAATGAGTTGTGAGGATGAATTATAGTGCAGTAGTCAAGGGCAACGAATGATACCAATTAAACTCACAAAATTTATGTAGTGAGCAGCAAATAGGTTCTTATCAAATACTATGAGAAATTCTTTTTTTTTTCGGTGATTCACTTCTTTGTTTTCTCGCTTACTCAGACACTGACAGAAACGTTCAAGTTGTTGGACATTGAATAACAGCAAAAATAGCATCCAAATTTGCATTGGACTCTTCATGTTTGATTTCAAACTACCAACTAAAGATACTTTCAAAATTTGAACCATTCAAAAAAGTTGAATTGCTATTAAGGAAGAAAAAGTTAGAAGTGATGCTTCATGAAATTGTTCTATTTCCAGCTCAGTTTTTTGTAAAAACCAATGCGATTGTTAACTAAATTATTCGAACTCAGAATCATTGAAAGCATTATTTGTTGATGTACCAACACATTCTGCTGGACTATTAGGAAATGTTCATTTATATTTAATAGCCATTCAAACATCTGTAACACGCGCTCCTTGAAATAAACCGCAACGCCGACACGCGGCTCGTTTGTAAAATCACCGCAAATATTAAATTTAATTTCTTAGTTTGGTTTTTTACAATCATTTCAGCAACATTGGTTGGTTCATATATACCCATCTGACTGAAAAAAACGTTATCTTCATCAGATAATAGCACATACTTCTGAAGTTTGAACACATAACTTTTACAAGTCGACATCGGCCTTTGTTTCAATCACATATGTTCAGTTTTTTCATCAAAACTAAGAGTGAAACTGGTGAAACGCAGCTTGAGTTTAGTTTCAGAACCTGATTTTGGGTTCAAAATTTGTTCTTGAATTGGAAAATAATGCGTTCAACCTGCTCAAGTTTGTTTTTATGTAAAAAAGTTTCAAAATCATTCAAACAAAGGACAATTTTTTATGTTACTGATTTGTGAAAAGTTTATTTAACTAAACATTTTGATAAAATTATGGTACTTACTCGTGTTCAATTAAAACTGCGGATGTAGTTAGGACATTTAGTTTTTTGACGTTTTTTTTTTTCAATTCTCATATACTGTCATTGTTTTTTCCTCTTTTTCTCCCATTCCCTTAACTTTGTCTCGTGCAACATGTCGCAGACATGAATGTTGAAATAAAAACAAGAACAAAACCATCATAGGAATATTTTTTATGTAATTTAAATATTTGTTTCACAATCTAACAATAAGTTTACACGTTACTGGTAGTGAGTCAGTATTGCCACTGAAAACAAAAAGACACTAAAAACGAGTCAATTGTCAGACAATATTGAATAAAAGTTTCACAGAGAAAAAAATGAAGAATGTGAGTTTTGCCTTTATAGAATGATTAAATAGAGTGGTTATTGGCTGTATGAGATTTAAAAACAGACGGATCATTTCGGAAAACTAGATAGTGGATAGGGATTAACCAAGGAGAAATAGGAAGACGGAAAGGATAAGCATGTTAACTAAATAGGTATTTGTACGTATCAAATCTTTGTGTGAATGAATAATAAATCATGCCTACAAATTATAGGATATTAGGGTTATGAAACAGAAACAATAAACAAATAAACACAATAAGACATGTTCGGAGAATAGTGCTATCAGGGGGCACAAATAGGATTAACTTGAAAATAATGATGTTCAACAATCATGACACTTGATAGTATGAATCTTTGGTTTCGAAATTATCCAAAGACGTTTGCGAACACAATCAATACGATTACATGTTGTTGAACGCTGTTTCGCGTTGCTTCATCGCTGGCTCACATTGGAGGCACACCCATCGAGCTAATCCCGACTCAATTTCTAAACGACTATAGGCACCCGACGAAAGTCCAGTGCATTCCTGAAAAAAATTATCATTATAAACTGGCAGTTGATTTTAAAATAATTTACCTTATGGTACACGTTTTTGCATTCATTATACATGCAGCTCAAAGTTGTCGCGCCTGGAACAACATGTCTCGAACATGCTGGACAAATCGACTCCAGTTGAGGCATCGGGTAATCATTTCTCATCATTCCAATTGATGGATCTGGTCCATTGTTTGGTGGATGCTGAAAAAAATCATATTGTTTTCTGAAGATCGAACATTTTCAAAACTTACATTTGGCATGTGTTGTTGTTGGTGATCCATGCTGTGCCCGTTTTGTGGTGGATAGCGACCTGAAAAAATGTTGATCGTTAATAAATATTCAATAAAACATTCGAAGAGGCCAAAAAATGTTCTTGAATCTTTCTTATCATCAAGAAACGTGTAAATTTGAAAAAAAAAGAGCAAAAAACCTATGGTTTTTTTAGCTTTAAAAAAGCCGACGAGATATTAAACTAAATTTGAAAGTTTTAGAAGTTCGAAGTGATTTTTTCTATGTCAGTAATGTGTTAAAAAACTAGATAGGAATGGAACTTTGTTTACGGACAACTTCAACTATCTTTTTCAAAATTGGTCTGGAATTGGTGAGATAGAACAGAACATGTTTTTGTTTCTATGTGGTTTGTTCAAATGTTGAAAAAATCCTTACCGTCATTCATGTTCATCATCATCATATTTGGAACGGGTTGCTGTTGAGCCTGTGCTTGAGGCTGTGATTGTTGCTGTTGTGGTGGGTGTGTTGGAAGTCTGTGCTGCATATTTTGCTGTGGTGTTTGCATTTGTTGCTGCTGTTGTGGTGGTTGCATTTGATGTGGCTGCTGTTGTGGTTGCTGTGGTGGCTGCATTTGTTGCATCTGTTGTGGTGGTTGCATTTGTTGTGGTGGTTGCATTTGATGCATCTGCTGTGGTGGTTGCATTTGATGCATCTGCTGTGGTGGCTGCATTTGATGATGTTGCTGCATTTGCTGTTGTTGCTGTTGTTGTTGGTGTTGCATTTGCTGTGCTCGACCTCTTCCACCTTGGCTAGTTTGTGGTGCTTGATGATGCATTGGCACATTGAAATGTGGTGCATTCATCTGATGTGGTGGTTGCATTGGTGGCTGCATTTGTGATTGTTGCTGAGGTGGAGCATGTTGTTGCGGTGGTTGTTGACTCGGATGTGGATGCATATGCTCCATTTCCGGATATCCTCTCATCATTTGCATTCCATTTGGTTTTGGTGGCATCATAGGTTGCATTGGGTTCATGAATGGGCTACCTTCATCAACCGCTTCAGAAGCTGAAATATTATAAATTGAAGCATAAAAAACATTTTGATAATCGTTGCCAGTGAACAATTACACTTTTTGATTTTTGCTATCCAATTATTCCTATTTTCGAATTCAAAAAATAGTTAAGACATACCACTACGTGCTTTTTTGGCAGGTGGTTTTCCTGAAGTCGATTGTTGATGCATAGGAAAAGATGGCGACATTGTCGAACTCATTTGCATTGACTGTGATCGATTGAGTGCCGGAGGTGTCGGCGGAATCAATCCTCTATGAAAGCGATGATGATAATAATAATTGTTCGGCAAAAAACCAAACGTATCCGGTTCCTTTGGCTCCGCTTGCTGCAAAAATTACCAATCATTGTTGTCAGGTGAAAAAAAAACGTGTTACTAGGACAACGCGCCTAATCAAGCAACTATTATTTCATTTTTTCATATTCCACTTCACTCTTTTTTTTCTAAATTTCTTTTGAATAACTCACTTTTTTACCAGCCGGATATGGTAGACGGAGCTTTTGCTTACTTCTCATGAAATATCTATCAACCGACGGATGAATGCGCTATAAAAATGTTAGGTAAGCTCCAAATATTCATTATTTTAGAACAAAACATACCTTAAACTCTTCTCTATGCTGAGTCATTGCAGCCGGCATATCATAATGTGTCACAGCGGTGAAAGGTGTATCCATTCTTGGTGGAGATGGTACCTTCTCAGCATATCTCGGAGACTGCACTGGAGTGAAATCACGTGGAACAGCGAATGATGGAGAAGGAATTGGATGCTGATTTTGTGGTTTTTGAAACATATTCAACTGTGAGTTTGGTGGAGGCATCATAGGTGGTGGCATACTTCCCGGAGCTGCTGGTGGGTACTGCAAAAAAAAAACTTCGTTCAAAGTTTCGAAAAAAAAATTTACCTGTTGTTGCGGTGGTTGTGAATTTGAAGGTGGTCTCATCGATTGCATTGGACTTGACACATTCATTTGATGCTGTTGCTGCTGTTGAATCTGTTGTTGTTGTTGTTGTTGTTGCTGCTGCGCCTGCTGTTGTTGTTGCTGATGTTGTTGAGGTTGCAACGATTGTTGCGAAGGGATTCGCATTGGTTGTGGCATCATTTTATGTTGTGGTTGCTGTGGTGCATGAAGAGAATGATTCAATTGCTGCTGTGCTGGTGGATGATGTTGTGGTGGTGGCATAGGTGCACCCATCGGCTGCATGCGATATTGATCATTTGGTGGTGGGTATGGTCCAGGTGGCATTTGAGAATTTGCCGGACCTGGAAATCCCATCATATTCGAATGTCCATTCACCGGTGACATCATAGTATTTTGCATTTGATGTTGTTGTTGTTGTGATGGTTGTTGATGTTGAGATGTCGGCGGTTGAGGAATCGATTGTTGTGGTCTTGGAGGGTATCCCATATATCCAGTTGGACCTCGGTTATCATAGGGCGTCATTTGAGGTGGACCATTCATTGAGGTATTGAAAGAGGTATTTGGTGTTGGTTGATGTTTTGCGTTGCCATTCATTTGTTGCATTGGATGCTGATGTTGTGGTGGCTGCGCTTGTGGTGGATGTTGGGGATGTTGAAGATGTTGTGGTGGTTGGTGTAGAGAGTGCTGTGGTGGATGTGGACCTCCTGGGATTGGTGCTCCTGGATGTGGCCCTCCTGGATGTGGTCCTCCCGGATGAGGTCCTCCTTGGAGTGGACCTCCTTGTGGTGGACCATTCATTGAGGTGTTGAAAGAAGTATTTGAAGTTGGCGGATAGAACGGCTGAAAAATGATTTGTATTTAAAAAAAAAAACAAATTATTATCACGTTTGTTATAAAATTCAAACTGAAACCATAAGTTTCCTTTTCAAAAATTCTTTCAAGCCGAAAAAAAACATTATCCCGAGAATGAATGTTGTACTTGTCATTATCCTCAGCCGGATTAATAATTCAATATATTTAGCGGAACATGAAAACACTAATCCTTTTTTTGTAGAAGACCGCTAACCTGAAATTGATCCATCGGCGGATAGCCACCATATTGTGGATGATATGATGGACCAGCTGACGAATATGATGATGGCATTGGTGGCGCTCCATTCGTTGAGTTTGGATAACTTGTCGACATGGTTGTGACCGACTGAAATCAACAATATTCAAATAAATCAAATGTTTGTTTTTGGTGAAAAACGAAAAAATCAATCAAAATGAGGGAAGCAAGAATAAAAAAAAGAAGGAAAAGAAAACGAAGGAAAAAGGAGAATGAGAAGAAGGAGAAGAAGATGGAGAGAAGAAATAATACAAAAGTCGAGGGATTGAGAAAATGCAGGAGAAAAATAAGAGAGATTGTCAAACGTCTTCATTCTTGTTGCGCATCCAGTTTTCATCGGTAAGATATTTATACATACACTGACTGTTTTGATAGAGTTACAATAAGTTTTTATCAAAGTCTTCAAAAAACCAACCAACTCAAAAGAAAAAGCTGTACAACGTGATAAAAAAGGTATAAAATATTATACACGTCGTATCATATTTTTGACGGAATAAAAACAACATGCTCAATAAACTTTTTGACGAATCGCAAATTATGTATTCAATCTAAAGTTTTTGGAATAAAACAACTAAAAATCAACTATACGTTTGGAGGAAATCCTAAATTTTCAGGTTTGACAACCATATGGAAACCTCACTTTGAAAAAAACTACACGATAAGAAAAATAGAGGTAAATTTGGGAGGGGTTAGAGAAATGTATGGCTGAAACTAAAATGAGAGAAGAGCAGCAAACAAGCAAAGAAAAATCTAAAACCCAACAAAAAATCGTCTTCTTTTCTCCATCCTCCAGTCAAAAAAAAAAGGCAATTACCGAAAATTATAAGCGTCGTCTTCTTCTACGCCCGCTCTCTTCTCCCTCCCTTCCCTTTTCTCCCTCCCAACACAAAATAAAAATCGATACGTCCACACACAAACACCTGGGCGTTTCACACCATTTGGACATACATTTTATGAGACTCTATGTATATACCTAATTTCAAATACACATAATATTGTGTTTGTGAGCGATTTTTGGAAACACAAAAAAATAAATCGGGGGAGAATGAAACATCATAGAGACAGTTGGAAATGAGAGAAGAACGCTTACGCATGACCTGGTTTTGAATGAACTATGTATTTCAGAGTTATTTTTTCTCGCTTCTCTGTCTAGCCATAGCATCTGTTTTGTTGTATTTTTTTTTGCTTTCAAGTCGACGCAAAATGAAATAAACTAAACATAGGCGTATATTAAACAAGGCGAGAAAAACCAACCACACAGTGAAATGTATATAAAAGAAGAATTCGAGAACAAAAAGTACATCGACTACAAAAGATAACAGTTTTCTTCTTTATTTTTCTATTTCACTTGATAAAAATTTACCTAGTGGCAAACTCTAAACACAAAAAAAAACTCCGAAAAAGGAAAAAAAAACTATGGATGAAGTGAACAATATTAAATTATTCCAATTCGAAACTTTTTTTTTCGAAGAACTAAAAAGAAGTAAAAAAAAAAAGAATTCATATACACAGAAATAAATGTATATGCATACATAGAGAGAACATTTTCTGACGAAGATTCAAACTCCAAACAAACTCGACCAAGTCGCAAAATAAATATTATATTTATATATTATATATATCGCCCGTGCGCTCTACAGATTTTTTCTCGGACACACACAAAAATCGATAATTGAAGAACTATTATTTTTGTTAATTCGACAAGTTGTTCTGGACAAACGAGTTTGTTCAAGTTGATTGACATGGTATGAGATGAATATCATACTGCTTTTTCAGTATACCAAAAAGTAACACAGGGATCTTTTTTTCAGAGGAGACAAAGTAACAGTAAATAATGTGAATGATTTTTTGGCATTATGAGTAATATTGTTTGAGCATTTTCACACATGTTGACCTGTGAGCGCATAATCTAAATGTTTCTTAGTAAATTCCATCCCCTTACTATCGCATTTGTATTAATTTCCTATTATGATAGCATTTGAACATGTAGGTTCTTTTTGAGAACTTTTGAAATCTCTAAAATGGAAGATCATTTTTGTGAAAAAAAAAACTCAAAATGAAAAAAAAAAATGATAAGAAACTCTCATAATTAGCATAAATCACGTAGTATGAACTCAAAGTAGTCCTTAACATTATGAAGATTCCTTACTCTCAGACCCTCCTCACTCATCATGTAGTTCAATTGAATCCCGGCTATAAAAACAATCACAATTATCTCCATTTGAATAAATTCTGGCATAAGAAACTTTGCAATGCTTCCATACAACCTTTCTGAGACAAACCAAGTAAAAAAAAGAACTTACAGTACACTGGTTTGCAACTGGCTGTTAAACAAAACAGATAAAAAGAACCGACCATCCACCGTATCAGTGTGTTGTGATAGGTACACATTAAGCCATGCCCATCGCTATCGATTGTCGGTTGGTGCCAGATACAATCGAATGTTGATATTATGTGCATAACAATGATGAGTATATAATGTGGGCAATTCACGGTGTAAACGTATGACCAGTTTATGGCACACATGAGAAAGCATACCTTTTTATATCGCAAAACAACACACTGTTCACAATAAAATGATAATTATGGTATTTTGATAAGACAACTTTCTCACATCCAAAAAATCAACTGAAAACTGCTTTGCAATAATGCGATTTCTGTAATAAGACGAACTTACCTTACCCGCATAACTTTAACAACGATTTTTTGAGAAGTTCGAATTATTTTTGCATTGCAGTTCTCTCAAATTGACAGAATGACGCAAACTATAGAAATAAAAACTTTTTGATCTTGGCTCGAAATATTGTTTTAACCGACTTCAATGTTCACAAAGCAACCGAAACTAAGACTCGCAAGGTCAAACTAAAATTGCGCAATCACTCCTTCCTACTCATTCGGAAGTATTTTTTCTATGCACAATACATGCATACATATATTCGAATGAGAGAGGGAAGTGACAACCGTTGAAACAAGGTTGAGACGCCTGACTAAAGACAAGATAAGGAGAACATTCTGTTTGCTTGAAACATTTGGAAATTAGAAAAAAAAACAGAAGCATCACGACTGTCTTTTTTTAATTTATGAGAAATCATATAAATGTTTCTTTGAATAGCAATTCTATACAGTTCATTAACACAAAGCACGTGAAAATCATGTTTATGTAAAGTTTGTAATAATTATACCCTAAGGTTTTCTTGATCGGTCACGAGTTGTTTTAGAAAATGAACTGTAACATCTGTAGATGAACTTTTATTAGTACCCAGCTAAATAATCAAAGAAAAACGTTCAACTAGTTTTTTTTTTCATAAATATTCAAATACAAAGCTGGATTTTAATTTGTTAATTTTGGATCTCAAAAAAACATCAGAGGCTCTAACGCCATTATTTGCCGTTTTAAAAATCTACATAATTTTCATTATTTTATCATCAATCAAATAATACTATAAAACAACCTTCCGGAAGTCTAAAGTTCTCAGTACTGACAAAAAACGATAGAAACTTTGAAAACAAAATGTTTAACCTTATTGCTGGCAAAAAAGGATGCAATTGTGAGGAAACAATGAAAATATTCTAGTGAAAACATAAATCACAATGCCTTGTAGAACAGATAAGAACACTTTTTTTTATAAACGCAGACGAACAGAATTCGACTATTCGGATTTCATCAAAAATTCATGGACATTCTTCTCCATATTTTCAAAGGGAATTACTTTTCCTCGAAAAATCAATATGGGATGGTTTATTTTGGAAATTCGAATTAAACGGAGGGATGAGAATGACAATAGTGTTTTGTACCAAAAAAAATAACTTACAGTTTCAACAACATGCAAAAACTGAATTGCATATTGAAAACTGGATATTGAAATGGGATTTTGATTATCTACAATCCAGAAATTTACTTGAGTACAATTATAATGGATTAAAATCCACACACTATGCAAAACCATTGACCGTTCGAAAAATCTTTACAGAGTCATTTTTTTTCAAGTTTCCCATCTCAAATCGTTTTATAGTAATTTTGTGGCATTGCCTTGTATTCCATTAAAAATGAAAGCTGAATGAGTTTTTTCAGTGTAAATAGTTGGTTTTCCCAAGTAATTTTTCATTGATAACTTTTTCTGGAAATAAATTTGATAACTTTTGTGTAACCGCAAGACACGTTGAGAACAAAAAGCGGTCACACGTCTTCAAGCCACTGTTTGATTTTATAGGAGGTCTAAGAACAAAGACCATATTAAACGCCAAACAGTATCATTTTACCGCATCTTTTTCTGGAAAAAAAGCCACTATGTAATTCTACAACAACATTAAAAGAGGTTTTTATCTAAAAGATTTCTTTATTTCAAATCAAAGAATCCAGTTTGATACAATCAAGTTCATAGTTGAAATTCATTTCATTGAGCTAAGCTTGTACTAGACTACTTTGATTGATCAAAAGCCCATGTTATCAACAGGCGCCAGCATTCTAGATATTTTCAGAAAAAAAATTCTTATCGGTGAATTATCATTATTTCACTTGACTTTCAGTTCGTGGTTGTCACGAGAGGTTTTACAGATTGTTTTTTGTTGTCTTATCAAGTAATTTTATAAACAATATTATGTCTTTTCCACATTATCATGATAATTCTTTCGAGAATAGGTAAGAAGGACAGAAAGTGTTTCAAGCGAAAGGAAAAAAACAATTCGGTATTAGTTAAGTTGAAAAATTATTTTCACCGTTGCTTCTAAAAAGAATGCGATTCAAACTGAAAAATCGACATGTCTCTATAGAGAATTTTATGAGCAAATTTTTGCTGAGGAGCCGTTTGAGAAGAGAAAAAGGCACGTGACGCGACACAGCTCAAATCAAGACATCAAAAAGGAAGAAAAAAATTTAATTCATTTTCCGCATCTTTTTTATTTTACTTTTGAGCAACACAGTTAAAAACTAAAAGCAAATGTCTATGAAATACTTTCAGAAAAGTCCAAATGCATAGAAAATAATATTAATAAATTGTGTACGAAGCCCATAAATTATGCATATTTTTTGCATGGTACTACTAGGATAGGTTATTCTGCTTTTTTATGACTGAGTCATTGAAAAAATGAATGGAATTGATTTGCACATAGAAAAAGAAATATTAAAATTGGTACGACAGTTCTCACACAAGATAATATTGTTTGAAATATAAGTTATCATGAATTTAATTTAAAAAAAATAACTTGTTGATTATGTCTCATGTAACCTCAAAATCTAAAAGGAGTCTCGCTAGGTGAGTAGGCTCTTTTATTGTTCATCAGACAATCACTTCTGATAATAATAAAACTATACTATAGTTGGACAGTTGTCAGGAATGTTGTTCCTTTCAACAAAAGTCTGTCGTTCGTTATAAACAGTGATGAAATTATGTGAAAGTTGAGAAACATAAGAGGCAAACAACAAATATTAGAATTATTTGAGAAAAATTATGAAATTGGACTTGATCTTTGTAGGGCGAGGAATTCAACGCAGGATTATATAATCCTAGAAACATGAGAAAATCTGTCGAAAACCAAAATTCAATCTACATTTTGTTCTGATTTTGATAACTGTCACTTACTACTCATGAAAAACTGAAAATCTGACTCACGACTAATTTAAGAAGTGCCAAGTGAGAAACTTTTGGTGAATTTCCCTCAAAATACTCAAGCGATTGCGATAAGGGGAGAATGATAAGAAATAAAAACAATATAAAACAAGAAGAAAAAAAGAGAGGTGGGGCTCCTACTTCTACAAAAATCAGATATAAATTTATATCAACAAAGAGTAGACATATCCATAAATCCCTACGGATTATTTCTAATATCAATCAAAATAATTAGAACCATACGGATAAACATAAGAAATCAATATTCCAAAATATTTGTTCGGAATTAAATAGAAAGATGAACAGTGTGGTGTGTGTATATGTGAGGTAATCGTCTATGTCACCCACCCGTTCTTCTTTTTCTTCTTCTTCTCCTTCTTCATCTTCTTCGTCGTTCTTTTTTTTCCTCCATCTCTTTTCTTGTCTTCATTTCTCTCTTTTTTTCTATCGTACCCTCTCGAAGCTTCCTACTATATTACCAGCACAGAGCGTTTTTGTGCGAAAAAAAGCGTCGTCTTGTGTGTATTTTGGTGAGTTTTTGGCCTCCTCACCCTTCCCCCACTCATCATCTTTATATCTCTACTACCTCCCGTTTCAACCAGCCAGCCGGCCAATCCCGTCGACCTACTGAGTGGAAATAGTGTTTTGAACGAGGAGAGTACTGTACATACAACGAGAGACATACATAGTACATACACACACAGACACGCACGTTTTTTTGGTTTGCTTCTTTCTTCTTTTTTCTACATTTTTTCGGACATGACAAAATATTTCGAGTTAGACATATAGAGGATTAGAAAGTATTCAATGTAGACAACAGTATTCAGCCAGACTGAAACACAAGATTTTTCTCACAAAAACAAGAGTTGAATAAGTCCCTTGTGAGTTAAAGAAAGAAGACACTTTCTTGCAAAATACTTTTTTTTGTGGAAAATCTAAATTTATTGGCCTAGTTTAGATTTTAGTGTTTCAAGGGGTCAATTTTTCCGATTTCAAGGATTTTGTCTGAATTTTTTGGAAAGAAGAATAGTTTTTTCATTCTCTCCTGCTGAAAATATGTTCGAAAATGAATGAAATTTGCGTTTTTTTCAGATTCCTCAATGTTATAGTTATTCAACCAATAATGCATATATGTATACCAGGTGCCTTGCGTAATGAACGGAATCAATTCTACTTTTTTTACATAGTTAACATAATATTTTTGGTAAGTTATTTAAAATTCAAAATCAGCGTTTTTCTGACCTCAAAATTTCAGGCTTTCGGAGCCGCTTCTCTAACGGTCGGGTTATGGTTATATCTCTCACGTAATGATTTTATTGAACTGACGCCAGCCTCCTACTCAGGTAGATCATGAAAATAAAAAAAGTTGAAAGAAGTTTGACTTTTTGCAGCTTTATCGGCAGCGGGATTGTGTGTTTTCACGGGTACATCAATTTTCATAATATCACTTATTGGATTTTTCGCTGTCGGCTGGAAAAACAAGTATTTATTGTACTCGGTCAGTTTGTCAAAAAAAAAAAACTAGAAATGAATGTTTAATTGCTATATTTCCAGTTTGTTGCATTTGTGGCCTTATTGATTTTCATCCACGGAGCAACAAGAATAACTGGCTTATTTCATAATGTGAGTTTAGAATAAAAAGAAAAGAAAAATGAATGAATAATTTATGCCTTTCAGGAAAACGCTAAAGAGCACTTACGGTTAGATTTATTACGCAATATAAATACGACGCATGTGGTGACTAAAATTGGAAAACAAATTGATTTGAAATTCACATGGGATCATTTGCAATCTGAAGTGAGTGATGAAAAACATTTTTTAGTTATTTTTAAGAAAAAATATTTTTGTGCAAATATCCCATAAGTTCTTGAAGTATCACTCAAAATAATGTGAAAATTCACTAAAGTTTGAATGATGGGTATTTCGATATGTGCTTTGAACAGTCTTGTCTGAAAATGATAAAAAAATAACACTCTGACGGCAGTAATTCGAACTTTAAACTATGTACAGTCATTATTAGGTTTTGCTAGAATCAATGCTTCAGAACTGAACAATCTCAACAACTTTTAGGACTTTTAATAATCGAAATTGAATACTCGTTCATCTATGATCCATCTAATATTTTCAGGGAGTGACATCATCACAATTTAGAGTTTTTAATAGAGTGTGTGTCATTATATACAAACGAAACAATTTTTTCAAAATAAAGGATGGGACAAACCATTTTATAGAGTTAGAATTTACGTTTATTGATTAAAATTTGAATTTTTAAATATTTATATGAATAACAAAAATTCTGAAAAAAGAAGACTTATGTTGTCTCGAACTGTTTTATCTAGTCACTCCCCTGTTTTCCATTAAAATTAGCCTGCCAGGTCAATGAGTTGAATATGAAAAAACGTTTTCATTTAAATATAAAAAATACTTACTCGGAAAAATTCCCTCAACTCATAAAGAAACCAACCAATAAAACATGAATTTTTTTAGCTCAAATGTTGTGGTGTCGATTCGATGTCGGATTGGTTTTATTCAGTTCAATGGCCTGCCAACAAATTCGTGCCCGACAGTTGTTGTGACACGGCACAACATTTCAATGACGATAAAGAAAGCACCGAAAATTGTGGAAAGATGGCAGATCAACCAGAATTATTTTATCAAAATGTGAGAAATATGATGACTTGGAAAGCAGTTGACATTTATCGATTAGATAATGATAATGAGAGATAGTATCCTCTAAATTTCTCGCAATGTTTTTCCACATATCCGAAGAAAGAGGAAGAACGAAAGAAAATTATATTTGTGTGTTAGCCTCCTAGCAAAAAAATGGTGCTCAAACTCTAGAATTCCTAATGAAGTTGGATAGAATATTTGAATTTAGAGAGAAACATAACACAATGCATTTTAATATTTATTTTAGGGATGTCATGAGAAGTTCAGCGAGTATTTGAGTCATCATGTCATTCTTGTCAACTGGGTCACTTCATTGTTATTGGTTGGAGAGGTGAATCAAAAACAAGCTATAATTTTCTAAAGCATTTGTTTTCTAGGTGGTCGTCTTCGTTGCAACGGCGATTGTTATTTATCAAATCAGAAAATCAGAAAAGAACAAATCATCACGGTAAGTTGTTTTACTTTTACATCAAAGTTGTTCAACAAGTTTTCGAAACAAAAACCGAGAAAAAAAACTATTTTTCAATGCAAAAACACACTATACTTGGAGCTGTTGTTTTTGAGTGTTTTCTTAGAAACACCACAACATCAGAAACTTTTCTGAATCGAATCAGAATTTAAAAATTAAGATTGGTAAAATGTTCAGAAGTTTTCCTAAAACAGGTACTAAAACCAATCCTGTTCGAATTGGAAACACCATTACCTTCTAGAAGTCAAAATAAAAGAAATTTGATCGTTAACATGAAAGTTGAAACAGTATCAACATAGTGAAACTGCAAAAAAACAAAATTCAATAATTCAGAACTGAGCCAAATAATTTACCGATTATATTTGATGGAAATATAAAAGTTTTGTGTGCCCAAGCAAAAAAAAAAAGCTAGAAAATGAAAAAGAAAAGGAGAAGATGTTTATGAATAATTTATAGACAAACAGAAAAGAACGACAAAATTTTTTGGATGAAAATAAAAACATAATTTCTCTTTTTCTCCTCAAAACAATTCTCAAAATATTTGTTTCCAGAAATAACCGCAGACAGCAAGTTGATGTTGCAAACGAAGAGCTGAGAATGCATGAACTTGACCGCATAGGTGATGCTAATCCAGATTACGAAACTTCTGATATGGTCAGTATGAATTCACGATGAGATAATTTATTAAATTATATTGAACAATATTGTTATGACTCATGTTATGTTATTTTGCTTATTTTTGTTATTTAATTCACTGATGATGAATTGGTTGATGATTCTAGTGCACCTTTCTTTGATTCTCCGAGACTTGCGCCTTCACCATCATCTGCAATTGTTCAAATTATGACGGATTTTGCAGAACAAGGTTTACCTTCAATATACAATACTGTATCAATAACTTGAGCTACTTCTTTGAACACTGTGTCCGGATCAGAATCTCCATCAACCTGAAAGCTTTCAGTGAATGTTTCTGGGTACAAGCATGATAATTTTGGTTAAAACGACAGATGAACACAAAATTGAACGTCACATGGTTAAAAGTTGAAAAAAAAAGTGTGTGAGGAGTATACAGAAAATTGCGGATTTTTCTCTCGAGTTAATTTTAGCAGGTTTGTATTCTTTGAATAACTCTCATATGGATCCAGAAAAACTGAGTTAAAAAATTGAATTTTCTGATCATCAATCCAGCCTGTTTTTTTAATTTTTAGATTAAAATTCCAGTTTTCATTATTTATTATAAAAAAAAAGATTTCAGTTTTCGTAGTAACTCAAAAAAAAAGTGTTGGCAAAGTGAATTGCGTGAAATATACGGAAGAATTTTACGACAACAAGAAAATGCGTAGAAGTACATGCTTTGTGAAATATTTTCCCATGATTGATCATTAGAATTCAGAGTAATTAATGTCACAGATAG
This sequence comes from Caenorhabditis sp. 38 MB-2015, assembly GCA_900536415.3. NCBI lineage: Eukaryota > Metazoa > Nematoda > Chromadorea > Rhabditida > Rhabditidae > Caenorhabditis > Caenorhabditis quiockensis. The sequence goes on along the minus strand of LR548630.1, from coordinate 53,097 downwards.
TTTGACAACATCATACCGTATCATGCGAAATTCTCACCACTCGCAGTTTTCCTCTCTCATCGAGTGTTTTGAGCATGGGAAGTGTGTTTTTCTTGAAAAACTCCATCCTTGATTTCACATGTTCCGAAGCATCATCTGAATAAAAAACAAACAATATTATATTTGTATTCCAAAAGCCTGCCTGGTCGTTGATTTTCAGTATTTCGTTTTTCAATTACACTGAGACAGAATTGTTCAGTACAATCTATAAGAAGAGCGAGATCGATTCTTTGAAGAGTTTGTTCAATGTCAGTTAATTGATCTGGTGTTTTTGGATATCCTTCAACGACATAGCCCCAAGCACTTCCACGAGATTCAAGCTCTTCATATAAAACAGAACGACACACTTTCTGTAAAAAAAAGAATATTTAGGAAGCCCATATGTGAGCCGAAACTAACAGTAGCAATGCTTTCACCATTTTCCATTTTCTTGCCAACTTTCTCCCATAGTTGATCACTCTTTTCGCTGCTAACTTTTTTCCTCAGAATGTCACCCATTGAAAGCAATGTGAAACCATCATATTTTTGAGCAATTCGTCTTCCAATATCATTTTTTTGGGAACCAGGTGCACCGAGCACAAGTATTACTGGCGCGTTATTGGCAAGATTAATGGGTTGCGGAGCATCTGTTGCCACTACCGTTGTAGGGGTTGGCGTTGTTGTTGTTTGATTTATTTGAGTTTCAGCTGTGTTCTCTACTTCTTGCGATGCTTTTTCTGAATTAGCTGTTCCTGAAAATACATACTTCAGAGTAACTACAAATAAAGTTAAATAATATGTGAAATGCAACCCAGAAAACAGAAAAGAAACAAAAGATTTACAGTGTTGCACATGCACATTTAGAATTTTTCAAAAACAACTTTACTGTGCATTGGGTATTCTGAATATAAAATTTCAGATTTGACAGAAAAGCTAAGGTCTGCATTCTTTTCAAATTTATCAACCTATTCGTTGAAATCCACATGCAAAAAAAATGATTTAGAACAAAAATTTTGTTATAACAAAAAGATTTGGTCATGCTTCCACGAGAAAAGAAAAACACGGTTACTACAACTTTTACCATTTTCTCGTGGTAAGTTCAATTGTGGAACAATAATTTTAGTAGGAGGTGGGTCCGGAGGAGTGATTTCTATCAATCTGGTTATTTGAAATCCAGATTTTCCAAAAATACCTTCAGATGTATTCACACGACTCTCGTCTGGCGTTTGAACTGCTGGTGTTGCCGGAGTTTCATTCCGAACTGATTCTTGTGTTTTGGGCGGTGACTGTGGTTTTTGTTTTGGTGAACGGAGCGTAGATGATTGTTGTTCCTATGAACATCAAACAGTGAAAACATTAAAAAAAAAAAACAAAATGTTATTACCGATTCAACATTTTCAGTTTGCGCAACTTCAGTTTCAATCGCATTGTTTTTGACTTCCGATTCAATTGGTCGAGGTGATGGCTGTTGTGGAGTTTTAGGTTTTTGTATCTGAGCTTGACTACTCGATGGAGTACTATTCAATACAGGAACTCCCGTTTCCAGAGCTTTCAAGACTAATGCTTTCATTTTTTCATAAATTGTATTATCATCCTTTTCTCCAGGTATCTAGAAACACTATTTCAAGAATCTTTATGTATTCATCCAAACTCACCAGATGCAATAACTTTTGATCATCGAAATATTTTGCAGATGGCAAAGTTTTTTGTTTGAACTCTTTGATTTTTTGATCAATAATCTCCATTCCTAAGCCTCTTCTTTCCATGTGATCTCTCAAAGTTCTTTCATCATAGTCCAATATCAAAGCCATGTTCACTGATTTGACCTGTCTCTCAAAATCTTCAACCTGACGAGCTTCTCTGGGATAACCTTCTAAGAAAAATCCTTGTGCTGCTGCGTGTCGCCCCATTTCAGCCTGTATTTCAAAAATGAAATTAGAATTCTTGTCAGAATTTTTTTAACCTTCAATAACATTAATGCCAGTTGATTTGGTATTAATTCACCCCTCACGTAATGCTCATTAGCTTCTTTCCATTCCGGATATTTATCTTTATATTTGGCAAGTGCTGTTCTGATGATATCCGGCATGCATATGTGTATTAAACCATTGTCGATCAACGCGTTAGCAACTCGAGCAGCATGTCTTGTTTTACCACCACCAGGTCCACCTAGAGATAATACGATTTGATTGACGGAGAACAGAAAAAAACTTGGACAAGGGATTTTATCTTGAAAAAACCATCAGTGTTACAAAAATGAACCGAAAACAATTTCCTCTGTTTTCCGCAACAAAAGATATGAGGCTGTTTTTGTGATACGTTTCTAAATTGTGTCATTTATTCATAAAAATATTTCCCCCCAGGAAGATGAACCAAAATCATTAAGAAAAAGCTAAAATGTTTTTCGAACTTTGTTCCCGACTCACCCATAAACAAAATAACAGGAACATCAGGTATTTTAGCAACTTCTGCAGCTCTTGTCACAGACGCAACTCTTTGAGCAACCATTTCTTCGTGTGACTCAATCGATGGAACACGTGGCTCCGGACTTCGATGTTCTACAGTGTTTGTTCTAGACGGTTCCCGTGATAATTCTGCTTCGTCGATCGTATGATGATCTCTTTAAAAAAACAGTTTTTTGAAGAAAAAAAAAAATTAACACATACATTGAGTCAAGTGCATTTGTTGTAATTCGAGCTTTAGGTGGTTTACCGGACGATGAAAATGACGATTGAAGAAGTGTTGTTTTGGGATAATCACGAGAAGAGCGAGAAACTGAAAAATATACGAAATTTTTTCAATGATTGCCGATGATTTAAAAAATGACAGATTAAATGTATAGCAAGGAACATTATTTATATAACCAAAAACTAAGACAATGCCCATAAATACATTGTGTAAATCGGTGAGCATAAAAAAGAGCTCTTTCTTTTTTCCAAAAACCTATATCGACATAATAATTGCTCACCTCAGTGCTCACCTTTTTTCTTTTTATTCTTTCTTATTTTTGACGTTATTCAAAATTCTTTTTCTTTATTTTTTTTTTTTTTTTTGAAAGAAAACAACAATCAAACATAAACTGTACCTGCTTTGTTTGCAATAAACATATCCCATGTCATTGTTATATCTGGGTTCTCCCGAACTCTTGCTAATGACTCTTCAAGAAATGCTATCGGATCAGCAGGGCGATTATAGATCAATCCAGTCATGAGACCCTGAAATAATTAAAATTTATATGGCTAATTGTTTTTTCTCCCATTTTTCATAGCGGAAATACGCACTTTACATTTTATTGAACCATAACCTTTGCACTCTGCCTCTCTGGATAAAATTTATAGGCGCTAATTATGTTGGCAAAGAATATTTTCTGGGAGCCAGATGGGGGATTTTCTTTTTATTTATTTTTTCGAGCCAAAGTTTCAATGCTGATAAAAAGTCAAATAAAACAAGAAAGGAGAAGAATGAGAAACCCAATGATGATGAATTATCTGTTTCTGAAAGCTGTTTTATATACAGAAAAAATCTATAATCAAACTTCATACACTTTGAAATCGAAAATTCAAACATCGTTCATAGAGATTAAAATATATACATAACAAATTATCCACATTTCGTAGGATAGGATTTAGAAAAAAAAGAGTTTCGAAATATCTTTTTTCAACAAAAAATTATGAATTGAAAAACCTGAGTTATTTGTGAAATTACTTTATATATGTCACTAAAATCACTCATTGGTAATTCATGTTGTTAAGAATTCGAAAATATTGAGGATCTGGTTGAGTTACTTGTGCACAACAAATTTTTGTAAAAACTAGAAAAGTTTACATTTCAGAGGTCGATTCCAAAACTGTCGAAAACAATTTTGAATAATTTGTTTCTAAGAAGTGTTGTCGATTCAAGTAAATATAATCTTCAAACTGATTTCTTTTCACTTTATTGGAGGCGATTTTCCCTTCTTAAAACTTTCAACGGAAAAATTTATTCATGCATGTTTTTATGAAACAGAGTAGATTTTTTGAGAACACTTTTTCAACTATCGTTATTCCAACATTATTTGGAAATGTTTTTTTTTGTTTCAGAAAAAACTCAAATTGTCCGACATTATTTTGACAAAATTAGATGTTCGAAGAACGAAAAACAATAAAATATTTGGCCACACTCACCTCAAATAATTGTGGGATTCGATGATCTTGCAGCCAGTATTTAGCATCAGGTCCGCTCATTTCAAAAGCAAAATATCAAATGAAAATTGTTTTGTTTTATGAATGAATTGAAAAAATTGTATGAATCTGGAAAATGTATCAAGTTTAAGAAAACGGGTGATCAGACAAAAAATAGCAGAAAATAAGATAACGACGGATTATGTTGCCTAAGCAACCGATGGCTGCTTTACATATGTGTATGCATGTATTTCTCTCATTTTATTGTTCAACTCAAGAAATGTGCGAGTTATCGGATAATCTTGTGCCTATTCAAACCCACGTATGACTACAATCACAACACAATTTGTAGTAGCTATACGATTTTTATGAAAAATGGATAAAAAACACTGCTTCAAAATTGGTAAGCATCAATAACGAACAGAAAATGTTCAGAAGAGTTGACACATTTTCGAAAACCACCGGATATTCGATTTTCCGGTATTCTGCTCTTTTGACTACACATCCGTACACTATTTCAAACGGTGCACTTTTTGATTTATTGGGTTTTTGAATGTTCCAGTGTGGTTGAATGAAAAAAATAAACAAGAAAAAAATTCTCGACAAATTGGAGGAAGACAGGAAATTAATATCTCATTAATCATCGATGTCATGAAAATGTTGATATTGAGAGGAGAGGAGTATTTTGAGGCTTCGCATGTGTTTTGGAATCTGTGAGTGGAGCACAGCTTTTAATTATGATTGAAATATATATGAACAAATAAAATTTCAATGAATAAAAATTTTTTCGAGGGTTTCATGAAAGTTATTTCTCAAATAATATTTTCTGTGTTACCTTCAGAGTAACATGAACTTACTGTTTTAATGTTACACTAAACTTAAAACATTTTTTTAAAATTTTATTGAAAATGTACTTGGCATTCATGAAAAAAATTAACATTAAAAGTTATTAAACTCACTGTTTATTGAACAGGTAAATTAGAATTTCATTTGAATATGAAAAACTTGTCATGACTTTACCGGAGTAGAACCCTAACTTTTATTTACTTCAATAATTTTTATTTTGCCCTCCACATGTTGAATTCAACTTCATACAATTTTTGTTCTGGAAAATTCACATTTTTTCACGTTTCCAGCCAAAAGCTCTTTTAATCTCCTAATAATTGATTTTTCTCGAAGACATCAAAAGTTCACTCGGACTTATGCAAAATGAGAAAAATAACCATGTTCTCGAAAAATTCAAAGATCTCGAAACAACCGTTTTCCAGTCATCATGCTTGATTGACTCCTTTCCGTTCTCAACTTGATGTAGAAAAGTACTCAAAAAGCGATTGTAACCAAAGTTTTTAAAACCAAACTAAAGTTTTTTCAAACAATTGGAAATTTCATTTACCTAAAGTTTTTTTTGCATTGACCAACTGAGAACTTTTTAACGAGTTTAGCTGTTTTTATGGTATTTTTTAAATCAAAACTATCCCAACCAACTGTCCTCAAACCCCGACATTCTTTAAGATTCTCGAATCTTGTTGGTGCTTCAATGTTTTTAAGAACATAAGAATGATTAATGACGACTCCATTTCCCACCAATCTCCTCTTTCCTCAATTAAACGAAGCCAACATTTTTTTTGAATATATTACAAGGTTTATTTCAAATAGATTTTTTGTATAATCAGAATAGTACCAATAATGACGCCGATGGGGGAAAAATTAGAGACATTTACAAAAAATAGGATAGCAGAAGACGGGAATTTAGGGTATATCACCAGAGAAAGGACAGAACACAACACAACATCGATTTAGGAAATTGGTTTGGCTTCTTCGGCGACTGGAGTTGCAACAGTGCTATTACCACGAGCAGCACCAGCGAGATGATCAATTGATGTTGAAGCAGCCATCTTAGCCTGGAAAATCAATATTATTATTCTGCATCGAAATCAATTCAAACATACCGAGTTGTAAGCAGTTCCCAATTTTGATTCAAATGATTTGAAAAGTGACGAATTTCTCATGTCAGCCCATTTTTCTTTGACTGTATCAGATGTAGCAGCGGCAACTTCCGCAGTTTTTTGGAAGCTGAAAAATGTACTTTTTTGTTTTCTTTTCTGAATGGAGAAGAAGGAAATTCTCAAGTTAATGGGATATTTTCGACTATCAAACATTTGAAGAGAAAAAAGTCAGAATTTTTTCTCTCTAAATTGAATATTCTGACAAACTCCCCAAGGGAATTCCAATAACTGAAGGCAGCTTTTCCTATTGGCTTAATCTTGCAAAAAAATTGTTATTGGTTGAAATCTTGGCATTCCCTCGATATACAATTTTTAGTTTTTTAGAATCGATAAAATCTTTTCTTATCTTGATGAAGCATCAATCCACGTTTACAAACGAACATGATATTATTTAAAATATTGCGAAATTTTTTCTGATAATTTTTTGATGATTCTTTGAAAAAAAACTCACGCTTCAGTGTCGGTGACAACTTTGATACTTCTGTTGATGTCTTGTGAGAGCTCTGAGAATGGCGACAATCCCAATTTTCTTTTCAACTCGGCGGCATGCTAAAAAACAACATTTGAATTTGTAAAAATGAGCTATAGGGACCAACCTTTTGTCTTGATGCCAAAACTTGTTTCAATGTCGAAATCTCGTCTTCAGTTTTGATAAGTTCTTCACGAAGAAGTTCTCTCTCGGTGTCGGTCAAAATTTCGCCAGTTTCTGAAAAATTAATATATATTTACTATCTTGCAATAAGAGGTTTTGATTTTTAATTTATTTTTAGAAATCCATTTTACTTTTATTTTGTTGAGTAGAAGTGGTAGACGTGGGTTGTGGTGCTGGTGGTTGGTCAATAACCACCGCATCCTCTTCAGAATCACTTCCTTCAAGCTCTTTCGCGAAATTATCAAGAGTCGCAGCTTGTTGCTCTTTTGGAGATTGCTTCTCGTTGGATTTCTTATTTCCTTTTGCCATTTTCTAGGAAAATCAACAATGAGAAGCTGAATGATGTGAAAAGAAGAAAAATGAGGAATGAGGAAAAACAACTACAATGGGATTAGCTGAAAAGGAACAGTAATAGTAAATGAGGAAAACGTTCCGTTCTAATAATAATAATAAACGATAAGGCAAAATAAGGGAAAAAACGATGAGAGAGAAGAGAGAGAGACAAATATTGCAATGCGACGTGGTGTTTTCCTGTCCTCCAGTCGCTCACACATCAAATAAATCGATCGATCAATATTAAAACTCTATTTTATGCGCGCCTGGTTAAAAAGTAACACCTCCTGTTATTAATTATTATTTTAAAAGTAGATTCTATAGTTTTTTTTTATTTTCAACTCAGGAAATTTTTGGATAATAAGAATTTGTCAGAGAGATTTTTTTCAAAAATCAATCTATCGATGTGAGTCACCAAAAACACATTAAAAATAAAAAATTCTCTAGAAGAATTCAATATATTTTGTCTCAAAAAGATAAAAATTGAAACAAACTCTCAAATTTGATGTTCAATTTGAAAGACTAGGTTGAAAAAATGTTTCTCATTGGCATTCATGATGACACACTCGAAGTATTTTTTGTTCTAATATTTGGCTGAGTCACTCACCTTGTGTTGGTTCATATGCTGCCATGGTGTTTCGAAATCGAGAGAATGTCACTGAAAAAATGAGGAAAAAATATTTGTTTAGTACATGACACGAAAATGGAAGCAAAGTTTATTCAATGAGAGAGAAATGAACTGCGAGCAAAACAAAGTGAACTTATTAAAAAACAGAATGATAACAGAGAAACAAAAAAATGTATATCAAAAAAGGAAAGATGGGAACAATATACACATTTAGAAGGGGTAGATAGAATGAGAAAACAGGATGGAATAGACACACTCAAAAAAATAAGAAAATGACACGAAGAACAACATAGAATCGATAATTTGTGGCTGTGAGTGTTTGACTCCAGAAAATTTTATGATGCCATGACATGGAAAATAACTGGGAATTGAGTGGGGTTGTTATACATTTCCATTTTAGGCGTCGTTTCAAAAGAGGAATTACAACAACAAAACAAGCGCGAGGCAGTAGCGGTCTGGACGACGAACACAATGAATAGAATAAACATGCCCGTCCGTCTGCCGAGTCTCATAAAAATTTCGCTATTTTTCTTTTTCAAGCACTCGCGTTTTCTCGGTTTCAAGAAAAGAAATTTTGAATCAAGGATTCAATCGAAAGAAATATCACAAGATAGAGCAATAATAAAAAAAAATAATGACATGCGCAGAAAGATGGGCAGATGTATGTATTCATATGGCAGATGGAGTATATTCGGAGCTACAATTATTCGTGTGCATATGAATCGTAAAAAAACACTCAGAAAATCGATGGAGATTATTTTTTTGTAAAAATAGCTGAGGTTGATTTATCATAAACAATCATATACTGGATTAAATAACAAAGTTCAGGGCTTCATAAAAATATATGTATCAACAGCTTAGGGATATTAATATTGACAATTTGGCTTTATTTAATAAAGTTATGTTTGGTCTAGTGAAAATAAACGGAATTGTTTTTCTCTGACTAAACAAAATCATTGACTACGCTATAAATATTCAAAAAAATAACAATTTTACTGTTCATAAACAATCAGTACATCAAAAAGGGAAACAATTGGTTTATGTGTACTAAATGAAGTTATTTTGAAACATAATAGAAAAATTGTAATAAAGCCTAACGTTTTGCAAAAGTTATGTTCAATAAACAAAAATGCGCACAACGGAATTGTAAAACGGAAAGATGAGATACACCCCATGACACATAAAACGCGTCAGTGGTTTGCAAAGACGTATTTGTTGTGTGTCCCTGTCACTCTGGAAGATACTACATTCATATTACGACGCAGAGAAAAAGAGAAAATAAATAATGTTGTTTCAAAGTTTGGATCAGCCATGGATTTTCATTAGAAAACAAAATGATGTAAGTCGTCACCGAAATAACTTTGTTCCGGGCGGTATGACTGAATTTAATAGTATAGAAAACAAAATGCGATCACGAACGTTTTGATCTCACGAACCTGTACCTCAATTATGTTATCAAACTGTTTTTTATTTGTTTTTTCATCATTGGGAGATGCCCATACTGAACAAGGAGTGATTATTTAAAAAAATAAATAAAACCGTTCCATATTTTACTTAGAAAAATTAATTCTAAAATGGTAAATAAGAGACGTTTTTTTCGTTTTGTAAAACACGTAGGGAAATGTGAAAATTTTTTTTTAATTAAAACAAAAAAATTAAGAAAAATCGAGTTCTTGTTTCTACATGAGAAAATTACGTTTTGAGCTATAAAAATGATATCCAATTTAATGATTAACTGCAAAAACAAAAACATAGTCGTGTGAAGTTGATTTTTGACTTGAAACTGTTCAACGATCTGTAGCAAAAAACACCCTAAATCAAATTTTTCAAAAGCATGGTCTAAAATACGTTTAAAAAAAGGTGTGAGGATTCGTTCAAAAATAAAAAAAAAATAATAAGGCGTTTTCTATACTTCAAGAAATTTGTCAATTTTCGGTCTCAACACAAAAAAAAAATGTAATCCTCAGAAAACGAAGAAACTAACTTTTTAATTTTTGAAAAATCTTCATAGAAAGCTGAGTCATGGGCATTTGAATTCCTCGAAGGTGAAAATTGTTATTTTGCGGTTTTAACATGTTTCTACACTTATTCAGAGGTGGGAGTGTCGTTACCGTATTTTTTTGTTTACAACGCACTGTCGTAGTTTTGAAGTTTCAACGAGTTATCCCTAAAAACTTCTGAAAAGACTATTGTAATTTGGAATTCTGAAATTCAGCTATTCTGAAATAAATCAAAATTCGATTTTCTTCAATTTGTGGAATTCAAGAAATTCTTGAATGGGAAAAAAAATTCTTTAGTTTATGAAACACCGTATACACTGGAACATTGTCAGGTAACAATATAAAAACCACACACATTTCAAGGTTTATTAGGAACATATACATTTTAAGTACAGTTGAGTTATGATTTCCATGGTCCTCCTCTGTTGATGATCACAGTCTTTTCAATAACAGTTGGTCTTGGTCCTGGACCATATCCATAAGGTCTTGATCCATATCCGCCATATCTGCCGTAACCTCCTCCGTATCCACCACCAAGTCCACCGTAACTTCTTCCGTAGTTATAACCGAATCCTTGAGTGCTGAAATATGTTTATCATTTTTGTGAATTAGTTGATGAAAAAGTTTTGAAAGAGAGTTTCTCCGCTGTGTGTTTTCGAAAAAGTTCTAGTTGTTATTACCTCGCGAGAGCAAAAATAGTAGCCAAAATTGAGAGTAGAAGGTTGAATTGCATATTTGGAGGTCAGCCGACTGTCGAATAACTGGAATTTTTGTCTTTTATACAGTACTCGATCTTATCTTTCAAACCAAATACTAAAAGTGAAGAAAAAAGAGAAACATGTTGAGTGATGTGAAGAAGACACAAAATTGAATGACTTTGGCAAAAATCAGAGATTGTTTGGTTCATAGATAGCATCATGACAATATTTGGATTATTTTCGACAGATAACTTACAGAAAAGTAAACATTGCTTCCTTTTTTTTGAAAAATTTTGCATCTGTTCAGAAGCGGAACTCAATTAAGTAAGATTAAAAATGTCTTGTTCAAACAAAAAAAGTGTGTGATGAATAACATGTTCTATTTCGAGAACGGAAGAATAGCTGGAAACTAATATTTTGATTGAAATCTCAAATAGAAAAAAAAATTCTCGATTTTTCAGAGAATGATCATGCATTTGGTAAAAAGCAATGAGTATGGCACATTTTTTTGGGAGCCGAAATATTTTCACCACAAATCCTCAACTAATTATTTCTACGAGGAAGCGTCCAGCAGAGCTCAGTAATTATTATTATTATTGTCGTGAAAAACGTCAAAATTGTATAGCAATATTCACGTCTAATTTCACAATTATCTGCAAAAGACTATCTAAAAAAAATTGCAACAATTGTGCAAAACCGAACACTTGTGGTGTGACATAGGAAAATCTAACAATATGTTCCAAATTGAATGCATCTAATGAACTAACAAAGGTATTGAAAGATATGCGTTCATTTTCATAACAAAAGGTTTGACGTCTTTTTTCACCAAGAGTTCAATTTTTTTATGTCTCACATGGTTAAACTATAAAGGAAAAAGACATGCCCAATATGAACAAATCTTTTAAGTTCATTTCGAAATCCAGAAAATGTACCTCTAATTTTTTCAAACCACAATTTTATCCAGAAAAAAACTTATCAAATAGTTTTTGTTAGAAAATGTAGTGTTTTTTCATAGTAAAACCTATCAGATTCTTTAAATAATCAAACAATGAAACACTCAATTTTTTTAGCAGCGTAAATTTTCTGAATGAAAATGTGGATTTATGCTTTATCAAATGCAAACGCATGAATGAATAATGTCACAGCTAGATGTTGTTTTCATATTTCTTAAATCTGTAAAATTATTCATGTTGAAAAATGAAAGAAAACACCGAATTGCTTTTGATTTGTGTTGAATTTTCTTGAAAGATTATCAGTTTTTGCGAACACAAAATTTCAAAATAATACCCACTGTCTCTGGGATAATTTATTCAGAATCATATCTTCTTCACTACAAGTTTTATGATTTCTCCTAGGTATACTAAGTATACGAGATCCAGAGTTACCATATTGAACTAGTCAAGGCAGTGTTTGAGTATGTGATATAGAACTCAGTGAATTTGTTGGAATTTGTTTTATGAACAATTTTTGACTTTTCGTAGACCAATGAATACAGCTGAACCCGGTAGAAAATGTTCTGACTTTTTTGTTCTTGTGAAAACCTGTTTTTTCTGTGTGATGTTTTCATAGTATTTCGGATTGTGTCGAAACATATTGGAATTAGGTTATCTAATCAAAATTATATGTTTTTCTGTCGACTTCACTAAGACACAACAAGACAAAGACGTTTTATTGAATAGAGATCATTAAAATATATATGATAATCTAACCGCGGATAACGGTCTCCTTAATGATGGTTGTTGGTCCACGTCCGAAACCTCCTGGTCCTCCGAATTGGTTTCCTCCGAAACCTGGTCCTCGGTTGAATCCTCCTGGTCCACCGAAGTTGTTTCCTCCAAAGCCTGGTCCACGGTTGAATCCTCCATTGTTGAAACCTCCTGGTCCATTGTTAAATCCTACTGGTCCGTTGTTGAAACCACCACCTCCGAATCCTGGTCCTCCATTTTGAATGATTGTAGTCTTCTCAATCACTCTTGGAGGTTGAGCGCTGCAAAACATACACTCAACATATATTTAAAAAAAAATTGAATTCAACTCACAGAGCAACAACAGCGAGGACAGCAAGAAAGACAAAAGAATAGAAGTTCATATTGATATAGTCAATGGACCTTGTGAGAACAAAAACTTTTCATGTTTATATACCCATTGATAATTATCATTCGATAAAAATTTTGTGGGAGGAGACAATATCTTAATCGTGTTTCTTTGTCAAATATGATGTCCATCTTGAAAGTTGCCATTTGTTGTAATTTTACTTTTTAAACAAAAGCAAAGTATAGAAGTCACTTTTTTTCGCAAGTGTTCGCAACAAAGTTTTTTTAAAAACTGAACTTTTTAAACTTATTTTCGGAAAAGGTTTTCATTTCCTCGATTTTTTTCACTTTGAATTGGTGAGCGTGGAATGAGCACATAAGTACTGATGAATAATGTCATGAACAATCTAGAAAACTTTTCAATTTTTTACGAGACCGACCCACGAAAATGAGCTTGAAAAAAATATTAAGTGGCTACTTTTAACGGCCTTACGTATAACGGCTGTATTTTTTAATATAAATCCGCTAAAGTCTGGAACATCTGTCCCACTTAACCACCTGGGTTACGTCATAAATAGCATCCGAAGTCTTTGTTGATGCTTTACAGCTGAAGGGTATGAATCACAAATCCACATCTTGTTTCAGTTGAAAGTTTCTAAAAACATGTTTGTTGTCAAAACTTGAAAGTATTCTGTTAAAAATCATTCAGCGACAATTTTTTTTCGATTTGTTGCTTTTTCGTTGATCATGATTAGATCGAAACAAAGCTTGTCGCCAAATAACATAATTTTTATTCTGTTTTCATCATTTCTAATTATGATAAAATGCATAATATCAGAAAAAATAACACAAAATAAAACTTGTTTATATATGATCTCGTATATTTAATTGAACCTGCTTCTAAGTTTCATTTTGCATATCTAATATTAAAATCAAAATACAAAAAGTTATATGAAGTTTGTAATATCTATTTAACTTCTAACAATTTATCATTTTATCGGAGAAAGAATATTCATGTCTGACAGCATTACTTTTCTTTTTACTATTTTTATGAAAATGAAAAAAAGTGTTTCACGACAAACAGATCAGACCTCGAAAAAAAGTTCTTTGCAGTTGTGAATCATTTTACAAAAATTTTGAAACAACATTTTTTCATGTTTTTTTCTATATAATTCCACGTATACACACACTCTCCACATCTTCAAAAACTTTTTTGGAAGTTTTTTATCTGTTCGTTTCATCATGTCTCTTCTTATTTAGTTCATTTTCAGTACAATATGATAGTGTAGAAACTTTCAAGACGGACTTGTTCACAGTCTGGTGATTTTTGAATTACCAACCGGTGTTGATAAGAAATTTTTAGAATACACTTTCTTCGTGATGGTTTTGATGATTTATACAAACGACAGAAAGATGATATAACTTTCGGACCTTATCAGTTATAAAAACAAAAGAAATTCACTTGGGTCAAACAACATACACAATAGCACTTCGAAGACGCACTATCAATCATTGATAGTTATCGCAACCTTGGTTTTATCGGAGTTCATCAATATACAGTATAATATATCGTTTTGATAAAGATGTTTGCATTCTGTATCACCGATCTATGATCATTCAGATTTACATAAAAAGATCAATGGGTATAATTCGAAAAATGTTTATTGTGGATTGTCAAAAATAGAAAAAAATTACAAATTATTAATGTAGAGAGTTAACCTCTGATGACAGTCTCCTTGATGACAGTGGTTTGTCCTCCTGGTCCGAATCTTCCTGGTCCTCCGAAGTTTCCACCTGGTCCTCCAAAGTTTCCACCACGGTTGAATCCTCCATTGTTAAAACCTCCTGGTCCATTGTTGAACCCTCCTGGTCTTCCGAATCCACCTCCACCGTTGCGGATGATTGTGGTTTGCTCGACAACTCTTCCTTGTGGACGAGCACTGAAATTGAAAAATAGACACTCAAAAACGTAAATTAGTTAAACTTACAGGGCAATAACAGCGATCAATGCAAGGATGGCAATAGTAAGACAGTTCATTTCTAGCGAGATGTGGTCAAACTGAGAAAGTGGCTGCCTTTTAAACTAAGATCTTTATCAATTTTTTGTGATGTTTTGAAAGAGGCGTGATTGACATGATTTTTTGATATTAGTAAATACGAAAGCGTTTTTTTCGATCTTTGAAAACTTTTGAAGTTTGTCTAAGAATAGATTAGTCATGATAGAGATCATGATCACAATGATGTCAGTTTCAGAGTATTTGGACGAATTCTGATTTATTATTACACTTATGTTAGAAACAAAAAATAATTCGTTGAACACAATGTATCACACTTATCAGAAACATCATTGCTTTCTGAATAACGATTCATCTGTCTTTCAAGTATAGTTTTTCAGAATATTTTGTAAAGTTATTATGATTGATTGTTATATTTCACAACTTCTATTTTTGAAAAACAAGGAGTATTTCTTATCTGCAGAATATGTGGGATTTTCTGATCAAAAAAACATTGCACGAAATCTTGATCTTGAAAGAACACATTTTCGAAAAATATTTATTTTCAGATTATTTTTGTTAGTCAATTGATGTGTCTCAAACAGTTCAAATTTTGTATATGATTTACAAAAGCTAGTCAAAAAGTGAGTAACACTAAATGAATTATTGAAAACTATTCATAGTTAACCAAAAATTTTCAGGAAAAAAAACAAAACAAAAACTTGAAAAATGTTGTAAACTAATTTTTCGAGTTTTGACAAATCGAACATTTCTGAAAAATTGGGAACAATCGTGGCGAAAATAAATGAACAAAAATCATTGGTTTTCATATTTTTATGTGTTTTTAAAATTCCATGAATAACCCGAAAAAACAAATGTGTTCAGAAGAAAAAATCCATTCATTTTGTTATTCAATTTCTGTTTTTCATTGAGTTCAAGTTCGAGTTATGATGTATGAAAACTACAATTTAACTACATTTTTTGTACCGAAATCGATGTGTTTTTTGATTCCTATCATTTTCTGACCTTCACTGTCCCTTAACCGTATTTTTCATGAAAGATACGTTTTTTCTCTCGTTTTTTATTGAAAGCACTGATCTTTCGACCGAACAAAGAATATACTAAAAATACGTAACCAAAACATTAATAATTGATCCCTTTGAAAGTTCAGATGTTTGTCGAAGTGAGGATATCCCTGGTTATTTTTTGTTTGTCGAAGTGAGGATATCCCTGGTTATTTTTTATGAATTTCGCGCGGGTGGTTGGCATATTGTTCTGAAAAACAATTTAAATTTTGCATTGTAATGATTCTCATAGGACTTCTGTCTGTGATACCATACAAAGATTAGACTGTTCTATGAGGGTGGACAGAGTGTTAGGATGAACTTTGAAAGAGTTCAAACTTAACATGAGTGAATGTGAAAACCAAAAACGAGAGAACACTGATATTAGGTACTGAAAGGAATACAACATTGCCTATTGAATCATTCATGATTTTGACCTTTCCAACGACTCTTTTCAACACGTTGGAAAAAAAATTTGCTTAGTCAGTTTCATGCTTCCAGATTTTTCCATCGTTCCCTATTTTTTCTAATTTTTCATACGGCTCTATCATTTCACTTTCCAATATGAACATCCGTAAATGTATAGAAGATTAATGCGTTTTCATTAGGTTCATCGTGTACCGATTTTGCCTGCCTTCTATCGCCTTTCGAACATTCCATGTCGTTTGATAACCCCATGAATGACTAAAAATGATCACTTTCAAAATTACATTACATCAGAAAAATACGGAAATGTTGAATCGAAACATTTTCGAGGTGGGATCCACTGATTGACTAATTACAGTATTCAAGTGTTAATGTTTCGTGGCTTCGTAGATTTTCTTCATCAAAACAAAGCGGAAACATTTCTATTCCAAAAAAAAAATTTCTGAAACTTCACGAAGACTTGGCAAAAAAATTAAATTCTACTTGGGTTTTCGTGTGTATATTTTTTTACTTGCGTGTCCAACCACTTAAAAAAAACAAAGAAGTCAGAGATTCCCACATTAATGAAAATTTAAGACTACATTTCAAGTATGAATCGTTGTGTTTTTTCTTCTTTTCAATATTTTTTCCAAAACTGCTTTGAAGTTTCATCTTCTTAAACATAAAACTGTAGAATCAAATTGGTACAGATCTTTTGGTCATTGATACGTTTTTTCTCGCGCAATAAAATGGAATAGAAGAGAAATAAAAATGAAACAATAAACATTCGATTGATAACATCCAAACAGCTTCAGGAACAATGCGTCGAACTTGAGAATTTCAAGTAACTTATGTATGTACATATCACTAGACAAAGAGTTGAATAACATTCGCGAGAAAAAAAACTTGTTGTTTTTTTTTCTATTTTTGCTCAGATGTGCCCCCTATCTTCCAGTTTTCCGCCACCAAATGGCTGAAAAATATGAACATCTCATTTAATTCAATATTCAGAAAAAAGTTATTATACTGTTCACTCTATTTTTACTATGTAATAGTGCTGTTTTTCTTTTTTTTTTCCCTCTCATATCCACTAAAATGAATTGAAATGCACTTCTGATGCATGAACATATATTCTCAATCGTCCTTTTTGAGTAAACATATTTGCTATATCATTGAATAGGATACATTTTTCTGATAAGTAGGTCAAATGAAGCGTTTGACCTAAATAAATACAGAAGGAAGTAAAATTTCAATCATAGATAACAACGTTCTGTGATCAGTGATTGCCAAGAGGGGCAGAAGAGTCAGAAATAACTTTTTGTTTTTATATGTCAAAAAATTGAACGGATAAGATTTGAACATTGGAGTGGTATAAGCAAAAACAGAGTTTCCAGATACTGTAGTTACTTCTTGTTAATCTACAAATGAAAAACATCCAATAATTGTAGAAAGTTCTTTTTTTAAATCACATTCTTAGTTTCGGCGAAAAAACTTGTTTTGGAAAAAAATACAAGTCCAAAGAATTGAACTTTTTGATATGATCAGAAAATTTTCATTCCGAAAACAAATTGGATATGTTGAATTAGGAATATAAAGCTACATCATTACATAAAACGAAAACCATAAAAATAAAGAAAAAAGGTTTCGATGAGCCTAAATTTTCCGGATATTTGAAAACGTTTCTCGTTCATTTTTCTGTCGGGAGCAATTTTCGAATTTGTAATTGAAGGAAGTCTTACGGTAGAAATGTGAGTTCTAATAATTTCACAAAAAGACAGCAGTTTTTTTCGAATACTAAAACTTTAATGTATTCTTGTGATTTACTCTCTGACATTTATAAAAAACATAAACAATACCAATAAATGTTTCGAAAATATGTTTTTTTTTCCGAAGAAATGACCATAAACCCCTTCGAAACCATCTTGGAAACCGAGTTTCCTTGACTTTTCAGATTTTTTTCAGTTTTCTTTTTTTCCAGAGAACCATAGTCAGCTATTTATCAAATATAAAATAATATGTTTTCACCAGCCTGTGTATGTTATGATTATAAGGTTGAAAACAAAAACACCTGAAAAAATACAAGCACTATTTTTGCACCTTTTTTTCGCATCTGCGCCTTCTCTGAATAATTAATTTTTTTTTTCATTTCATTAAAATCTACAGGTAAATAATGGAAAACAAAACTACGGAACTTTCTATTTTTTAAAACTCGACTGTTCGAGAAAAATTCAGTTTTTTTTTTTGGAAAAAACCAAGCCACACAAAGTTCACTACGATTTAGTCAAAACTCGTGAAGTTGGAAAAAATCCTAATTCAATGCTCTTGGATAAATATACTTCCATATATTTCAACAAAAAAAATAAAGAATCCAGATATACCGAAAAGTTTGGTTGAATTTTATTTTCGCCTTGAAAAACAACTACTATGCTGGAAAAAAAATCTAAAATTCAACAAAACTTTGTATGTCTGCTATTGGATCTGTTAATTTTAAATCTTCAAAATTTATGAGATTAAAAAAACTGGAAAAATGTGGGTGCTTCATTCACTCTGAATTAAAACGTCATTTTATTCTCTAATCTTTTTTTGTTATTATCAAAAAAAAGTGGCAGTTGCTCAATTTTTTAACTATATTGTTGTTGTCTTCTAAAATTTTAAAATAACATCGTTTTTTTTCAGTTTGTTTTTCTGTATGAGCTCAATAATCTTTTTTATCATCAGTATCTTCTTATCTAACAAATAGATAAACGAGTTGTGATCTACTCATTAAAATAATGTAGGGGCGAAGCGAAAGATGAAATGAAGCAGATCACACACAAAAAACAAATAGAGAGCAAGTATGGGAAGCTCAAGTGCATCTCGATATTCGCAATCTTCTGGTATCAAGTGTGGCTCTCATTTCAATTTTGTTTCGTTTTTTCCAGACATTTTCAGTAAACTGATCCATGATAACACTCCATGTTTTGTTTTGTCGTAGATTTTAAATTTGTTTTTTCCTCGAGTTCCGATTACTCTTTGATGTTTCGATTACTCCTCGTTTTCTATAATTTATTGAGATGTACTTCTGAAAATTATAGAAAAACACGTTATTTGCTAAAAATAGCTGATTCAAGATAGCTGATACATTTTTCGACTTTTTCTGTTTTATGAGAATATTGACTCACTTGTTTATTAAAATTCAAACTTTGTCTTATTAGATTTTCAATTGCTTCTTAGTAGGAAATCAGCAGTTCCGCCGTTTTTTTTGTTGAAATATTAGTTTGTTGCAGAAAACAAAAAACAAAAATGGGATTGTTTCCAAATGAAAGAGCTCCCTCCGAAACGATGAAATTTTTGAAAAAATTTGTTCTGAGATGCGCTATATTCGAGAAAGTTTCGTTATAAGTTTTTCAATGTGTTCCTTTTCTTAATAGGTAACAAATTTTAAAATCCTTTGTGAGGTTTCCTTAGGTTTTTATAGTCCACTTTCAATATTTTCGGTCAACATAAACTTAATATGGACCTCAAAATGTGAACACCCACACTTTCTTCATTCGGTATGTGCCAATATAACTTAATCATTGAGATTTCATCACATGTCCATTCGATAAACAAGAATCTAATATGTGATTCTGAAGTACTTTCAAGAACAGAAAACAAACACATTTCTTCCACATCTCATACTCATAATGTCTGATTCAATTTCGTATTTCAGAAATATCTAATTGTTTTCAAATAACCTGACCAAGCTCCACAGATTTTCTGAATTTTGGTTCCTTTTTGTGTTTTTGTGCAAATAAATTCCACTTTAAATTTGGAGGGAGGGTCGAAAAATTGGATGGTTTCTGGAATGTGAAACCAAATCGGATATGCCTAATGAAAACATGTTGTTAGCGGAATTACGAATAAAGAGCAAAAACTGATATTTGGTAAAATCTGCATTCTGTTAACATAAAATAAATGTTTTTCTTAGATGTAGATTTCCATTATGCAACATGTATTGTACATACGTTTTTTGTTTGAAAAATGTGTCAAGTTGATCTGTTTAAGCCTCACTAAATTCATTGTCCACGAAAACAAATGCCCTTTTTTCGGTCAAATTTGTCGTTTTTTTCCTCGCGCCCATACCAATGAAATGAAAATACATTCAATAAACTTCTTTTTCGTTTAAACGTATAAAAAAAGTTTTCTTTTGCACAAAATATGCATTCTCTTGACCTTCTATATTTAGGTTATATTTTTTGTAAAATTATTGTTTTTTTTCTACATTTTTGAGTGCTGGAAAGCGAAAAGTATTTTTGATAACTTTTACACATAATATTTTCTATTTTCGAGTAATTTTCGAGAGAATTGATGACTTATAATTTTGAAAAACACTCAAAATTACTGTGACGTTATTGATACTTCTATTGTTTATCAACAGATGCGTCAAATTGGCACTTGAAAAAAATAAAGAAAAGAAACTGGCTTTCGGAGTTTTCGAAGATATTATGAAAGTTTTTTTTATAGACGCATGTTTTTTGGGCATTTTGAAAAGAGTTTTAAAATCCATTCATTCATGACAGCATGTTTTTCTGAATTTTTTCGAACAATTTCTATTATTTTCGAGAACTAGTATAAAATATTTTGTCACTTTTTTGTATTTATAATCTTCAAAAACGTATTTGTTCAACGCTACCATAACTCTACAATTTTTTGTTGTTTCATCATTATTCACAGTCTAAAAATGTCAAATCGTTTGCATGATTATTCTATTTTTTTTTTGAGAATGTGAAACCCAGGAAAGGTCTTAGATTAATGTATCATTTGTGAACTGTACTCTTCAAAAATGAAATGATGTTTTTTTTAATATGCTGAAATTCAGAACTGAACATCTTCAGTAGGGTTTTGAAACGGACAAACGAGTGGCTCACTATCCGTTAAGGTAGCTTGAGTGACTTTTTTTGACCGATTATATACAAAAAATTTCAGAAAAATCACCTCAAAAACACCATCGAAACAATTGAAACTTCTTTTCTGTTTTTCTGAGTTGCATACGTGTTTCTTAATTATTCGTTAGTTCCAAATTCTGCTGGAAATCAAAATTATCTTTGGTTGTTTTTGTTTTTGGCAACAAAATAATTATGATTTTTTGTCTCAAAAACTAATCACATATCTCGGGTTGAACCAAACACCCTATTCAGTTGCTCCGTTTTGAGAAAACACAAAAATCCAGTAATCCTGTCTCGTCTTTGTAATTTGCATTCTTGACACTGACTCAATAACATTATATTCACATTTTTCCTTTTTTATTTTCTCCTGAACACACTTTTTCTTAACCCATCATAATTTTGTTAATTTTCCCTCGTTTTTTTTTGGTATAAAAACTATATTATGTTATATACAGAAGTAAGTAATATCATTCTACTTCCATTTTTGAGGTTGTTTTCCATTTTCATTTTACTCTTCAAATGAGCCAAACATTGATGTAAGTACATTTGTAATGGAAATAATGAGATGACAGAAGATGGGTAGCAAAAATTGAAAGAAAAAATAACGTCATTGAAGATGTGCAAAAATGCTTTTTGGGTAGATTAGATTTATGTGTTAAATGTAATGATATGGTACATATAATCCATTTTTTATGATGAAAATGGGGTATACTGTAGAATAATGGGATATGAAAATAAATTGAATTTTTCGCCATAAAAGTGACGATTTCAAAAATGTAGGAATGTATAATTATAATTCCAGGAAATAATACCACCCTTGATTTGAAAAATATGTCCTCCTACTGTGTACGAATCTCGACGAAGATTTTCTGTTTATGAAAAATGGGTATAGTGCAGAATATATGGGATATGAAAATAAATTGAATTTTTCGCCATAAGATTGATGATTTCAAACCGAAGGAATGAATAATTATAATTCCAAGAAATAATACCACCCGTGATTGAAAAATGGTTTTATACCGTATACCAATCTTTGCACGGAAAATTCAAAAGTATCGATACCTTCTTGTACTACAAATGTGGCTCTAGAGTTTTGAAAATTCATCTCCCATAAGCCCTAAAAACTGTGTTTTCAACTAAATTCACCAGGAAATGTTAATATGTTAACAAAGATGTATTTTTGGACATCATTTCTGTTTTTTCCAAAACTGATTTCAAACTCCAATGATAAAAAATGCCAGTATACCATCGAATATAGGTAAAATTAGAAATACCAATGAAGAGTGTACTGATGTTTTCAATGTAAACAATTCTAATATATTGAATACATGGAGAAAATTTACAGTAAATGCCTGATATGCGTACTAATTGCGCTTTGTTTAAAAGAACATTAAAAAAAATATCTATCTCGTCAATGGTTCACTTTTTACGTATCACTCTATTTTGAGAAAATTCGCACATCCGACCGGAAGCGAGGGCGTCAAGAATGCCTTTCGAATCAAACTAAGTTTATATGAACTTGCAATCACATTATAGTTATCAGTAGTAGTCCTTCTCTACTGTACTTCACTTTGCCTTTTTGGATAAGTCAGAATCTATTTAATATTTGTAATCCATAGTGTTACTTTTGTTGATTTTTCTGCTCCTACGATATTTGAAACTGATTTTGATATGTAACAATCAAAATAACGATTTCATTCTGCTATTTTTTGTCGCACCAGGAAAAAATTTGGAGAAAAGAGATGTATGAACATTTCTAAGAATTACAAAGTTATTCATAAATTCGAGAAAACTTGGAATTTATAGTCTTGGTTTTCGCATTCAATTCAGATAGTTAAAAATGATTTTCCGTTTATATTTTTTTATCAAAAAAAAGAAAAAACGTGTTACACAGAAAAGAAAATCACACAATACAAATAACCTAAAACACTCTCAATAACGATGTTATGTTATTATCCGTAAAAAATGTTCCATTTCATTCTATAAATGTTAAATAAACCGTTAGATATTTTTATCTGCTCGATTTTCAAAACAATTTTTTATCACTACACGTTTTTACAAAACATGTTGTTATAGAAAAAAGGTCTCTAGCTCTTCTCTATTTTTTTGTAAACATTATCCTTTTAGTTGTTTATGTTCACTAATTCTCATGTGAAATTTTTCTTTTTCCTTCATCCTTAGGATATCATTTCATTTTATTCACACAGATTTTTCAACCAAATCTTAATCTTTGATTATATGTGGAATATTTTTTTCAATTGTAGTAATACTTTGAAGAAAAAAGGTGGACCAAACATTTTTGTATTGGTCGCATGTTCTATAGCGTTTCAGTTATCAAATAATCCTAGTTTGGCTTTAGTTCAAAAAACTACTCCTCTCAGCTCTGATAATAGGTTATCTATAAATACAGAACAGTAGAAAACTACATTTAAAAAACAATTTTATGAATAATATCCTACTACTCACTAAAAAACACAACCGATAGTACATGTCACTGGATATAACTGAACATCTTGAGCAACAAAATGGATTGTTTGCAAACTTAATTATAAATATCCATTTGCTTAGTCATTCTTCTTAAACTATCGGTATGGTTCTGTCGGTTTTATTTTTTTATTTTATGAAAGACTCAGATTGACCTATGATTTTGTTTGACCATACTGTTTTGCTCAGATTCACTCGTTCCATGAAATATGATTTTCAGACCCAAAAACCGATACTTTTTGCGCAATAGATGAGCACATTAATTCTCTAGAAAGTTATTTAGTCGGCATAATCATTCATTGTCTGCTATTATTTCCTTCTTGAGCTTAATCTATGAAAATAGCTAAATCTTCCAAGTTTTTGGAATTACAGATCAGTGCTCAAAGTAATGAAGAGATTAATTTGTCATAGAAGAAGCAGTACATTTTTTCATTTTATTACATTATTAATAAATACATTTGTTGTTATTAATTTCTGCAAGTTTTTTTTTCTTAAACTGTTTTGGACTACATATATCTGACATAAGAAAAATTTGGTTTCACTAAAACGTCAATAAGTTGAAGTAAAATTTTATTTTCAATAATCTAAAATCAAAACTTCGAATTTTTTGATATAGATAACAATGAGGATTAGTGAAGTTCTCAATTTTCATTTCTCTTGAAAAATTTGATTTTTGGTTCAAAACAACAAGTCTTTTTTGGCAACATAAAGTTACACCAACTCAATCAAGAGAATTGGAATTTTAGTTTATTCATTTGTTTGGAAAACAATATAATTGAAAATTTTCAGAAAGTTGTCTATCCTTTTTGTCATTCTCAGCGTTTTCTCCTTTTGTTAAATGAAAGATTTGTACTTTTCCACGTATCTGTTTTCGATTTTGTTTTTGCAACGAATGCTTTTTTTTTTTGAAATCATACATTTATTCATCATTTTTTTCGTGAGAATTTTAAAATAATTTGAATTTCCGCCGGATATGCAAAAACAGTTTGTCAAACCGGAAGTATACCAAAATTATAGCCTTCGGGATAGATATTGTTGTCATCAAGTCATCTGATATTCTGATTATTTTTTGTTTTGTTTGGTTCATGTGAATGATCAACTGATGTTTCCTTTTTTTAATGAAAATTTGAACTTTCCTCTAAAACAAATCAATCTTCAGTTTTTCTATTAATAGAAAAATTTCCATTAAACCCGAATTCATCTTATAGAAATGCGTTACGAAAACCATCCATCTTATGCAAATCTCATTAAACAAAACCTACAGTACTCCTTGAAAAATGTATTTTTGCGATATACCCATTATTTTCCTCGTTTCATGAAATTTTCCAAATAAAACCACGCCCATATCTTGGCCACACCTCCTTTTTCATAAACCTTTCTCAATTCGGTAGTTCGAACATATTCTGCTCATCGCACTTGCCCTTCCAGCTAAGGTACGTGGGGGGCCTCCCCGGGGAAGCAACAAAAATCTTTGATCCAAAGAAAGAGTATGTGTGCTACTCATAGTATGAGCTCCTTTGTGAATAATTCAAAAGTTTTTGTTTAACAAATACAAAGTTTGTCAGATTTTTTTCTTGGTGTTGGAAAATTTTGAATTATTCACAATTCGAAACAGAGAAAGTGTAAAAGATGTTTAGCTATTGTTCTCTTTCGTTCAATGGGTTTTTTTTCAAACATGAACTGTTATTTGAAAACATTTGTGCGCTCTTTAGTTCAGTTTACTCTGGACCCTTGAGTAAACTGCTTCGAGTTGTTCAGTGGTCTCCAAATTTAGTTCCAAATAACAGTTCCTGAGGGGTGAAACCCACAAAAATAAGTTTAAAAACAATACATAGGGTTTAATGAGAAAGTCCATCCGAAATAGTGAACCCCGAAAGGATATTGAACCAGGTGCACGGGGTGAGAGTTCCTTGTAACAACGTACACACATAGGAAATTAGAAATATAAGAAGTGATAAATGTGAGGTTTGACATATAAATATATGAATATTTTCTGATTCTGAAAAGTACAGAGATTACAGTTGTCCTCAATATCGCACTTTTCTGTCACATTTCCTTCAAGGTTTCGCTATTTTGAAAATAATCTTTCATACATTCAAAACTGGCTGAGAATAAAACTGGTATTTCCGCAATCATGTGGTAATACAACATAAGGTCGCTATAAACGGTAATGACATTATTCATATTTTTCCAAACAAAAATGTATATACATTGAAAATTCTTATTCTCAAAACTATCTAAAAGAATCGCAAAATAACACATTTTAATTACTTCTCATTAAAATGTTGAAAAGGAAGTTTGAAGTTGTTTTTCCAAACAAGTTGTTAGACTTAGAACTCTTGGAATACGTATTTTTTCTCATGTTTGCCAAAATAAAGTTCATTCCTCTATGCGACCTTGTTTTGTAAGATCTCTGAAAAAGTTAAAGATAGGAAGATCAATTGTCTGCTCGAGGCGGATCCTGTCTAATTGCCCAATCTGTCTCACTCCGCCCATTTGTAAGTGCGGTAAAAAGTGGGCGGTAGGAGGCTACACATTTCATAAATTTTCCAATGAACGCAGTTTTGTGAAATTCTATTAGACATTGCGTTGAAATATTGCGTCAACCTCATGTTTCTCGCAAAAAGTGTAGGTGTCGGGGATATCAAGTCGAGTGTTTCACATGTCGTGAATAAAAAAAACATTTGTAGTGGCAGAGAAACATGTCCTTTTATATCGCCGAGGAAAAAATGCAGTGGTTTTTCAAAATCTGCATTGAACGTTGTTTTTTGCAAAAAATCTGACAGCGACTACCTAAAACAGTCACAATTTTGTGCCCAAGAATGAAATATATATGGTGGTTGCTCTTGCAAAGCAAAATCCTGTGAATCATGTTATTATTGTTTTCTAGCATTTTTTTTTTGTTTTTGAATTAAAAGTTTGTGAGCATGTACATTCCTATGTAATTCTCTGCGTCTTGTACATTTGTTTCTTTCTTTGTGAAGACAATGGATATTTCAACGTAGAACACGTAAGGCCATTTTTCTAGTTTTCTAGTAGTTCCGCATTTTTAGGAAGTGTATTTTGTATTTTCAATACCCAAGAAATTTTGACGAAGGTTAAAAATACAAAGAAAACAAATTCTTCCTTGTTTTAATTTAGGATCATTGAAACGAACGACGAACACATTTGAATTTTATTTCGAGCGAAAGAAAAGAAAAATGAAACCACTTTTGAAGTTGGTTTTTATTCGATGGAAGACCCATTTTTTCCGAGAAGCCTAGTATTATAGACGAAATCGGAAAAATGACCTTTTCCTTTTTCATTTGTTGATGTTTTGAAAAACATTCAAGATAGCAACAAACTCACAACATATTTTTCATTGGGAAAAAATTGAGAGCGAAAAATCACGTATTCATAAACATAAATTAAAATTCTGGAAAATGTTCATTTTCCTTGAATAAGAAACAAGTATATTTATTTTTGAACCACTTTCTCAGTCTCTCGCCTACTTTATCTGATTTTGTCTCTCAATTTTTCCCATAATATTTTTTTGTTTTGATTACCGAACAAATTCCTTATAAGAAAAAATCTGAACTCGATTCGTTTCACTTATTTGCATAATTTCTTTTTTTTTTTAGTTTGTGTTTTTTTCCTCGTTCAAGATACGAGAAAACATATTTATCTCGTATTTTGTGTTGTTTTGTTAAGTCGTTGAAGAAACTTCTCAGGCATACAAAATCCTGCAAGTTTTAGTATATACATAAAAAATTATATTCATTTTTTTGATGAAAGAAAATTTTTTGGATGATTTATTTCGCAGGTTTTTTATTGGAAGATAAAACGGTTTACTGCACATATAGTCTTTGGTTGTTTTTTTTTCTTTCAAATATGTTCGGATATTTTTCCAGTTTTGGAAAATTAATTACGTATAGTGAAGTAATGCTCAAAAATTTTGAAGGATTTTTTGGAAGATACATTTGAATGTCGGCGCAAAAAAATGCGAATAATTCATAAAGTTTTCTATCTTCTATTTTTGAGATTATTTACATAATGTTCAAAGAAAAAACACCAAAAATTGGATTTTACATGCAAAGTATTGAATAGGATAATTCAAAAGTGCAGCACCACGAAAGATACAAACGTTTTGAATGAACCACTTGTTCAAATTGGAAAACAATGATTCACTAAAAAATTGTATTTTTGCAATAAAATTCTATGAAATATTTTATGTTTTTTCATCAAACCCAGACAGAAAATTATAGTTTTCTGAATATCTTCAAAACAAAAAACAAATGTGAATGAAAACTAAGTTGGGAGAAAAAATCAAAGAATTTTCACGTTTTTGGGTTGGATTACAAAATCGACGCCTTCGTCTTTTTTTCTTCTACTTTTCTCTTTTTTCCCTTAGCCATGCATATGTTTACTTTTCGTGGTTCTTTCATACCTTCTAGCCTTCTTTTCATAATTTCATGCTTTTTTTGATCCTTGAAATCCTTATTTCCTCTCCTCACCGAATCAAATTTCAATATTTCATGTGATATAATGTCTAGAAAAACGTGCATTGTGTTTCAGATACCTTTTTATTTGATTAAAAATTTGGAGTCAAGAATAGCAACGAATATATAAAATATTCATACGAAGGATCACAAGCATTTTTTTTTGAGATCATATTTTTTGTTTTTGATGAAAACTCAGTATGCGTTGTTTCTAGTATGGATTTTTTGGAATCGTGGGAATCATGATATTCATTTCATGGCAAGTAAAAATATCCCTATTCATTTCACGTTTTCTCAATTTTTGTTTTTCTAAGAATTTCTTGATTATCACTTCTTTTTTACAATCTCACGGAAAGTTTTGAGTACAAAACTTTTCTCAGAAGTTTCGTTAGTCATTCAAAAAAGTGTTTTGACCGTGAATCCGAACTTTTTTCTTTTTTCTTTTTTTCCGGTTCTTTCAACTTTAAAAAATATACAATTTCGACATCCCGAAGTTGAAAAGTTTCGAAGGAGGGGTGAAAAAGATGACCGAGTTCAGATAAAATGTTCCATTTCTAGAGTTTGAAATCAACCTGTTATCTTCGCCCTTTTCCTTAAATACAATGTTGTTCATTCTCTTTGCCACCTCTTTAAATTACAAAATCACGAAGCTTAAATTGTTTTTTCCAAACTGATTCATGAAATATGACAAATTCTATATTCAAAAACTCGTCAGAAGTTATGAATTAATGGTGAGTGATGCTAAAAATGGTTGCCGAGATCAGAATTCTTGAAAACAATCTTGGTTTTTTCATTGATATATTTAACTTATTTATTCTCTCGTGTATTCATTTATTGTTCATTCATTTTCATTTATCATATTGTTTTCCCACTGATTCATAATCTGTCTAACTTGAAAAATATGCATTATTCTTCACCTGCACATTTTTCCTCAAGATCTATCAAATCCAAGTATGGCGAAAAAAGAAATGAATATTCCGCCGGCATTGCCCTGCCATCAAATTTCGTTTCCAAATATAAATGTGTATATATATTTCACTCTCTGAGATTGATGAGTTCGCAATTTCAAATAATGTCATTCATTTTCGTCGTGATTCCATTTTTCTTCCTTCCAATATTCTTTTCATACGGTGGTCCAATATTCTTTTTTTTCAGATGAATGTATCAGCCGTTGCGAGAAATGTTACTTTCCAAGAAGTTTGTGTTATGAAAGATGTGAGTTTGAAATGAAAAACAGATTATCCTCATGTGTTGTTTTTGAAATTCAAGACGTTGTTATAAAAACGTAACAACAAGTACATCCGAACTTGCTCGAGAAACTTAATCTGGGCTAACATTAAATTTTCTGTCTGTTGTTTTTTCTCCAATTGCTGGCAGGACAAATGAAAAAACTCCAAATTTTCACAGGGTTTTCCGGTCAAAGATTCATGAGAAAGCGATATGATTGAATTTCATTCGAGTGTCCTTAGGAAACATTTATAAATGCAGAAATATGAACCATTGACATTAATAAGTGTAAAAACTTTATAGTTCTTAATTTTTAATACGAGGAACGATAATTCAACAAACTGAAAACTAACGGAAAAATTTTGAACTAACAATGACCTTATCATCAAATATAACATTTAGAAAAACAAGAACAAAAACATGAAGTTGATTTGATTTTTTAAGAGTATCTCAAGAGAAATTATAGAGTTAGTGTACTGTAGCATTGAATTTCTCAAAAACCTTAAATCTCTTTTATTATGCTCTACTTTTTGATCTCGCATTGTTTTCTCCACACAAATTCTAGAAAAACGTTCAAATTCTGAGATGACGTTAAGCTGTACGTGGGAATCTGGAATAATGACTTTGCTTTCAAAAAAATTGGAATATGTGTCTCGAGTACTTTGAAATTCCCAAAGGACTCACTAATTCAAAAGGGATCAGCTTCATGAACAAAGACACCGACTTTTTAATTTTCAGTTTTCTTGAAGTGTGTACTAAATCGAGAGTTCACCCATATCACAGTTATCTCGGCAGATGTTTTTGGGTAAACAGTTCAGTTGAATTAGGCATATTGTTTTCATAGAAAACTACATTCTAGGAAATTTCAAAAAAGCCATTAACCAGTGATTGTTACAGAATATTTTCAAAAATGAAAGGAAAAAATAATATTTTTCAGAATCTAATGGATGTGATACCAATCCGACTACTTCTTTTTGTTCTCTATGTGTCAGTTTTCATTGTGGCTGTTTCTGGTAATTTCCTGGTAGTTTATGTAGTGATGACCAACAAGAAAATGCAAACTGTCACCAATATCTTTATCACCAATCTTGCTGTTTCGGATATTTTAGTTAACTTCACGTAAGTTTCGAAATGTTTCTCACTATCATTCAATTTTTGGATCATGTTTTTGTTCAGATCATTATGGCTTACTCCGATGTATCTTTATATCGGACATTGGGTATTTGGGGGAGGATTGTGCCATGGTTTGCCATTGTTCCAGGGTAAGTTCAATATGAACAAAAAAAGATGAGCGACAAAAATAATTTAGTAGTAGAGAAAACACATTGTTGTTGCATCTTGGCTTTTATTATTATTATTAATTTTTTTAGAGGGAGACAAAGAAATTTTCAGGAACGAGCATTTTCATCTCAACTTGGACTTTGACTGCGATTGCTATTGATCGTTACATTGTCATTGTTCACAACTCCTCCAACATCAATATCAATGACCGAATGTCGATGAAGGTGAGACATATCTCCGCCCTTACAAGATATCTGAACATCTTATAATTGTTTTAGACCTGTATCATGATCATTGTTTTCATCTGGACTGTTTCTTTGTTATTGGTGATTCCATATGCAGTGAACATGAAATTAAATTTCATCAGTGCACCGTGTAACTTCATGGTTTGTGGAGAAGAATGGAGTAGTCAGAGTTTCCGTAAAACATTTGGTGTTATTGTTATGAGTTTACAAGTGAGATCGAACAATCTACATAACTTGAACCATTTTTATTTTTTCAGTTCATCGTTCCGTTTATTTTTATTGGAATCAGCTACTCATGTATTTGGAACTTTTTGAACAAACGGCAACGAATGACAGAGCGTAAAAATGAGACTGCTAGAAAGAAAAGACTTTTGAGAATGTTAATCATTATGGTGGTGATTTTTGCGGTTTGCTGGTTCCCATTCAATTTGTTGTAAGTTTTCCAAAAGCATAGTATCAATATGGACATCAAAATATTTTAGGAACATCCTTCGAGACTTGAAATGGGATTCGTTCCTCAAACAATACTTCAATTCGTTGTTTTTGATTGCTCATTTGATCAGTATGACAGCCACCTGTTGGAATCCAATTCTTTATGCATGGATGAATGATTCATTCAGGTATAGGGTCTGAAGATTGGATTACAATGAAAAAATATGAATTTCAGAGAGGAGTTTGCAAAAGCTGTGCCATTTTTGAGAAGAGCCGACAACGCATCTGGACGAGTGAGAGTTGTGTCAGAGAAGGATACACAATTTAGCACATTGAAAACCAATAATAACAATGTGAAAGAAATTGGTAAGAGAAGAGGAATAGTGTTATTCAGAAAAATAATGACATAATTTTTTTTCAGAGCGTAGAACGTCGATTAAAGAAACGAAGGATATCACCACGGAGAATGGAGATCAGAAGAGAAGCATGGTTATGCTCGAAGAACAAGAAAATTCATCTAGTTGCCAATCGTTGTTGCTGTGAGAAAAAAAAAAATTTATTTTTATATGATCTTTTGGAGTTTCTTTATTTATACGCTCAACTAAAATCAAATTGAAACGACAAAAAAGATCAGTTTTATAATTATTTATGTACCTATTTATGTTTGCTTGCCTCTTGTTTCTTGCCTATTGTGAATTATGCATCGCTTTTTCTTTAATAAATATTATTTGGAGCTACAAAACATCCAATCACATCACATTATCCAAATTCAAGTAATTCCAACGTAGAGATAAATGTATTTATACTTGGAATGGTTTGAAAGATCAAATAACTTTTGGAAAAATTTCAATAAAAAAAATGACATATAATAACAATAATAAATATGTGAAGGTCTACGGGATATTTCGAATTTTGAATGCTACTAAAAACGTTCAGTGAAGATTAATTTTAATTTGAAAGCGGTTTTTAGAGTTCACAGAAATTCGAAATATCTCGAAAACAAATTTTGACAACGGCATAACTTTTCCAAATTACAGGAAAATACAGAAATATGTATATATATTGATAACATGTTTTTTTTTTGCGAGAATCATTAATACCGTTCGATAACGGTTTCAGTTCGGTATTCGGAATAAGTCTTCGGTCGAGATGTGTATACATTTGATGTATCATCAATGGGTTGATCGCCATTCAAATAAGACGATTTCTCAATTGGTGCTGATGTTTGTTGCTGGAAAATTGTGAGAGTTTTGCAGAAAAAAAAATAAAAAAAAAATAATAATACCTGAGATGTGTGAACTTCCAAAAATTTTGATCCAACTAGGTTCAATAAAACATCGAAAAGTGGAGCTGTCAAGAGAACTGAGAGAATACACACTTTCAGAACTAATGCGGCATCTTGTACATATTCTGGGAATGGCGTGGCAAGAACAACAAGAGTTGGAGCCAAATCAGCCTGAAATTCTCATACAATTGAAGAGTCAGTTTTAAATAAAGACATTTTTTTGAAATTATTATTGTAAAAAAATTCACATACCTGGAACGTTGCTCTTGGCAACAAACTTAATGCAACAACAATTTGTTCCTTGACACTGATATGTGATGATAATGTGACAAGAGTCACAAAAATTACACGAATTAACAAACCGGTAGCGATCACTCCGATACAGAGGAATACAATTTCCCAGGTCAACTATAAATTACAAAATATATAAAATGTATTGAGTCTGAGCTTACATTAGTGCAGTCAAATTTCATTCCAAGGAGGACAAAGAGAAGTGGAAGCCCAAATGCATCCCAAATGTATTTGTATGTCGATTCAACACATTGCAGCTGTAATAAAACCTTTTTTGTTTTTCAATTCTCATTCTCTGGGTTTTCCAAGAATGAAAATATCCGTATGAAGCTGAACAAAGTAGTGACATTGACTAGCAGTGATGAACATTGTTGTTGCTAATGTCTTGATGTCATATTCATTAAAAACCAACCTTATCCTTATTGTCGGTTCTCCATTGAACTGCACACATCGCACTGAGAATCAAAGAAGCCAAGAATCCAGAGCATGAATACTTGATAAGGAATGTTCCTACAATTAGTTAAATAAATACATATATTATCAGAAACAAGTTTCTTACCAATTAGCAAAGAGATGGAAATAGTTCCCAACAACAGAATTCGAGAAAATTGAGTGTGTGGTGCGTCAGATCTTGGGAATCTCCACAAAACCCATCCTGAAATCGAATAATTTGAGAAATCTGGTAAATAGAGTAGCTTACCAAGAATCAATCCACCAACAACGCCAAATACTACTGTTCCTGCATTCAGCAAGATGGTTGTTGCAATTGGTGCTAAAAACCATTGATTTCTTGTTAAAAATAAAAATAATCTTTACTTACCATCAGTAAACATGATTGAAGATAAAATCATGAAAACAATTACGCAGAAGAGGTTATCAACACAACAAATGGCAAGAATGTTATCCGGAATTTGTTTCAATGCACCTTTGTTCTCTTCCTTGAAATTGATCATAGCTGGAACGGTAACTGCTGGTGATACGGTAGTTAGAATTAAACCACAGAAAATTGCCATAACAAATGAAATATTAAGGATGAAGTAGGAGGCAATTGTGACTGCGACAATTTCTGCAATTGCACTGACCAATCCAATTGTCACTGGGAGTACCTGAAACCGGTAATGTAAGATTTTACAGAGCACGGAGGACAACCAAACAGCCAGGTATAACTTGAATGTTTCAAAAACGAGCCAGCTATTCAGAACTAATGGTAAAAGAGTTTTTTCTGGAAACTTGTCTGGCCCCAAACTTTTTCAATTATATGATGATATTTTTTCACTAATAGGTGGAAAAAAACTAAATTTCAAATCCATACAAAAACCCTACGTAACCATTTTTTACCGGCCAATCTATAAACCATCTCATTGAGAAATCAATCTAAATGTTTTGCAATATTACCCTGATGCCTTTCTATTTTTGAGGATTTTCCATTTTTGAGTAAAAACTCAGAACTAAATTCGAACTTTTTTCAATTTTCATTTTTCTGAGCAAAAAACTTTTCTCACGTCTACGTCGGAAACAAAACAATACTCTTGTTCTTTCTTCTTTATTATTTTGGCCGAAAACTAACCGAATTCTCGTACAAAAATTGAGCATCTGTTGCTAATCCCCATCGAATAACAATGTTTACCAATGACAATTTTCTGATCATAGTTTCAAGGAATGGAGGAAGCACAAAGAAATTTCCAAAAATTCCAATATTTCGGATGAGAATTCCAAGAGCCAAAGATCCAAACAAAGGTGGAATACGGATTAATTTTGTGATTCTTCCAGCAATCACAGATGCACACAAAAGTAAGAAGATAACAAAAATCGAACGGACAGTGACGTCATCATTTTGAGTTGTTGTAGTATGATCAGCCAATGGTTGTACTGGAATGTTAATTTTAACTTAGTAACTGAACTTTAAACAAAACAAAACTTACAGAAATTTTCACCTAGTAGTGTGATAAGACTGATATAGAGTGATACAATTATCAATAACGTTGTAACAATTGAATTGATCTTTAAAAAAATGTTTCTAATATTGGTAAATTCAATTTAAAAACGAACTTACTTCTCGATTATTGAAAAGATTGTGTAAAGTGTTGTTTAATCGAGCAACACAATGCATTTTGCTTCTTCCAAATGTATTATCAATGATATATTCTGTATAGCCCTGAAAATAAAATATAATTAGAAAAAAAGTGGAAGTAATAGTACAACAAAAACAATAGATATAGGTAAATAGTATTGATATAAGGAAAGGAAGAGGAAAACAAAAAGTGTCAAAAATGAGAGATGGTGGTCTCTGTGTGATATTTGCAAATGACACGCTTCGGGAGGAGACAAACTGACTGACTAATACAATATAAACTGTTAATCTTTTTCACACTTGAATTGACTCTTTTGCATATTATACAGTTACATAAATGCAAATCGTTTTACTAGTTTTTGACTTATCTGTTGCGTATTTATGTAAATTCTAGGGTTTTGTTTTAATATGCAAAATGAGTCATGTTAAAAATGTATATGAAACATAGTGTCCAACAAGGAAAAATCTAGTATGGATATTTTTTTTTTTTTTCAATTTTTGATCTGTTTTTGTTTTACGAGGAGCGAGCTGTCAAGAAATCACGGATATATATGGGATATTGTCTGATACTAAACAAACAAAACTTTTTTTACAGGAAACCAACAAATTATTGAACAAGAATAGTGAAAGGGCAAGAGAAAGGTCGAATCAATGAAAAAAGAACCAAAAATCTTTAAATATGATATCATTCTTATATTTAGAAACACACTTCTTTCATTTCACAGCAGTTTTTCATGAGAATAATGCGTCTAGCATAATAAAAAAGAAAAACACTAAATATTTAAAAGATATCGAAAATGTTGAACCACTAAATAATTTACGCGGAATTATGGTTTAAAATTCTTCCAGTCGGTACATTATTTGATTCTATATATTTCATATAAAATCGACTAGTTAAGTCATTACTTCACTCGAAAAATCTAACTGAAGTCAAGATTAAATATTGTTACTTTGATTTTTTGTGCATTGGAAGAGAAATCTGTGGTCGAGGTTTCGCTACCGTGAAGAAATTTAAGAAGAAAACTTCAAAAAAATTTGGAGATTGAAAAAAATCAAACTGCATATCTAACTTCAGTTTTGGGGAAAAATTCTCAAAAAATGCGTGAACGTTTAGACTATAGTTCAACTTTTTTTGTTCAATGTTTAACAATAGTTGTGAAATTTATTTTTCAGATCTTCAAATTTCTACCAGTTTTTTTGTTGAGTTTCAAAGTCTCGAAATATAGGAATGGATTTCTTAGTGAACCTGGTTCAGGTTAGTTGAACAACCAAGAAACTAATAGTGTAATAGTTTTGTATTTGGAAAAAGATTATACTCTGGTTATACCGAAAATGTTATTCATTCTGAGGATTAAGTTGAACCATGAAGAATGAAAAATCTGAATATGCTGATAATAGTGAATGGATCTCAACTTGTCTGTCTTATTTTTGGCCAAACTCTAGTTTCTACGTATTTATTTCGTTTTTGTACTTATTTTTTTGAGTTTGAAACGTGGATGAATGTAATTGAGCTTCTATCCGTAAAGATATACATATGTATTCAATAACGAGTTTTTGAAGTTATTATATCAGAAAGTTGTTCAAAGTTAATAGAAACTCAATTCAGAAGCTATGAAGTTGAATGAACATAATTTTTTGCAACTGTATTTATGAATGTTGATTTCATTTTTCATATCACAGATTCAAAGTTTTTTTCAAAGAAAAATTGTTGTCATCAATGCGTATTCCAAATGCTACTTTTGTTTTACATTCAATTTTGCAAAGTGAGTTTTTCTTCCAGTAGTACCATCACCAAGTAAAAGTAGCTAAAACATGGTCTGAAAACAATTTGCGCGCATCCATTTTTTTTTGTAGCTTTGGGAGGGAAGATCCGCAGAATTCAAGAATGAAATGTGTTGCTCAAGTGAATAAATCATTACACACTATTTTTAATAATCGAGAAGTAAGTTTCCGGGAGATTTAGCTCCTAAAAGCGTTCTTTGAAGATCAATTCAATTGTCACAACATTATTAATAATTTCATCACTATATATCAGTCTTATCACACTACTAGGGGAAAACTTCTGTAAGTCGTTTTCCTTACATTTTGTTAACGAGGCTTAAGTAAATTTTCAGTACAACCATTGGCTGATCATACTCAAACAACTCAAAATGATGACGTCACTGTTCGTTCAATTTTTGAGATCTTCCTACTTTTGTGTGCGTTCGTAATCGCTGGAAAAATCACTAAATTTATTCGTCTTCCACCGTTGTTCGGATCTTTGGCCCTTGGAATTGTTATCCAAAATGTTGGGATAATTGGAAATTTCTTTGTGCTTCCTCCATTCCTTGAAACTATGATCAGAAAATTGTCATTGGTAAACATTGTTATTCGATTGGATTAGCAACTGATGCTCAATTTTTGTTCAAAAATTTGGTTAGTCTAAATCTAATGAAGAAAAAAAGTATCAACTTCAGGGTTTGCCGGTGACAACTGGGTTATTAAGCGCGACTGCGAAAGTTATCGCAGTTACAATTGCTTCCTATTTCATTCTCAATATTTCATTTGTTATGGCAGTTTTATGTGGTTTAATTCTAACTACCGTATCACCAGCAGTTACCGTTCCAGCTATGATCAATTTCAAGGAAGAGAACAAAGGTGCATTGAAACAAATTCCGGATAACATTCTTGCCATTTGTTGTGTTGATAACCTCTTCTGTGTAATTGTTTTTATGATTTTATCTTCAATCACATTTACTGATGGTGGGTAACATTCATTTCTCAATTCAAGCAATATTTATTTTTTTTCAGCGCCAATTGCTAGAACGATATTGTTGAATCTTGGAACAATATTTATGGGTATCAAAATCGGCCTTTTTATTGGTAAGATTTCACATTTCCAATTCCAGATGCTCATTTCTTTGAAGATATTCGAAATTAAATGATTCAGGTTGGATTTTATGGAGATTCCCAAGATCTGACGCACCACACACCCAATTCGCTCGAATTACGTTGTTAGGAATTGTTTCAATTTCTCTAATCATTGGTAATTGTAATTACCAAAAATATATCAACAATAATTTTCTAACTTTCAGGATCATTTCTTTTGAAATACTCATGTGCTGGATTTTTAGGTTGCTTAACGCTGAGTGCAATGTGCGCTTTGAAATGGAAAACATACAACAAGGATAAGGTGAGTCATAATATTTCGCAGACTGAAAATTATATTCATGGAAAAATGTAAAAACACAAAAACCGAAATTTTACCATTCTAAAGTACGGTGCCACTCTACAAATAATCTGGATCTTTTAAATATTCCAGCTCCAATGTGTCGAATCAACATACAAATACGTTTGGGAAGCGATTGGTCTACCTCTTCTATTCGTGCTTCTTGGCATGAAATTCGATAGTTCAAACGTATGAAAACAACCGTTTTACTTATTCACATTTTCAAAATTTCCAGTTGACCTATGAAATCGTATTACTTTGCATCATTGTGATAATTACTATCGGTTTGATGGTTCGTTTCATTTTCGTTGTTCTCGTCACACTGCCATCTCAACTAAGCATCAAAGAACAAATCGTCGTTGCATCGAGTTTGCCGCCTACGGCAACGTTCCAGGTGTGTGAAAATCTTCAAAACCAGGAACTAAATTTTTAGTCGTAATCATTTTCTTGATTTTCAGGCTGATTTGGCTCCAACTCTTGTAGTTATTGCCACACCATTCCCAGAATACGCTCAAGACGCTGAATTAGTTCTAAAAGTGTGTATTCTCTCAGTTCTCTTGACTGCACCAATTTTCGATGTTTTGTTGAATGTATTTGGATCAAAATTTTTGGAAGTTCACACA
Source organism: Caenorhabditis sp. 38 MB-2015 (assembly GCA_900536415.3). Lineage (NCBI taxonomy): Eukaryota > Metazoa > Nematoda > Chromadorea > Rhabditida > Rhabditidae > Caenorhabditis > Caenorhabditis quiockensis. The sequence continues at coordinate 14,574 of LR548630.1, read as the reverse complement.
TCTCAGGTATGATTACTCTTGTCAAATTCACACAATTTCTACAATTATTTCAGCAAAAATCATCGCCACTGATTGAAAAAGGTTCGAATAAAGATTTTCAACATTCAGAAGACGCAAGAGATGTGTAACAGATCTACAGCCAACAAATTCGTAGAAATCACTTGGTACCGGTATGAAACCACTTCAGTTCTGAATGAACGGGTTTTTCATCTGTTTTTAGTATGTGATAAAATTCTTTTGGTTGGAATACATTTTTTGAAACATTTATTTATTTGAAGACATTGTTAAAAGAATTGTTTCTTCTTGAATCATAGTCTTCAAAATGAGAAACACGAAAAAACATTTGTTCTCTTAATGAAATAAAAATACTATCACGTGAAATAATATGCCGCGTGTTGACACTGCATAAACTTTGAGGCACAACTACGACAAAAATAAATTGAACGCGGCAAAAAAATCAAGTTTTGAATTAAAAAATAATTTTTTCCAATCTTCAAAATTTTTTTCCGTTAATGAAGTTTTCTTGTTTTGAAAATTGAAACAGTGAATTTTTAGGTGATAAATTCAAGCTCAACAAAATAAAAATAGGTACTCATTAAAACGGATTGATTTCCTTTAAGCGAAAATATCTTAGTACTTCTGGAATAGTTAATTCCGGTTTGCTTTTCATCAAAGTTCTTTTTTAGAATAAAAATAAGTTTATTAAAAATTAATAAATATCACGGTCAGTTTTGGATCATGTTGTTTCTTCGAATGGCGAGAATACATTCGTATATTTTATAAAACAAACTGATGCATTGGACTATAATTTGATACGAATGATGTGTCACCTGAAAATATAAATATTTTTATATTTTTTGCAAAACATTCAAATTTTGTGATATTTATAATTAAATCACAAGATTTTACGGCGACGTTGAAAATCATAAAAATGAAACCTTACCTCGAACATACATTCTGGTCTGTTTGCGAATGTTTTTAACATCTCATTATACTGTCCTTCCAATATTGGAAGAAAAACCTCCGCTTCAGGCGATGAGTTTCGTCTCTGAAAACAAAAATAGTTATTGTTAAATATGTAGGCTCACTAAAACATACTGTTCTTCTTATATACCTTCTGAATGTCAATCTGAGAGTTTCGAACTGTTCCTGAAAAATTAAAATATCTTTGAAACCATAAAAAATACGCAACTCACTTGCTGAATTGGCGTCAGACTAGAAAACTTCATCGAAAATAAATATGAAAAAAAATAAAAAGAAAATATGAGAACAAAAGTAGACTACTAATCCCGTATGTTTATTCGATTACATAGTGATACGTTGCTAGGTTAAACTTTTATATCCTACGATTTGTATATTAGTCGTTTGTACTTTTCCAGAAAAATATCCAATATAGGATATTTTGTAATAAGAAAAAATGAACGATGCTTGAAACTTCTGCAACCATAGTTTTCGAAAAAAAGCTTTCTATTAATATGGTTCGGAGAGTAAAACACGCATTTAAAATTCTCCTATTCAAACAAACATTAAAAAAAGCCTGTCTTTGAAACTAAAATTTGACAAATTCAAATTTACAAGGATCGAAAACTCACTAACTTTGAGCGTCCAATCCTGGAAATTGAGGAAGAATGTTTCGAGAAACACGTTTTCGAGAAAAAAGCCAAATTAGTTGAACTGCAAATCTAATTTATGAAATACGAATAATTCAAAACTAAATTTATTCAAGTAACGAAAATCTTATTGTGCCACCAAACTGCTGAATGAATAATCGTCATTAACAATGTCGATTGTCCAAACTTCATCGTTTTGGAAATTGATTTTGAAGGTATCATTTTTGACAAATGAAGCAGTAAATGTGTTCACGTCAATGACTGGCTTATTGAAAACCCCTGGAATCAATCTTTCAAGTTGTTGAAGAGCATTGATGTATTGTTCTGAATTTTAATATTTACTACAAGTAATATATTTCTTCATCTTACGTCTACTGACAGGGTTTCCAGCAACATTTCCTTGGAAGTTTACACTGATAAGTGAATAATCATGTTTATTCAAGTGTTCATAATATGAGTCCAAGAAATCATATGCTTCATTTTCATCAACAATAACTTCTGTTGAAGTTCCATTTTCCGTGCTATTATCACTACATAGGGAATAGTGGCAAAAAGAGAGGAAAACAAAAACGACAAATTTCATTTTGGTTTGTTCAATTTTTTGCTTTCAAACCAGGCATTTATAATGAGAAATATGTTAGTCATCGGGAAAATAACTTGGCCATGTACGAAATATGACAAAAAACAATATAACTAATAAAAACATACTTTCAACGTATATGAATACAAATTTTTTGTTGTATTTTGTCAACAAGTTTCTAATGAAATATGGAATTCACCGGGGCTTCTCAATAAAATAATAACACAGAAACTGTTAATAAAGTTCAATGAACATTCTTCACACTCTCGGGATAAGTTTTTTTATTTCACTCTGATCATTTTCTCGAGTCTCCCATCTTGTTTCAGAATTTTATATTCAATCGGGATGGACTCAATTTAATGTGTGTCCATGTTCATTATATTTATTGAAAAACGACTGTTTTATGATTCAAGTCTGGATTTTTTGTGTAAAACGTATGGTAATTATGACAAAAACTGTTCTCAAATTTTTGGCCGTTTTTGTTACATTTTTTCAATTTTACATTTTTTCAACAATTTTCAAAACCTGGAAACGCCATCAACACCATTGAAATCTTCCTGTAGAAAATAGTGATAGTATTGTTCATATTCCCACTCACCATCCAAAAATCGATCCAAAATATAGTTTTCTATTACTTGTTGCCGAACAACTATCATTTAAACCATCATTTTTATCGAGGTTTAATGAAAATGCTCAGCAAAAAGTAAAATAAACTGAATACATGAATACTAATTCTCAATAATTCATTAGAAAGTCTTCGTTTCGAACAAGAAGAATACATAGAGAACAATGAAGATGTATTATCATTTTTTAAACGATTTCTTATCTTTCTCTATCAAGCAATCTGGTAGGCAGAAAAAGGGCAAACCCCATAAAACTGTCACTTTTGAGTTTTTCGTCATGTGATTAGAGAAAAAGTGAGAAAGAAATTCTCTTCGTTTCTTTTTCAATCATAATTAATATGAAACAAACTCTCTTTTTTTCATCGAAAAAAGAAAATCCATGCAAAGAAACTAATTAATCTATTCATTCGAATCCACATAAACTACAAAAAGAGCTGAAGTTAATATTAATAATAAAAATTGCACGCGGAGCAAAGTTATGAGCAGTGAGACGGAGAAAAAAGGAAAGAGAAAAAATAAAGGAATCAAATGCCCTTGAAAGATCACAAGAAAATTAATATAATGCTTTTCAAATATGCAATACATAGTAAAACAGAAAAAAAAGGATCTAAAAATCAGATATGAATGAATGTTAAAGGTGGACTGCGTGATAATTGCATGTTTTATTTGAAACAATGTTCCTGTTTCCATGTAAATAGTCCCGTTTACCAAAAAAAAACACAAAAAATTGGTGCGCATGCAACGAACAAAAAAAAACAGACACCTGCGTCCGCTGCGTCTGAATGGGTCATGTGTGCTCTATTGAACACGCGGGGAAGTGGAATTTTTTTTGGTGTTGTGTGCATTTTTCAACAGACGCGCGACGAAATTTTGCAGACCGCTGTTTCCAATTATTTCGCAGTCCACCTTTAAGAGAGCTATTAAAAAAAAATGAAACTGATAGACAAATAATGTGCTTTTGGCTTCAATGACAATGAACTTCTGATAAAGTAAAATATATCAACAGATTTCCATCAAAGTTTCGTATACACACATTCATTTACCTAATTATAGTAGTGCACCACATTAAAAATAGTAATATCTTGATAACTAAGGCCGAGTGTTATGGCATGCTCGAGGTTTTCATCATATTCTGTGAGTCTGGGAAAAGGAAAGCATATTTTGATATGTTTTTATCACAACACAAACAAGCTCAAAATCAATTGTGAATATTATTCAGAGGATGAAAAAAACTCCAAGTAAAATTATGAGAAAAAGTTTGGAATTCATAGCAAGATTTATATTATAGTATTCTAAAGATTTTGAAACGGTAAAAAAACTCCGTGTTCAGTTTTTGCAAATGACGTTAAGCAAGAGGCAAATGTTGACTCCCCTAGTTTTTCAGGATTTTTGCTAACTTTTATCCTTCATGAGTAGCTGGAGATGTCTTTAAGGTTTTTATTTTACGGAATCTTGTCACATTTTGATCATTATTTGATATAAGATTGATAATGAATCCCAGATGAACAGATTACCAAAAAAATTTATTTTCAACTTATTGCCGGTCGTAAAAAAAATGATTCTTAGCTTGTTCTGTACCGAACGTTGCAGATTGTTTCATTAGATTTCAATGCTTCGGAATTTCTTGTGTTATGGAAGAACACTTCAGTACTCTCAAGTAATAAATTCATACTTCAAAGAAAATCATTGAAATTTTCAATGCAAAACTGGAGTTTCATCATGAGTTTTAAAAACCCTGTGCAAATCGGAGCTTAACGGGAAACTTTCATCAGTTGCCAGTGGAAAAATCTTTGGATAGTTTTTTGAACCAAAGAGTATTATTCTTCTAACATCAACATCATTTCGAATAAAACTGATCAACAAATCGAATTTCAAACTTCGCGAAGAAATGGAAAAATTTTCCTGGATGTGAATATGCTTTCAGAACAAACTCAATTTTGGTTAAATATTTATTTTATAAATAATGACAAAAAAAAATGACAACAACAGCGAAAAATTATGTTAATAATTACCATCTTCTGGCATAGTCTGGCACCTCGTTGTTTTGGCGAAGCCTATCTCCATTGTCATTGTTGGACGAGCGATATCTATCCTCCGTTTTGATGACTCGATACCGCTCATTTTCGTTGTTATCGGACCGGTATGTGTCATCGCCGCCTCGGTTGCCGCCGTAGTGATTTCTGTTGTTGTCGTTGTAGTTGTTGCGGCGGTCGTTGTCCATATTAACAGGTAGAAAATATGTGAGATCGAAGAAGAATGAGATGATTGAACTGTTTAGAACCTGGTTTATATACCATTTTTTAGTTGGATTTTGGGCGGAGCTCACCTCTCTCGAGCTCTGAAATATGGATGATCTAATCGTTGACCTCATTTTTTCGGCTTTCCTTTGAGTTTATTAAGCACTATTTGAGTCTGCTAGTTGTCTTATCTCATCGGAGTCATCAATCATCATAATTATTGCGTAATGTGGAAAAATTGTTGCGCAAACACCCAACAAAGAATGTGTGCAATTTGTTTTTTTTTTTAATAAAAAGTGTGTTTTTTGATTTCTCGAATTTCACCCTATGAAAAGTGAAATAAATAAAAAATAACTGTCACAAATTTTAAGTGTACACAATGATCATATAAGAATTCTTAACAGTGTTGAAAATAAAGTCAATATGTGTTACGAGCTAGAATCTGTGAAATATCTCTGACGTATTACTTTTGAGGAATATATTTTTTAGATCAAGAACTTGATTTTAGCTGTTCTGCTCATAGGAATGGTTCTCCCGCTCAATTCATGCCACACAACAGGACAATATTTTGCCACATTTACATAAAAAACCATCTTTTCCGTCTGTTTTTTCTAAAAGCATCAAATTATCCTATCAAAAAACAGTGCAAAGGCATGCCCCTCTCTCTTTTCCTAACACAATGTTCTGATTTCTTAGAGATCGTACGGAAAAGTTGTAGAGAAATAATATTCGGGCCAGCATGTCAAGGGTTCAATACTACTCTTCCTACGATCTCATTTTGTTTTTTTTTTTTCGTTTTTTTTTAACTTTAAGTTTTGTAAGAAATTTGAAACTCGTTGTGTGAGGAATTTGTACATCTACCAGTATTAAGTCAAAATTTTAACAATTTTTTCGAAAACATGAACAATAATGAACAGAGTGAAAAGATAGTTCATTGACCAGTGGTTTCATTCTTTAAAAAAAAAATGACGGAATTGCCTGTTTATATATTGAAATTTTTCATTTTTGTTTCCAACCACAAAAAAGGTTTCAATTTTAACTTCTTTTTAATTTTTCGAGTTGGGTAAAAACCTGAAAATTTCCTCCTGGTGTTCTTGAATTTTCGTCTGGTTTTTGTGCTCCTTGTCGTGCTCATTCTGAAAAAAGAAGTGAACAGCATCAATTTTATTTGCTCTTATCATGGCAAAGTTGTAAAAATAAGTTAGACGATCTTCTGGATCGAGCTTGCTTCGAGAATGGGAAATGATAGACGAGAATAGTTTTTTCTTCCGATTCTTATTTTTCATATAACTATATTCTAGCTAAATGTTTGTTTCTTCCAATACAAAAATGAGGTTCGCACTCTTATTATCTTATTTTCTTTACTCGCTACATAGAAAAATACGAAATTATATGGGAGTTTACCCTTGTTTTTGTACATACTACAATTTTTATTCTTTTCTCTCCTTTTCCTGCATTTTTGCTGACATCTGCTTAACCCAAAAACTACATATTATTTTATTCAAAACACGAGTGTGAATTCCCGGCTGTACCCACATCTGGGCAGATTGAAAAAAGTATTAGGTTTATATTATTCTAATTTGCTATCGAAATGGATCGAATTGTTAAAAATGTCCAAGAACTGCAAAATGTTAACAAGAATGGAGGTCAGGAATGTACTCAGTTTATTGTTATTCAATTATTTACAGATGGTAAGCCTGGATTGATGGTTGTGAAGTTCATAGCACATGGAGGAGCTGCTCATTACTGGTCGATTGACTACTGGAATAACATGTCTGGTAAGATTTATGGGACAAGCTCATTTGAAAATACATATTTTTGTTCTTTTTTCACCAATCTGAAAAATCCGGGATATTTTTACAAGAAGTCCTTATGTGTTAGATCTTTTCACGTTATTCCAGTTGCGGAACAGTATTGTTGGTGCATCCCGGATCAGGAAACAGAAAAGTGGATTGTCCATTTGTTGAACGCAATGAGAATTGGTTATCAAATTCTTCCGAGAAATTGCGATAACTTGATTGACGAGATGTTCAAGAATATTTGACCATTGCAAAACAACTCTCTTGTAAACTATTCTTGTTTTTATGTTTTTTTTTTCTGAGATTCCTTATCCTAATGAATAAGTTGGAATGTGTCTTGAATTTGGACTATGAGTGTGATTTTGAACGAATTAAAATGCTAGCGAGAAAGTGCAACATTCACTCAATTTGGACGATCTACTTTCACAAAAAAATGTATTATAGTTTTTTAAATGGGACTAAATTTTTTCAATTTCACAAAAAATAGACACGTATATTTATTTTTGAAAAATGCACAAAAGTCGTTGCAAACATTTGCCAACAGAGTACGACAAGCATGAAATAGAACTTTATAAATCTTACTCATTTCGAAGTTGAATTTTTTCAAACCTTGTTTAAGGATTCACCGAGATATTAATTTTTATAGCTTACATAAGCATTTGAATCTAAAATTCATAAAACCTTGAATCTTTTTTTTTGATTGGATGCATTATTGGTGTTCAGCTTGTTACATTTTACTACATGCAAAGTAAAAAAATTATGCTAAAAAAGTTGGAGCAGTTGGGGCTTTTGGAGATTTTTACAGTTATTCCTAAATCTTCCAACTCGATGCAAAAAAGGCATCCCAAACTTTTTACTGTTCAATTTTGGCAATTTTTTCCAGATGTTGAGTTTCCCTTGTAAGCAAAAAACTTTCAAAATCTCGCAACGGGAGAACCAAACAAGTAAAGCTTGATTTGCTTAGTTCACCATGTGTACCTGTCTTTCCTTTAACTCTTGTTTTCGACACACAATGACGATTGCTCGTAACGTTTTTGAAAACTCACAGACCCTAGTTTTTTATCATTTCCCAGTCCATCTTCAACCTATTTGCTATTTGCCTGACAAAACTTTTCACTCAAACTGCAATTGAGCTTGTTATCTTAGATTCAACCATCTGAATCAGAGCATACATGAACTATAGCTGAAATACATATACTTCATGTAAAAAAATACGCAAAAATATGAAATCAATGACCAGAGAGATATGACACTTAATACCGAGGAAATTATTGTTGTACGATGAAACAAAAAAGAGCCATTTGGACTCGGTTGAAGGTTGGAGCATAGAGAAGAGGTGATTTGTCGAGACGAATGCAGCGTCGAGAATGAAAATCTGTAAAATGAATAAATTCTTCTAGCGTTGATCTTTTTGCAAAACTATGGTGTTTCTTCATAAGTAGAAGTTTTCAGGAAGAAATACGTTTAACCTCTACTGTCAACCAAGGAGATATTCTCATAATTTTCCATTAATATTGTTGGTTTTGACGCGAAACACTCAAAAAAAAATATATAAACTTACTATTGTTTATCGACGTAGACGCCGTACAACACGAACACTGCTTCTCTGCGACCTAGTGGCCCAGTAATCTAAAGCTCGGCCAAACTGGATGCGTCGCCGACGAGCTTGTTCATTGATAAGCTGAAAATCGAAAAACAATGCCTGTTTTAATGGGTATCCAACTTACTCTCATATTATGCGGCGGTGGCTGAAGATAACACATGAGAAGCTGGTTGACGAATTGACAAACATGTCGTAGAATTCTATGTATAGCAGCTCGACTTGTTTGCCGTGTTGTCGAATGAAGAAGCATTTCAAAATCACGCTGAAACTCTCCAAATTCGACCATTAGTTCGGATAAGGTTGGCTGTAAAACGTGTTTCAAAAAAAAGTTCTTCTAATTGAAAAAACTGACCAAATCAGAACGCATTGAGAACAAATGTAAGAAGTGAATATGTCAGAATAAGAACAAGTGGTGTGTCGTGAAAAAAAAGAAAGAGGTAGGCCAATTTGGGATAAAGAGCGTGGCGTGGAATGATATCTCCTGGGATGACAACAACAAAATGTGTGAAAATGTGTGATTGAGGAAAAAAAAAGTTTTTCTAGAGCTATTCTGCTACAGTTGTAAAACAATCAAGCGTGAGAATTATTTATTCAATTTTCTGAAATATCGAGTTCAGCTTGTCTGCTACGAAGATAGTTTTTATTCTCATTAGTGATTACCAAACAACAAGAATATGCCACTTTTGTATATAGACCAGCGTCACCTATTGAATTTTTTTCAAAATATACGTGCACTCAATTAAGGATCAAGCTATGAATTTTCAAAATTGACTCAAATTTAGCCCACTATTCAGTGTAGGATTTATATGAAAAACAAAGATTGAAAAACGAAAATTTTGGCGGCCATTCGTGTCAATCTGTTTCGCGTTAAATTTAAAAACGCAATTGAGAATATTTTCCTAAAATTTTAAATATTTGGACAGTTTTTGTTGTCATGCTTCAGATGTTTAGAATGAGATGAACGTTTGAATCCAATCTGAAAATTAAATCTGAAAAATCATTATTCAACACGTTCAACATGTTCAATTTGTTTTTTTTTTCTACATAATGTTCAAATACATTCTTTCATCATTATTGAATATTTTGTTGTAAATTGACCGGTAGTGTGGTGGTATGATTCGAAAGGTGTTGAAACTTTCTCACAACCAGATAAAATACAGTTTCATTACCGTACAACCGTTTCATTTACTCCTTCCTCTTCGCATTGTTTATCAACCAACATCTGTGAGATGAAACCGACAACAAAAATATTATTGTGTTCAAAACACGTATACAAGATCCCGCCTGTAAAAACATCTGGTCAAAAAAGACAATACACGCGGATTCTTATCCATTATTTTCCTTTCAAAATGGATCGAATCACTGGACTTATTACTGATGCAAGACTTGTCGAAGACACAGAACGTAAGCTATTTTTTCGTTTTTTTTTTCCATGATGATTTATTTTTTTATAGATGGCGAATCGAGATCGATGATTGTTGAAATCACTGCAGATAGAACCTATGTTCCTTACGGATCGATCAATGTGACAAATTTCGCAACAGGTAAGATAAACTGCAAATTGTTGCCATATGGTTTCTGTGTATTTTTAGGTTCTAACGAGCATGAATGGGCTATTCCGGATGACGGAACCGAAAAGACGATTGTTCAATCAGTGATATCATTGACAGATGATCTTTCAACATTTCCCAATCCCAATCGATGATGGACATACTTAAGTTACTTTTTTTTATTTTCTCCTATCTTCTAAGCACTTTTTCTATATCCTGTTATTTGTAATTTCACCTAATAAAGTTAGTAATCCTATCTCAGCACATTTTCGTTACGTTCTTAGTAAATTCATTCATTAAACGATAGAACGATGGAGGATGTTCTTGAATACTCGTTCTCAAAATCAAAGAGAATTGTGTTCAGGTTATTATGAATGCAAGTTTGTTAGTAAAGTCAGAAAATAATCTACAATCGAGGTATAGTTTATGTCTTGCTGCTACTACTACGTACCAGTTCAAAACATCAAGTTAGATTTTCCCTCATTTTTGAAAAGGGTGATTTTCTATGAACGAACAACACAAAACTTGAACAGTTTATGAAATTAATTTAGTCACTTACTCTTTTTTTAACTCTTCGTTATAAAAACAAAGTTTATAAATCATTTTTGTTCATCACAGAAATCAAATCTTGAACCGTATCAATTGTAGCATTTCTCGCTTCCAATCGAACTAACTGCATCGAAACTATTTCGTAGCCGATTTTCTCTTCTGAATGAGGTGAGATTTTCAAATCTTTTTAGTTTTATCAGTTTACCTTCTATTTTCTCAATCAAAATGAACTGAAGGGGTAATCCATTTTCAGATGGAGAGGCGTATGCAATGTTACGATTCAAATCAAGGATCAAGTATCCAATATCAGTGAGAGATGAAAGAAGAAATTCTTGATAATCAGAATCAGATTCAGTCATTGTGAAGACAGTGGTCTTGAGAACAGAATAATGATGGTAACAACTGTTTATGGACGAAGGTGGACATCTGTTGAATAAAAAACAAAATATAAACCTTATTCTCTGAACAAAAAACTACAGATGTTTAGGATGAAAAAACATAGGTTTCGAATTTCTAGACAAAAACGTTTTTATGTGTAATGTGATTGACAATAAAGACTATGTATTTTAGATAATTTGTAGAAGTTCAGTGCTCATAGGCCAGTAATTTCAACAAATAACTGGGAGCAAACTGGATAATTGAGCAATGTTCTGAATTATTTGATTGTTCAACTCATTTCTAATGAAACATCAAGCATGGAATTAAAAATATTCATGATACACTGTCCAAACAAATGACCACTTAAAAAGATGTGAGCGGGAAGGACGGAAAATGTAAATTCCAGTTAATGAGCAAGAAGTGGTCGTTTGTTTCAAACTTGTGATTGCATCTTTTCAATAGTTACTAATGAGTACTTTCACAAAAATATGTGGCAATTCATTTTTGTTGTATCATTGTTTCTGGATTTCAATAAGGTTGATTTAGAAAATTAACGTTGAGTTTTTATTTCATCAAATTATACTTTGAATTTCAAAAAAGGCATCTAATGTAACGACTCAACGATGTTTTTGTCTCAAAAATTTTGAAAAAAGTATGCAAGTTTTTTTTTCCAACTGATCTTTCATTTTTTTTCCTCCCACCATAACGTTGATTGAATCGTAGTATCCAAAACCACGCACCTACAATCACGAGGATGTCTGAATGTTTCACCTGCAAAATCTTCAACACCTGAATCTTTGCCTTTTTCAATAAGCAAATCTAAAAATATCTCAACACAATTGTCACAAACTTACACATTCCTATTTTTGTTTTATGGATGTTTTCAAAAATTTTCCTTCACACACAGCTGCGTTGTTATTATCCAATGAATCGTTCTCAGGTGGTTCATTAATTTTACACATCCAACAACCGATTGTGTTCTGTTAAACAATAAATGATTGATTATTGTTGAACACCAGCATGGTTATATAAATGAAGGGTGTCCAGAAAAGTTGAGGGTCACCAAGATGTTGATTTTTTCACCAGTGTCGTATGCGTTTCTGGTAAAATAATCTCATAAAATGCAGAAATGAACACAATACAATTTCGGGTGAATCAAACATTCTCAAAGTTTCAACAAAAAGTAGTTTCTGGTCAATAGGCTCATGTTTGTATTAATCACTGTTGATATCAATTTTTGATTTTTGAATTTTTAACTCGATGCAAGCAGATGTTATTTGACTTGCGGTTCTTTTTCAAGAAAAAATCAGTTTCCACCTTCAGTGTACTTTTTGGTTTCTTTTTTTTTAAATTAAAACCATGGTTGATCGCAAAAAACGAGATTTTTTTCCGGAAGTTTCTCGAAACCAAAATCATCAACAAATAACATGATTATTCAAAAAAAAAAGCTTTTGTTTTTTAGTATTCGAAACAAATGTGAATCAGTGCTCTTCTGAAAAGAATATATGAAAACAAGCGCATTTGTTTGTTTTTTGGAAGAGAATTTAAATATTTGAAAATTTCAACTCTACAGTGCTCAAAATCTGGCTTCATGCTCATTTTTCAAAAATCATACCGCGTTGAAAACACATACATCATTCCAATGAACCCTTGATTCTCAATATTTCCTATTCCGAGATTTTAAATAAATGTTTCATGTAAGTTTTAGTTATCTCTGATTTTATAGTTATGTTTCCATTGCAGATGGGTGAAATTTCAATCTAATGTCTGTTGTTTTTTTCCGTTTTTCCAACAGATCAAACTACAGTAACCCAATAAAATTTCGAGCAATCTGCAAAATTGTATTGCTAAACAAATTTTTGTCTATCGAACAACAATTCAAATGTTCATTTCAGTCTGGTCTGGAATGAAAAATGAATCATTGTTTTTTTTTTCGTTTTTCAAACGCTAGGAATATTGTAGCTGAAGTACTTTTAGAGCCAACCAAACATCATTTTCTCCTAATTTCAAACTCCGAATGTCTAAGAACATTTGTCAAAACAAAACAAATAAAAACGTTGTTTTTTTTCGCCAATTTTTTTTGATGCTTTAATATTATAATTGTTTGACAGAGAAACAAAAACAAAAAACAAAATGAATAATTTATATGTTTTTATTTGACCTGGATTGGGTTGGAGTTTTTCTTTGATTCTTAGATTTTCCAAAAACAAACTTGCAAGAAAAAAAAACAAATTCAATTTATTATGCTGGTACGCTTCCAAGAAATGTAGTAGAACACGGAAAAACGAGTCACAAGTACTAGATATGCGTACTTATTTTCGTCATATAATTCATTATTCATACACTCATTCTCTCATTTTCCTTGATTTCATTTTTCCTCTCCATCACAATTTATTTATTTTATTCTATTTCATCTTCTTCACAGCTCCAATATCGCAACATTTCTTCTCTTCCTTCTTTATCCGCGCGTAAAAAATGAACCAAAAATCTTCGTTAGTGACAAAATTCAATTATCGTTTTTCTCTTTTTTTTTCACTATGTAAAAACTTACAATTGTCAAAAGTTTCTTTGTCTAAAAACTGAACCGCTTTTGGAAAGGGGTTAAATGAGTTTTGTTTTTTTTTTGCGTTGTTCATTCTCTTGTTGTTTTGACTAATCTTATTTGAATATTTCCCGTTTTTTTAATTGGCTTGTTTTTTCTCCATTCATATTCCACGTTTTTTTTGGATAAAAGGATTGCCATTTCCATGTATTTATCATAAGTGTTCTCAACAAGAAGCAATGGGTTACTGTACTTTGAAATGTCTTTCATTAAAAGTCTGAAAAGTGTCAATAGTAATTTTCTGCTGACAGCAAAATATTTCTCAATGAAACAGTTTCCTAATTACTTCCTTGTCACTTCCAGATTCAATTTTTCCTCTGATTTTTGCTCGATTTTTTTTCTACATTCTTCCTGGAACTTTTGAATTATTTATTCTTAGTTAAAAATTCTGTGGATTTATATTTGACGGCCTACAGTAGTTTAAAATTGAGTATTTTGTGGTTTCTGAGAACTATGCATACACATATGAACAACAATATGAACAATACTATTCTCCCTGATTTTTTGGTGAAGGAAAAGAGATGCATATTTTGAGTAAAAATTTTCACGGTCCAAAGATTTTTTAGCCACCGGAAATTGACGCGTGAAAGAATAAGGAAGGCGTGGTTCAAAAACTATTTCACCTCGGGTAGGTAATTTTACTTATTACAGTAATCTATATCAGAACTTTTGTAGTTATTCATATCATATGTACAGGGTTTTCAGCATGTTTTCAACTTAGATTTTCAATAAGTAACAGAAAAAAAAATAACTGAGAAGGAATGATCACCAATGTTCAACCCAGATTTCGATGATATTTTGCATAAATGTAGTATCCAGTGAGGTGATTTACCAGTTACCGGGAATTTGTAAGTAAATTTTTATTTTATTTTTGAGAGAGACATTTTTTTCTGAGTCGCGTCTCAAAATTGTATTAGCCACAAAGAAATTTTTGATTTCGAGCGAGTCTAATTCTTTCAGTATTTTTTTTTTGTTTTTTTGGGTGACAGGAAATAGACTACTTATCATATTTTTCCCCGGAAAACATAGAAATCAAAGCTACA